>CM076570.1:1085479304-1086079304 GCA_034641835.2 Pinus albicaulis | reverse complement strand
AGCAGAAAAAATGGGTCACAAAGATGTTGGGTTATGACTTTGAAATAATCTACAAAAAAGGAAAGCTTAATGTTGTTGCAGATGCACTCTCAAGAAAGAATGAAGAGGTGGAAGCATTGCTTTGTGCCATTTCTATTATCCAACAAGATTGGATAACCGAAGCAAGAGATGAATGGAAGAAGGACAAAGATGTATGGACACTCATTCAAAAGTTGCAGCAAGATCCTAGTACATCTGATACATTTAGTTGGAAAAATGATTCCTTATGGTACAAAGATCGCTTATATCTTTGTAAGAATTCCCAACTAAACAAAATATTCTTCTGGAATTTCACACTTCTCCTTTAGGAGGACACTCAGGATTTTTAAAAACTTACCACAGGGTGAAGAAAGAATTTTTTTGGGATGGCCTTAAATCTGATATTCAAAAGTTTGTGGCGGAATGTTTGGTTTGCCAGCAAAATAAAGTTGAGACAATTAAGACCCCGAGACTTCTACAACCTTTATCCATTCCAAGTCAACGTTGGGAGGAGATTTCAATGGATTTTATCACAGGTTTACCTAAGTCTGAAGGAAAGAGTGTCATCATGGTGGTAGTTGATAGACTTACTAAGTATGCACACTTTTGTGCATTATCTCATCCATTTAAAGCAAGTACAGTTGCTACTACATTTATGGACAAAATTCAAAAGCTACATGAACCTGAAGGGATTCTCAGTGATGTAGATCCCATTTTTACTGGAAATTTTTGGATGGAATTATTTACTTGTTTGGGTACTCAACTAGCTCATAGCTCATCTTATCATCCTCAATCTGATGGTCAAACTAAGATAGTGAATAAATGTTTGGAAGGATCTCTTCATTGTTTTGTATCTAATATGCAAGCACAATGGGTCAAGTGGTTACCTCTCACTGAATGGTGGTATATCCTTCCATACTGCAGCAAAAATTACCCCATTTATGGCACTTTATGGATATCACCCACCGTCCATCATGTCTTCTTTAAGAGAAAACTTTAAGGTTCAAGCAGTGGAAGATCAAATCGATCATCAACAAGAAGTTCTCCAACTCTTAAAGGATAACCTAAATTTGGCACAAAATCGAATGAAACAACAGTCAGATAAACATCACAGTGAGATAAGTTTTGATGTAGGAGACTGGGTATTTTTACGACTATAACCATACAAACAAATGTCCCTCAAGCAAGCTAAGAAGGATAATAAATTATCGCCAAAGCACTATGGTCCTTACAAGGTGTTGCAAAATATTGGTACTGTGGCATACAAATTGGAGCTTCCTACTTCTTCGCGAGTGCATCCATTTTTCCATGTTTCATGCTTAAAGAAGGTTATAGGGGACAAACTTCTAGTTGAAACAATATTGCCAAAACTTGATGAGGAAGGAAAAATCATATTGGAACCTGAGGTAGTCATGGAAAAAAGAACTCGACAGCTACGAAATCGATCAATTTCAGAGTATCTCATCAAATGGAAGAACTTACCCACTGAAGATTCTACATGGGAGGATGAGAATTTTATACAGAAGCATCCGAAGCTACTCAAGCGTTGAGGACAACACTTTTTTGAAGGAGAGGGGAATGTTAGGTCCCTATATTACAAGTATAGTCCCTTATTGTTGTTACTATAACCCCCTTATTTTTATTGTTGTACCCCTGTAACCCCAATATTTTTATTATTGTGCCCTTGCATTATTATTGTTAGGTCAGCTAGGATTATATTGTGATCCCATGGACCCCTATATATAGAAGGAGGTTTTGGCCATTTGTATCATCCAATAATTTTTCATTTATGTAATGTATTGGAGGTTTCCCCCTCGAATTGGTTGATTTCTAAGGCGTTGATCTCTCTTTTATTCTATTTTTGGAGCTGGTTTCATAACACTAAGTGCCTTTAAACATTACATTGAACCTTCATTAACACGGTAATTAATACTAACACAATCTCATTCACCGCATATTACCACCATTTCAATTTGGGAATAGAAGGCCCATTTATTAAAAATAGAGACTACATGAAGAAAAATTATCTTATGAATTCTCGTGCAACTAAGTCTGGGAAAATGAGTCTCCAACCAACCATAGATAGTTGCATTCAGTTCTCACTTGAAACTATCACCCCTAAGCCATATTCTAGAGGTTGAGATGTATTTCTTATGGATTGTAGGATGCCCATGAGCTGAAACAAGAGCTCTGGAGGCCCTCCTAACTCCACCCACCAACCAAATGGTAGTCAAACAATATTCACAGACTCAAGAGGTCTACCACGTCGACCCTCCATCTTTTCAAAAACCTATAATCTTTAGGGAATCAAGAGGTTTCACCTCCACCATCCATCTATTCAAAAACCTATAAGCTTCACAGAATCAAGATGTTGGACCTCCACCCTAAACTAATCACACAGTGATTCCACCTTCAAAGGAGACTCAAGACTCCACTCTCAAACCGAAATGAAACAAGCAAGGAGACTCAAAAACTTCCTACAATGACTCTAAGGGCTAAACCTCTAACCTAGGTTGTCAAGGGACTCTAGAGAAAATCCATCTCCACCCTCCAGCACCCTAGGGCATCCTGATATTTACCCTCACCTGGAGAATCTCCTCATGTACTCCTAACTCTCAACCAGAAAGATAAAGTGTTCTTATAAGAGCTATCAATAGGCCAAAAGTGCATCCATGTGTTTTTTTCTCGGTAGTGATCTTCTTCGCACATTACCCTCCTATTCTTTCCCAATCCATTGTTGGATACCTTTCTACACATTCCTCCTCTGCCTCCTCCTGACCTCTTCGATGTATTGATTGAATTTGTTTTTCATTTTGTCCTTAGTTGCTATTTTCCTATTTTTTGACATGTGGCATGAGGTCTTCATTTCCTATGGGGTTATGCCACATCTCCCACTTATTTTTAAATTGATTGTAGCTCCACCCCACTTGTGCTTGCATGCTTCAAGTATATCTTCCTCAATGACGCAATATCAGTTTTCATTAAATTTTTCCCTTATTTCCATATTCATTGCCTCAAGTAACATGGGCCTATGTACTCTTTTTTGAAACCCATAAATTAAGGGCTTCAGTTCTTATTAAAATCACAATAACCATCCTTCAATGGTTTTCCCAAAATGGACCAATTTCTCTTACAGGAAGCAAAGTGAACATCTCAAGCAAGTAACCTCCCCAGTCCCTGGAATATTCATCCCATAAATCAATCCATAATTCTTTTATGAAATTATTTACATTGAAAAATGAGATTAATCAATTGGGGTTATCACAAACTCCTCCCCCTTGGGGGAACATCATCCCTGGTTTTCTTTACTTATATGCAACATAAAATAGATGCTTAAAACAAACACATAATGTTATGGAGATTTATATACATAGCTCTATATAGCGTTTACAATTCTTATACATTTTCTTCAATCAAAAAACAAAAAGGGATATGCTTCACTCTTTGAGTTATCCATTTCCCAAGTCGCTTCCTCGGGCACAAAGTGCCTCCACTACACTTTGACTTGCTCTATTGCTCAATTCCGGAGCATGGTGCTCCTCCCATCTAGGATGCATAATGGCTCTAGCTGGAAATCTCCCTCTAGTTCCACCTGTATCACAAACCAATAAATCACATTATTATAATCCTATGTGTATATTTTAAGCAAACAAACATGCAAAACATCATGGATTTCTACTAAGGGAGGTAAGGTCATCATGTAGGTCATTGGTCCAATCCTTTCAAGGCTGTCAAATGGACCGCAAAAATGAGGTGTCATCTTGGCACATGGCCCAATATTTAAGGAAAATTTCCTGGGATTATCCCAAAATAGACACATTCCCCAACTTGGAACTCTTTATGTACCTTTTGTTGATCCGCATAGCTTTTTTTTATTATCAAGTGCCATGATCATTCAATGAAATGAATTTTCTACCCAAAAGGTAGTGTCTCCACATCTTCAGCGCATGAATAATGGAATCCAACTCTATATCATGAGTTACGTAATTTTTCTCATGTTCATTTATCTTACCGGGCTCATAGCATACCACTTGACCTTCCAACATCAAGACTCCATCAAGCCCTTCCTTGTAGGAATCTATTCATACCACAAAATCCTTATTAGGATATGCAATCCTAAATATTAGTGTGTTCGTGAGCAACCATTAAAATTTCAAATTTCTTTCCTTTTCTCTACAAAGATGTGATAGGATGGCCTATATTGGAGAAATTAATGATGAATCTCCTATAGCAACATACCAATCCCATGAACGATACAACCTCATTTACATTTCTTGTTTTTGGCCACTCCATTATGGCCTTGATTTTCTCCAGATCAACTAATATCCCCTCCTTAGAGACAATGTGCCCCAAATAGTGTATTTTTATTTGGAATAATTCACACTTTCTAATCTTTGCATAAATATTATTCTCTCTTAGAAATTATAGTACTGCACCTAGGTGCTTTTCATGCTCTTCTTCAGTCCTTGAATACACTACTATGTCATATGCAAAAACAATGACATTTTTTTTCCAAATAAGGACACAACACACTATTCATTAGACACATGAAAGTGGCAGGGGCATTAGTAAGCCCAAAAGGTAGCACTACAAACTCATAATGCATGTATCTCGTCCTGAAAGTAGTTTTATGCATATCATCCTCTTTGATGTACACTCAATGATATATATACCTCAAGCTGATCTTATAGAATATTGTTGCTCCCCTCAACTAATCAAATAAATCATCAATCTGTGGAAATGGATAACAATTCTTAATGGTTAATTTGTTTGGTTTTTTTTAATCAATATAAGGTCGAACTGTCCCATAATTTTTCTTTCCAAATAATATTGGGGCTCTCAATAGTAACACACTTGGCTAAATTTAGCCTTTATCAAGCATTTATTTGAGTTGTAGCTTTAACTAAACAAGTTTAGTGGTGTTCATCCTGTAAGGTGGCTGCTAGTGTTTTTCTAGGCACCAACTCAATCTAAAATTTTGTCTCTCTATGAGGAGGTATTCTAGGCATGTCTTCTAGTAACACATTCTTGAATTGTCACAACACACGAAATCTACGTAGTCTTTCATTTTCTTCTTCCTCGGTGTGGCCATTAGCCTTGTCATCACTAGTAATTTGCACAACAAATAATTGACAACCACTCCCATAATTTCTCTTGGTTTTCATGGTTGTAACTTCCCCACCAAGTTGGGCTTTCACTTTCCTTGTAATATTATTTTCCTTCCCGCTTAGTCTATGCATTCAATTGACTTCTCATAGTAATCAACCTTGGTATGGTTCCTATATAGCCAATACACACCCAATAGTATGTTGTACACCCCCAAATATAACACATTTATATGTATTGTTTTTGGCATTCCTTGAAGCTCAATCTCATAATACTTTACCCAATGGCTCACTCTTCTCTTCTTTCCTATCACCAATTGAAACAACTAGGGTTTGGCATGAAATTCCTAGGTCGAATTGCATTTCTCCACAAGATCTGGGCCAACATAACTATATTTAGAACTAGGATCAATTCAAATGGAAACAAATCAATTACACAACTTACATTCCATATATATGATGGATGCTTGTTGATTGTCCACCGCTGCATAAATTTTGGGCAATCTTCGAACTACATCACCATTGTGTGATCTTCCTGGGCATTGTAAATCTCAGGCCCAAAAATTTTATGATGGGACCAATAATTTTTCCAGTGATTTTCACCACACTTCCAGTATTTCAATTTTTCCTTCAATTCATATTTTCACTACCCTACTTCTTATGTTGGTTGCAGTGCATTTCCCTTAGCAGCTTGGCCAGTTTTCTATGGAAATTGATTTACAGTAGCTAGATGCTTACCTTCCTTTTTGTTTTCGGATTTCTTGATCCATTGCCTTATATGCCCAACATTGTCCTTAGCCTTCCAGTCGCTTTTAATTTATCTTCTTCCATTTTCCTTCTCATAGCAGTGATTTAATTTCTTAATGGCATCATTCAGCATTTAAGGTTCCATAAATTAAATTGTATTTAAATTTCATAGGCGGTCCATTGATGAATTTATGTATTTGGGCCTTCTCTTCCCTGAGGTATGGAACATTTATCAAAAACTATAGAAACTTGGCGGTATATTCCTCACCTGACATTTTCCCCATTATGATCTCGTAAAATTCCCTTGCCTTGTTGTCATAGTATCGCTCAGATAAATATTGATTCTTGAAAAGTTTCTCAAATTCATCCCAAGTCAATTTGTCTTAAACAATTCCTTTGACATCTTTCAGATCTTCAAACCATATATATGCCTCTCCCTTCAAGCTATAGGTTCCAATCTTGGCTTTCATATTTTCAAAATAATTATGAATTCAAAAAAAATTCTTCATGGCCAGCAACCAGGCTTCTACATCTTTAGATTTATTGACATCTCCATCAAATGTGGGTGGCTTGGCTTTCTTAAATTCCTCTAACATATAAATATTTTATTTTCTTCTCTGATAATGATGATGATGATGAGAGTGATGATGGTGCATCTTGGTAGTGGAGCTTGAATATCCACCAGATTGATGCACATAAGTGTTGGTCCTTCCTTCAAGGGTAATTAGCAGCACATTCCCCCTCACAATGTCTTCACTCATGTGCTTATGCATCTTCCTGGATCAGCTACCATCCGCTCCATTTTTGTTCTCTTCTGACCCTTGAAGGATTCCCTTGCCTCTATGACTAGTTCCCAACTCATGTTTCTTTTTCCTCTACAAATATGAGGGACTTTGCATGATAACTGCATTTATTTCAGCTTTATTTTCCTGATATCTTACCAATCTTTCATTATTTTCTTTAAAACTCCTAACCTCAACCCTCGACCTCCTCAAAGTATCTAGTCAATCTGGAGAGTTTTCCCCTCCCCCTTTGCAAATTAATCTTTCTTATTCATTTTATATGGCCTCTTAATCTTTGTGTTGTGACTTATCGGGGCTATATTGCACAATTCTAGTCCTCATTCATGTGTATTTCACTATATTTGGTTTCTTATAATGTATTGTAGAAAACAATAAAACTGTTAGTGATGTAATCAATAACTCAACAGCAATAAATCATGCCTCTGGTCTTGCCTTTTACAGAGTTGTTATAGCAAGCCATTTGCAACAACAATCCATATTAGTACATAATTATCATCAAATCAGCACATTCTTGAAATAATACACAAACCTTCATAATCAAAGAAATATATCATTGTCACCACCACTATCAATTTATCAAAAGTAGTGAAACAAGTCAATTATTAGTTCCTACTAATTAGGCAATCACAAATCCAACATATAAGTCATATATATAGTCATACAATTCAGACCAACTTTTAACACCTAAAAATTAATTATTTTTTTAAAAATCATCATAATGCTTTCTTTTTTTCACTTTCCCCATGATAGAGCCCGTCTAGTCAAAGTGTTTAATGTGGATACTTTGATACCACTTGTAAACATCCTCCACCTTAGCCTTGGTGGAAATTTTTCACTTGCTAATCCGATCTCCCTGGTAAACTGTTAGATAGATGAGATAATAAAATAAAATAAAAATTATAAGTGGAAACAAACATCACCATTTTGTTCATCTCATCAAGACAAATCTGGTGATATAAAATTTCACCTCAATACAACCTTTGGATCAGAAGTTATGATGCTTTAAGTTTATGACGAATCATAGGTTTCCAAGTCATCGACCCTGCCATGTGGAACCCATGTGGTCATGCAACGTAGTCTAACCTCCTAGCACCACTTGGAAACCTAGTAATAGCTACCGACCCATTCATTACATGTTGGATCCTGGCTCCACCTCAAAAAAATATCCCAATGTGCCCCCAAAAAAAACTCTTGGTGCACCTCGGCTTAAACTCCCGGTGCACCCCAACGGAAAATCCTCCTGCGCCCCCAGTGAAAACCCTTGATGATTTCCCAATGAAAACTCTCAGTGCACCCTGGTCAAAACTTCTTGAGCACCATCGGTTAAAACTCACAGTCTCACCTAGTTGAATCTTTGGTTTCTCCCCGACTAAAACTCCCATTACACCTTTGGTTTTTTCTTCCAACAATATAATTCCAGTGTATGTCATCTTTCCACACGTCCCTTCCTCAATAAGGTGTAATATGAGTGTTCACCCTACTGCTTCCACAATGAGGTCTCTTGTCATTACACGTGGATAAAGTAAATTTAAATTTTGTCTGGGTTCGCTACGGTGCCACTCATAATCGGGTCTCTCCCATGGCCCATCAATGAAGTTGTTGGCCCAAACTTGGGCCATGAGCAACAAGTTAACTCTTACATCGAGTGATTTTCATAAGGGTTTCCTCCCTTCCTGTCCTATGCACCATTCACAAAGGAGTTCTCATTCGGCCCAGTTGCAGTGGTTCCACAAATTTTTGAACCTCCGCCAGAGTTCCACCACAACCAATGCAGTTTGCTAAGGCACCCATTTGTGCTATCCCTCTTAATATTATGTCAAGATTCCTTTTTATGAGTTCACAGTGATTGTAGCAAAGACCAATGAATAGGGGCTTATCCATTCAGGCCAAGGATTCATCTATATAGACCTACAAGGATCTGTAGCTCCTAAGATATCTAGTATTTTACCTGGATCTGAAAAATATTAGCATAGATATATACAAGTCTCATTCAGGACCAACTAAGAATTGCAATCTTTCAATAGACACCATGAAACACAAGGTTCATAAAATACCACAAGGACATTAATAGTCCTACAAGGAACAATGATTACCCCCCTTAAGTCTTATTACAACTATGAGCCTTATGGATAGGCACATAGTAGATAATAGTGTGGACTTACAATCCCTCCCTCTTTAGGGGTAGGGAATTCTAGGCATGACTACTTAGATATTTGTCAATCGCCCTCTACTAAAGGCTTGGTGACCCTTAAATAGCCACCAATGGTTGATTCACATGCCCAAGTGAACCCTAAGACTTGTACTGATCTGGCTAGCAACATTGTGGCACTCATTGAGGATCCCTAGGACATTTAGCTATTGGTAGGGACCAGAATATTGTCCCTCCTAAATGAGACATTTTCACCTTGAGCACCATGAATATCACCAGCCATTCAAGCAAGAATATTTCACATCATCTCATTACTGACATATTACACGAGATATGGTTTCTAGCCTAAGTAGGTTTGACAAAAATACAAATAGAATACGAATGCATCTTACAGAAGTGCATGGATGTAAAATAATTTCAATCCATATTATAAGGTCGTGCCCTACTCAAAAAAACTCACAAAACCTTTGAAACAAGTCATGGTTACATTGACTATGTATACCCATCATCAGTGCACACATTACAACAGGCTAGAAGAGGCCCCTCATGTAAAACTACAAGTCAATAGGAAAGATAGAAGGGATATCCTCGTCATTATCATATAGTTGTAGAGACCAACCCTATATTTTACTAGATGAGCGCTAGGCTTTATATATATATATATATATATATATATATATATATATATATATATATATATATATATATTTAAATATTAAAAGAATTAGAAATGAAACCATAATCACACAAGTTATAAACTCAGTAAAATTAATTCACTTATCTCAAAATTCCATAAATTTAACTTCATAACACATAAATATATTTAACTTGTTGATTATAGGCACAATGAAATCATCATAATTAAAAACAATATAACTAACACATGTACCGTTCACCTTTAAACGAGAACCAAACTTGACTTGCCGCTACTTGAGCTCCTTTGTTGTCATCTACCTCCAAGCCTGAATTTTTTCGTGCTTAATCCAAATGTAATGACCCACCGGTTGACCTCCTAGCCTATTCCTTGGGTACTCTCCTTCCCCGCGGACCCCCGAGCTGCAATGGGGTTGTACAACGAAGGAATGTGCTAGCTGATAGAGGTGAGCCCCTCTTGGCTCAAGAGTCCCCTCTCTATAATACTCTACCTCACCAAAATAAACTATAGCTCGTAACCACTCAAATGACATAATCTCCTCCATCCAACAATAGGGTAAGAAAAAGGTCCTTTTCCCTTCCATTTCCCTTTCTTTTATAGAAGGCTTCATAGGTGACACTTGGAATTTCATGCATAATTAATTATTTTTTATTAACCCAATATTTTATTCTTCACCCACCCATGTGTCACCTTCTCATCAAGACTCTCCAAAAATATTTTACTTAATTATTCATTTAACATAGTATTTTCCTCAACCCAACAAGACTTCCTATTTCTTCTCCCAGTTGTCTCTTGATTCCCCCTTTTCTACTCCTTAATTTGTGTTTATTACTGAAGTTGATTGATAAGTCTCAGATTTGGTCCCCTAACTACCTCAATTTGTCCTTTTATATGAATATTCTTATGTTGCCTCTTGCCACATGGAAGTTTTCTAAATTTCTCAAATTTTAATTTATTAATCTTATATTAATTCACCACCCTCTTCTCTTAATGAAGTTTTTAATAAATCTTTCAAACTTAACTCTATGTCCCTCTTTCCCCCCTTTTGCCTAATTAAGTTACTTATGTACATTATCCACTTAATATTTTGTTTTAACATGGAAAAGGTGGAGTTATCATGGTAAAATATTTTATCTCTTCCTATTCCTCCCTTACCCTAAGCTTTATTCTTGATTTAATTCTTTTGGTTCTAACATCATATATCACTTGATATGAATTAGTTGGATTTTCATATATTGATTATATTTATTAGTTTCTTTAATGATGTTGAGGGTGTCAAGCTGGTCATTCCCTTCAAGAACTTCCATTCGAAGTTCCAAGGGTGCCATGCCTAAGAACTTATTTTTGATGCCAAGGGTGCCAAGTCAGTCCTGCCCTTCAAGAATCTCTCTTGAAATTCCAAGGGTGCCACACCACTTTCCCTTCAAGTATCCAGTGGTTACGAGGGGAAATTATATGTGCAATGACAGAGATCCCTATCATCTCGTATGTTGCCTGCTATAGTGAGACTAATGGTGTTGGGGATCAAGGAATCCGCCTTGATGCGCGCCCCCCAGAAAATCCTTGTGAGCGAACCAAATCTGGGACCTGCCCCCATGACATTGTGATCTTCAAGGCGAAGGTATTTTGACCTTTCCAGCCTAAGTCATGGCGAGAGTGCTAGCGGGTGAGATAAGGAACACTGTTCCACCCCTCCCATGTTGTTCCATCCAATTGTACAACCCCATCACCCATATGTGAGTCATTCAGCCAAGCAACTAACATGTTCCTGCAACCACTGACAAATCATTAGTGTATATGTAATATATATAACAAGTTTCAAACTGAACTTAGAATTTCAAAGACAATATTAATTTCTATCAAACCAGATGTTATCCACTCATCATATGTGAGTGCCTCTGGTGGTTTCCTGACATACTCAATAATCATCAGTAACAAAGTTCTCAGTGTTAGAAACATCAACATGACCTAGTCATTTACATCATTGTTTATTTTGAATCAGAACTAACGTAAGTAGTTAACATATGGGACATATCCATCATGTTTATCATAATCATAACATCAATGGTAAATTAACATATCCATCAAAGGCATTATCATCGTACGTCAATAGAAAACATATCTATCCATGAAATCTATCATCATCATGATATCAATAGAGAACCTGCATATCCATTAATGCTACAATCATATCAATAAAGAACATGCATATCCATAAATGCTATCACCATCATAGTATCAATAAAGACATACATAACCATCACATCCACTAATAATAGAGTCACGTGTCTGGATCCTCAACCTAAGGTCCTCAAAGAATAAAGTGCGGGTTTTGGGCTAAATAATGTAAAAATTCATATCAATGTTAGTCAACTAGACTAGGGCACTACAATAGCCTTGACTATGTGAATGCATGTTATTCTCAATGTAACCCATCAAATTTCAACAATAATAAGTTTTCATGCTAATTGACACTATAATGTAATCAACAATCTTGAAAGATATCATAGTGCCTTTAAAAATTACATTGAACCTTCATTAACATGGTGATAAATACTAACACAATCCCATTTCCTACATATTAGCGCCATTTTAATTTGAGAATACAAGGATCATTCATTAAAAATAGAGACTACATGAAGAATACTTATCATATGAATTCTCAGGAAACTGAGTCTGGGACTTTGACTCTCTACCTAATCGTAGATAGTTGTAGTTATTTCTAGGCTTGCAACTATCACCCCCAAGCTAAATTCCAGAGACTGAGATGGATTTCCTACAGACTGTAGGCTGAAACAAGAACTCCATAGGCCCTCCTACCTCCACCAACCAACTAATCTTGAGAGGTTCACCACCTCCACCCTCTAGTTGTTCAATAGCTTATAATATTCAAGGAATTGAGAGGTTATGCCTCCACCCTAGACTAATCACACATAATTCCACCCTCAAAAGGGACTCAAGAATCCATTTTCAAACCAAAATGAAACAAGAAAGGAGACTCCAGAAATTCTTTCCAAGACTCCAAGGTCTAAACCTCTACCCCAAGTTGTCAAGGGACTCTAAAGAAAACCCATATCTACCCTTCAGTACCCCATGGAATCCTAGGATTTACCCTCACCTAGAGAATTTGATCTTGTACCCCTAATGGTAAAAAAGAAAGACAAACAACTATTCTAAGAGCTCGCAATGGGCCAAAAGTGCCTCCCTGTGTGTTTTTCTCCACAATTATCTTCTATGTAAGTTATCCTCCTATTCTTCCCCAATATGATGATGCAATTTTGTGTATTCCTCCTCTGCCTCCTACTACCCTCTTCCCTATATTGATTGAATATGTTTTCCCTTCCATCCATGAAGGTTTTGTGCCTGTTGTTTGACATGAGGTCTAGGTTCTTATTTTCCTATCGGGTTATGCCACGTCTCACACTTATTTTTCTATTGATTTCAGTACCACACCACTTGTGCTTGTGTGCTCTGGGTATATCTTCCTCAAAATAATTCTATGGGTTTTCATTAAATTTTTGTCCCTCCCTACCTTATTCCTTGCCCCAAGAAACATGGGCATTGTACTAAATCCACATAGATTCAATTGATCTCGTAATATGCTAAAACAAAATACTAAATCTATTTCTACAAATTGCGGAAACCAGTTACGAACACACAATCACATGAACAAGAAAGAGAAAGAACTTCAATCACACAACACAAATATGTGTCTAGGGAAAGCCTCAGCTAAAAACCCCGTTATTTGTATATTTCATAAAGTCAATAATATGAAACAATACAATTTTATTTCCCTTCCTGAGAAACCTCTGCACTATATTTTACTATCTCACTCTAATCCTGGAAATTTTGGTCCAATACTTAACCAAAAACTTTCAACTCACTTACCATCCTACCTTACGCTTTCATGAGGGGAGCCCCTGTTAAATAGGAAATTCCCACTAATTTATTGTGCAATACAATCAAGACGTCTTGATGACCTCATGCATGACCTGTACAATTTTATAATTATACAAATGATAGTCTACTTCCCTTTAACTCCAATCTCAACTAGGCCTTCCTTAGAACTGACATGAAACATATATTTATAGAGAATTATCAGTGATTTGATTGATCACTGCATGTGAATTAAATCATATTTAATTCACTATACCTCTCACTAGCTCATCAATCAGTTAGAACTAGTTAAACTGATTTTATCTCAAATAATTAAGGTTAAAAAATTACAACTCAAAATAAACTGCAAGTGGACCCCCTAAAACTTAGAGTGAACTCTACATGCCTCCAGTTTGACCCTCAACTTGAATTGATTGAGCTAACTAAGTCTTCCTAACTCAATTAACTTGTACAAGCTGTCATGTGATGTGGAATTACAATTTCATTCTAATTTGATTAAGGGAAAATTAAATTAGAATCCCTTTTGATGCCATTTTAAATATTTCTTGTTTCCATTTTCAACATGCATGTGTACACTTTTTTCAGCCCATAAATTAATATCATTAGTGATTATTAAAAACACAACAACCAGTGTTCAATGGTCGTCCCAAAACAGACCAATTTCTCTTACAACAAGTAAATTGAATTTCTAAAGTAACCTCCCTAGTCCTTGGAATATGTGTCTAATAACTCAACCCATATTTATTTTAAGAATTATTTACATTTCAAAATGATATTAAGCAATTTCGTTTGTCACAAACTCCTCCCCCTTGGGGAAACATCGTCATTGGTGTTCTTTACCTGTATGCAACATAAGAGACATGCTTAAAAAAACACATACTAATGGAGATTTATATACATATCTTGGTACAACATTTATAGTTCTTATACATTTGCTTCAATCACAAAAAAATTGATATTATTCCCTCGTTGATTCGGTCATTTTCCAAGTGGCTTCCACAAGCCGAAAGTGCCTCTACTACATTTGACTTGCTTTATTCCTTGATTTTAGAGCATGGTTCTCCTCCGACATAGGGTGCATAGTCGCTCTAGCTAGAACTCTCCCTTTAGTTCCACCTCTACCACAGACTAATCAATCACATGATTATAATCATGTACATATATTTTAAGCAAATAAACATGGAAAAGATCATGGATTTTTACTAAGGGAGGTAAGGCCAACGTATAGGCCACTGGTCCAATCCTTTCAAAAATCTCAGAAGGTCCACAAAATTGAGTTTCAAGCTTAGCACATGGCCCAATATTTAAGGAAATTTTATTTGGGTTAATATACAAATAGACATGTTCCCAAGCTTGGAACTCTTTATGTACCCTATGTTGATCCGCATAGATTTTTTGTCTGTCATGTGCCATCTTCAAATTATGTTTGATGATCTGAACTTGTTGCTCCATTTATCTCAGTATGTCAATTCCAATAATGACTTTGTTCATTGAATCATCCGGTCAATAGGAGTATTGCAACTCATCCCATACAATGCCTCAAATGGCCTCATCTTTAAAGACTCTTGGTAGCCATTATTATATGCAAATTATACAAGTGGAATGTACTCTTCCCACTTACTTTTTTGTTCCATTGCATACATCCTCAACATCTCTTCAAGCTTTTATTTCACCCTTTCGATTTTTCCATTCGTCTACAGATGATATGCAGTACTAAAGGTC
This sequence comes from Pinus albicaulis, assembly GCA_034641835.2. Lineage (NCBI taxonomy): Eukaryota > Viridiplantae > Streptophyta > Pinopsida > Pinales > Pinaceae > Pinus > Pinus albicaulis. The sequence goes on along the minus strand of CM076570.1, from coordinate 1,086,064,208 downwards.
AATTCAGTCCCCAATCTTGCAAATAGCTCCTTCCAAAATTTGGAAGTGAACTTAGCATCCCTATTTGAGATGATCTTCTTCAAAACTCCATGCAATCTCACAATCTCCCTTATGAAAATTTTTGCTATCTCACTTGCTAAGTTTTTGGATTTTACCACCACAAAATGAGCCATTTTTCTTAACTTGTCAATCACCACCATAATTGCATCATGTTATCTAGAGTTCCTCGGTGTTGCAAAGTGTAACTAGGTTCAGTCTTCATATTTACTCTTGATTCTTGTATATTGTAAAATGAAAAAGAAAAATATTATTATTAGTTTTATAGCACGGGTTTCATGCTCAAGGTCATTTTCTTTTTCGTCAAAACACCCATTCCGTGCTTCTAGGTTTTTTTTCTATTGAGTCAATAAGTAATAGAGTGATTTTCAAATGTAAAACATCCCATTGAGAATTTTGCAACATGTCAAAAGAATTATTTTTTATTCAGTGTCAAAAATACCCCTCCAAGACCAAGTCGACCTGACAGAGAAGAAGTTAGCCTAATTAGGGCATGTCATCCTCCTTGGAAGCCTATATATAAGATAGCATTCAACCTCCCATGGATTCACTCACTCACTCACTCATCATTAAATCAAAGGACGAGAATAAGAAGGAAATTTAAGGAAGAAGGAAGATGATTGTTTTTGGTTTTCCACTCTCTCCCTCACACGTGTGCGAAGGTAAGCTAGGGTTTCTGTAGCATCAAGGTCGAAGTTCTCAAGTAGAAAGGAAAGGGTCTAAGTTGGAAGAGGATTGGGCAATTTGATCTCTCATAAGGCATAGAATAAGAATTATTCCAATCAAAGGAAGGAGGAAGCTCTAAGAATCCATAATTCTCCCACACGTGCGAAGTTGCAGCTGGTTGCAGGGGGGCGAAAACTTCAAACTTGCAGTGTGGGTTGAAAATCTAAAGCTGGGGTCAAAGTTGTGTTGTTGGAAGATATTTGACTTGGTTTAACTGGGATAGAAGAAGAACATCATCAAGAAGTTATAAATTGGTCTTGCTCTAGAGGTCTTGGAATTCGTCATTAGAATAATTTATAAGAAGAGAAGAGATTTATGGGTTTTCCTCTCAAGAGGAGAGTTTTTGGCCCTCACTAGAAACCTACATCTTGTGTCCATATGTACTATTAATATTCATGTTTTGGTATTTGTTTGATGATAAGAACAACATAATAATAAGAAAATAATAATCTAATAATCTAGAAAAGTAAAAGAACATCATAATAATTTATCAAGTCTAAGAGAAATCACCTCTTTTATAGCCCTATTGATTTCTCAACACTTGGTAAATCGATAATGAAATCCATGGATATCACCTCCCACTTCCATTCTAGAATTGGAATGGTATGCAATAACCCTACTATATGTTTGCATTCAGCTTTTATGTGTTGACATTCTATGCATTTAACAACAAAATCAGTCACTTCTTTCTTCAAATTTGGCCAAAAATATTTAAAAAATTATTAATGGTTGTGAGAATATTTTGGTAACCGGGGTGGCCTGAGTATGGCTTGTCATGGAATGCTCTCATGATGAGCCTCTTCAATTCCTCACTATTTGGAACATAGATTCTATTCTTGAATCTTATTAAACCATCACCTATGAGATGATATTATTCATCCTCACCATCTTGTTGAAACTTTTATTTCATTTTTTGGTACTTTTCATCTTGTTGTCCTACATTTTTTACCCTTTCCACTAGGTTTACTTCATAAAATATTGTGGTTGTCAAATGATTCAGTTGGATCCTTCTGCTAAGTGCATCAACCACCTTGTTCTCTTTGCCCTTTATATATCTAATTTAAAAATCACACTCTTTGAGTGTGGCTAGCCATCTTGCTTATTTAAATAAATACTTCATCCCTCCATAATATTTCATTAGGATGAATATTATGCCCATAAAGTAGTGTCTCCACATCTTCAGCGCATGAATGATGGAAGCCAACTCTAAATTATGAGTTACATGATTTTTCTCATGTTCTTTTAGATTTCGCGACTCATAGCATATCACTTGACCTTCATGCATTAAGACTCCATTGAGCCCTTCATTTCATGCATATGTGCATACCAAAAAATCCTTATCATTATTTGCAATCCTCAACACTGGTGTTGGAAATATGATGCAAAGTGTTGTCCTTGATGGCAACCCACTGAATGAAGATGAAGACATGCGACTGTTGACATGTGTTGTCCTTGATGGCAATCCACTTGATGAAGTTATTCTTGACTTGATGGACTTGGTAGATGATGTAAATCTGATATGAGGCTTGTTTATATTATGATGTTAAGAGTTGTCCCTGAAAGGCAACCCACTTGATAAAGATGATGGCAACTTACTTGATGAAGTTGTGCTTGCTAGAATATGTTCTTGATGAAGAAAAATGATGTATCTACAGTGTGTATAGAAGGCAATGAAGAAAGGAATTCAGAATGTGCTCAAAGTATGATGAAAAGAGTATGTCTCTATGAATACGCGGATATGTCTAAGGGAAGTCGCGTATGCACGCGGAAAAGAACGTGCCAAGTCGTGTATGGGCTAAAGCGCTCAAAAAGTGCAAAACCAAGGGTAACCACCATGGTATTGACCCATGGTATTGGGTAATGATCCGCCTAATTGACCCCGTCCAGGTAGTTTTGGGCTCATGGTATTGTTTTGGCCCATGGTATTGAAAAAGGGGCTCATAGTATTGAAAAAGGATAAACCTATATGAAAATTCATTATTACAAAATCATAGTGTGAGAGAAAGATGCTCGAGCTTGAATAGATACTATAACATGAAAGTACATACGTATGAAAGAATTAGTTTGAAAATCGTCTAAATCTATGTGGCACCTGAAGAAATGATAGACGGGATATCTAGATACGAAATGTATCTGTATTTCTAGATATGTTTAGACGGTGATTAGATGCGCTATTAAGGCACTCCATCACAGTAAAGGTTAAATATAGGCAGATGTCGGATACGAAGAAGTATGCTGCTCTATAATGATTGAAGATCTATACGCTACTTAGCCGCAGAGGAAGCGTGTATATACGCGGCTTCGCTGAAAAGAAAGCGCGTATGCGCAATGAAATACATCTGATATCTAGTTTGTGAATGACAGTATATCTTAACATGATGTAAGAATGACGCGTAACTAAGGTTTGTTGAAGCATGGGGTATAGACATCTGATATATTCATTGTATTCCCCAACTTACGTCTGTGTTAATACGGAGTGATAAGTATACGTATTGATGTATGTTTGAAGCAAAAGAAGTATGGAAAGGGTCCAGTGCGAAAATATGATGAAATGTGGCCTGCAAGTGTTTTTCTATTGAAGTTGTTGGATCCAGTGTGAAAATTGATGAAACGTGGTCCAAGGTGGTGCTGAGGGTTGTAGCCTTCAGTCAGGGGGTTGTAGCTCCCTTCCAGGTGAGGCTGGTAAACGAGATCAGGGAGTCGTAGCTCCCTTCCAGGAGAGGCTGGTAACGAAGCAGAGACGTAACTCCCTTCAGGAGAAGGCAGTAAGCAGAGGCGCGGTGGGTCACTGCGTCTTTGATCCAAATGCTGTGGCAACTATATGTTAGCAACATGTTTGCCTCTCTAATGACTAATATTGGTGACAGCTATGATTAATGGTTTTCTCCCGACTTGGGTTTCCACCTAAAAATCCTGGTGTTCATGTGTGATGCTTGGTGTGATGGTTTATTCTGTTCTTACTGCACGTGTTTACTGTTTATTGAACATCTGATGAATGAATAATGGAATGATATAAGCAAGAACTAATGACATAATTAGATCTATGTGTATACATGAGTTTTATGAAGGATATCCGCGTGTATACGCTAGTTGGCTTCAGAAAAGTAGCGTATGGGTTTTAAAGCATGAAAAAGTAAAAAGTTTCAGTTTACCTTAAATACTGATTCACCCCCCCCCCCCCCCCTCTCAGTATTTTTCCCAACAACTGGTGTATTCATGAGAAACCATTTCAATTGTTGAAAGCTTGTTGCACACTCAATTGTACATTCAAATTTCTTTCCTTTTCTCTACAAGGATTTGATAGGATGGCCTATCATGGAGAAAATATTGATCAGTCTCATGTAGCAACCTTCAAATCCCATGAACAATATTACCTCGATCACATTTCTTAGTGTCATTCCTTACATTATGGCCTTGATTTTCTCAAGATAAACTAATATCCCCTACTTGGAGATAATGTGCCCAAAAAAATGTATTTGTGGTTGGAATAATTCACATTTTTTGAGCTTGGAATAAAGCTTATGCTCTCTTATAAATTGTAGTATTGCAATGAGGTGCTTTTCATGCTCTTCTTCAGTACTCAAATACACCAGTATGCCATCCACAAAAAAATGAAAAAAAGTTCCAAATATGGATGCAACACACTATTCATTAGACACATGAAATTGGAAGGGGAATTAGTAAGCCCAAAAGGTACCACTACAAAATTATAGTGCCCTCTTTGATGCACACTTGATGATATCCAGACCTCGGTTCGATCTTAGAGAAGATTGTTGCTCCCCTCGGTTGATCAAATAAATCACCAATCTATTGAAATGGATAGTGGTTCTTAATGGTTACTTTTTTCAATTTTCCATATCAATACAGAGTCTTAGTGCCCCATCCTTTTTCTTTACAAATAATATTGTGGCTCCCCATGGTGACGCACTTGGCCAAATGTGACCCTTATCAAGCATTTCTTTCAATTGTAGCTTTAAATCAAAAATTTTAGGGGTGCTCATCCTGTAAATTTATTTGGATGTTGGTGCTACTCCAAGCACCAACTCAATCAAAAATTCGACCTCTCTATGAGGTAGTCTAGGCATATCTTCTAGGAACACATCCTTGAATTGTCGCAACATAGTATATCTATGTAGTCTTTCACTTTATTATTTATCAGCATAGCCATTAGTCTTGTCATCACTGGTAACTTGCACAACAAATAATTGGCAACCCTTATGGTAACTGTGCTTGTCCTATGTGGTTGTAAATTTCCTCACCATGGTGTGATTTCGCTTTCCTTGTAATACTCTTTTCTTTTCCACTTCATCTAGGCATTCAATTTCCTTCTCATAGAAATCAACCTTGGTATGGTGCTTATATATACAATCCATACCAATAGTATGTTGTACACCCCCAAAGGTAACACATTTATTTTGGCATGCCTTGAAGCTCAATCTCACAGGACTTTACCCAATGGCTCAATCTTCTCTTTTTTCATGTCGCTAATTGAACCAACCAGATTTCAAAGTGCAATTCTTGGGCCAAATTCCATTTCTTCACAAGCTTCAGGCTAACATAACTATAGTTAGAACTGGGATAAATTAAAATGGAAACAAATTGATTATATAGCATAACTTCCATCTCTATGATGGATGTTCGGTGTTCTACCTGGTGATTCTCCACCGCCACGTAAATTATGGGCAATCCCTGAGCTACGTCACCCATTTTCTGTGCTTCCCGAGTGTTCTAAATCTTGGGCTCAACACTTTTCTGATGTGGGAAGTCATTTTCAATTCTTCTTTAAATTCATATTATTTTTGTTTTTTTGTTGTTGTTGGATACAATGCATTTCCCTTAGTAATTTGGATACAATGTTCACTTTCTAATCTAATCTAATTTTTTGAACGCCTGGGAAGAACTCCTGACACACGGTAAGCACTTCTCCTCCCTCTGCGCCACTCTGTGTGACCCCTCTGCGTAGTCAATGCGTTGGACTGTGTCACTCTACTCGGAGGCCCAGTGTTGTTTCTCAGCGCTGCCTCCTCTTCGTCTTATGTCTGCCTTCTCTTTGTCTTTGTTGACTTCTCCTTCCCCCTTCTATCTCTGCAACCTAGCCTCTACAACCTCACCCTCTGAAATTGAATTCTCTTGCTTCAGAATTGATGGTCCTCGACTTGCTTTCCAAATGACCCTCAAGCCTTCTCTTATAGTCTTCTTGTTGATGAATCAAAGACCCATATTATATCCTTAATCAATGGCTCATATTAAAAGATGACTTGATATTCTTTTTATAGAAGATTCACACTCTGCTTTATTAATACCCTTTAATTATTTAATTTCCCTAAGTTTATACTTATGGATCACTTTAAAATAATTAATTATTTTAATAAAGCATGATTCGAGTGTAATTTCCACAAACGATTTCTCAGTTATCTGGAATACTGATGTCCAAACCTCTTCCCAAAATATGAGACTTGGAACACTTTCCAATGCTACAAAATCAACACTCCCTCTTAGAGAGGAAAGTGTTTTAGCAAAGTACCAAATGTATCTTGTCTGACCTGAAGAAATTGTTGCGATGTTGATGTCTTGGATGTTTACCCTCATCTCTCTGTTGTTTCCCTCTACATTGTTTCCTATGACACTACCTCTGCCACTGCCTCATCCATACTGCATCTCCCTCTAAATCTATAGACCACCCATTCCTCTACTGGAAATGGTTCTCAACCATCCCCATCTTTTCCCTGAAGTAAGTAAACTTAATATTACCCAGAGCCTTAGTGAGGATATTTGCCACCTCTTCTCCTGTAGGAATGTACTTGAACTGTACAGCTCCTCGTTGGACATAGTCTCTGATGAAGTGGCATCTCATGTCAATGTGCTTCGATTGGCCATGAAACACAGGATTCTCAGAGAGCTTGATGAAACTCTAATTATCACACATAATTTTGGTTGGTTCCATCCTCTTCTTGAGCAAGTTTAAGAGCAGTTTATGAAGCCATATTGCCTCACATAAAGATGTGCTTGTTGCCATATATTCAACCTCGACTGATCTCAGTGCCAAGAATTTTTGTTTCCTACTACACCAGGAATTCATTCCTGATCCGAGACTGAAGCAATACCCACTGGTACTTTTCCAATCCACTGGGCTTCCAGCACAATCTGCGTCATTGAACCCACTCAACTAGATTTCATTGTCTTTGGTGTACTTCAACCCATACTCGATTGTCCCCTTCAAATATCTAAGAACATGTTTGGTTGCTACCAAGTGAGCTCTCCTTAGTTCCACCATGAACTGGTTCAGGGTATTCACTGCATAACAGATGTTTGTTCTAGTGTTGACCAAGAATATCAATGATCCTGTTATCACTCATAAAGTTGTGAGTCATTTCTTGACAGGGTCATATAGTTCACTCACCCAATGGATAAGGTCTCCTAAGCCATTTGAAGGTGGTATAGGAAAAAAATTTACATTTTTAGCCTATCTTAAGTCTCATAATCACCTTCATTTATGCCATTTCAGTCAAATCAGTCTCCTATCATGTCAGTTTTCATTCCCCATGCATTTAAAATCAAAAGGGCGCATCTGTCACTTTTTCAATTTTTTGTAGCATTTTACACAGGAAAATAACAGATTTCGCTACTAAACTTCCTAATAGTTTCATAGCAAATTTGTCAAAGGCTTAACTAATTTCGCTACGAAAATCTTTTTTTTAACCTGTCTTGTCAGATTCGCTATGAAGTGTCATTTTATGATTGGAGGAGTTAGGGTGGAGGTCATTCAAGTCTGTTATGATAAATTCAAAGGTACATAGCCGTGTTTGATGTCATCATTACCTTTTTGGGCATTTGTGTGTCATGATTGAAGCATGAGTTGTTAGTTAAACCATAAAACCTTACCTCAATTAGCCTTTTGTCATATTGCGCTTTATCTTTGCATGTGAGTCGATCCCTGGAGAGTTGCTTCATCGAGCCAAGAAGGTTATTGGTAGATTTGAACTTTGCAGGTGTCATCAAGCAAGTGAGGTTGTGAATATTATAAAGTATCCATGGTTGCAAGAAGGAAAACAAACAAAGGTGGTCATTGCCACAGGTATGAGCCCATGGATATGAATTTACTCAATGGAGACCCAACTTCCATGGAGGTTTTCAGAAGAATTGGCTGCTTGCAATTCTGTTAGAGGTTGCAGGGCTTTCATTTACAGGTTTCAAAGGATTTTTCCACCAGTTTCACAAGAACAACTTCAAAGGTTGGAATTATGAACCTTATAGTGACACCAGAGAGAATCTCATCAGTTACAGGAATCCCTAGAGGAGGGTAATAGTGGTTTAAAGGTATCAAATTCACAATGCAAGGATTGCAAAGAGTTCATCAAGCAAGAACACAATGAAATTGATTTGAAAAATGCTATCCCTAGGAGTTTTATGAAGGACGATTATTCAAAGTTGTTAATGGTCATTCAGAAGTATTTCACTTGTGAAGGAAGGTTTCACATGGTCTACTCCTATCATCTCAGACTTCTTTTGCATTTTTTAGGTAAGAGGTCACTTGACTTGCCTTTTCATTTATACAGAAGTCTAGGGAAAATGTCAGATAAGGTCCAAATCAAGACAGAAGGAAGTGAGACTTCTCCTTTTCATCGTGGTCTAATTAAGTTTTTAGTGTTAGAATAATTGAGGAGGTTAGACATAGATTGGAATTCCTTCGTGTTCATGAGTGGTTATGAAATTGATGAAGTTTCTCCTAAGAAAACCTCCAAACCTATAAAAATTTCATCACCAACTGTGGCAGAGGAAGTTGAAGAAGGAAATAGATCATCTCCTCCAAAACCAGTGAGCATGGAAGCAGAACCTTTGCAGAATATTGACACACCTAAAACAACACCTGCAAAACAGAAGCAGACAATCAACAAACAAGGCAACAAAAGAGTCACTAGGAGCCAGACAGTGGCTAAAGGAAACTTGGAGGATATCCTGCATGGAATTGACATTGAAGAGTCACCCATTGTGTAAGCTGAAGACATTGAAGATGGAGGAATAAAGTTGAAGAAAGGTAAGACTGCTAAAAAACTAAAGTTTGCAGGTGATGATGCTGGTTTTATTTTTCAACCTAGGAAATTTTTTACCAGACATGCAAGGAAAGTCATGGAAAGTAAGAGACTGAGAAAATCAATGAATTTGCCCAGCAAACAAGAATTATATATTTGTCTTCACCATAAAATGAAGAACCGGTTATCAAGAAAAGAAAGGGCAGAGAGAAATTGATTGAAAAATCAGAAATAGAAACCCTCAAAGAGAAGTTGAAGGAGGCAGGTAAAGAAATATTAGTTTTGAAGCAAGAGGCAAAGAAACACAGAACTGAGAAGGTTCAATTTGAAAAAATGAGGAAAATCTGGGAAGAACAAGTCACAAGTGTTTCAAAAACCTTGGACAATACAAAAAAGTTGATGAAATGGACTCAACCACTGAGAGGGGAGGTTAAACATGTTAGGAGGATGAATTTGCACTTACAATCCTAAAACAAATCATTGAAGGAAAAAGTGGAATATCTTCAGGATCAATTGGATTTGATTCAAATGGAGTTGGAAAAGAAAGGACTAAACATGATAGTGGTAGAAGAGTCCATTAATCAATTAATTGTAAATGAAGATGAAACACCACAGGAGTAAAAATTAATATAGAATATGTTTGATGAGGTTCATAACATGCGAAGAACCCGAATTTTGCAGCTGGAGAACATTTTTTTAAGACAACCTTAAACTCAAAAAAAATTGGTTTTTTGGACAGTTTCATAGCGTACCTCGGGCTTCAGGCCAGAAATACACTATGAAAATTCCTGTAGGTGCTTTTCTGCCTTAAAAGTTAGTTTTTTCAAGTTTTATGAAGGGATATTTACTGTTTTCAAGCTGTCTTTGCATAATGAAGGTGTTGGAATAGCAAAGGAGTCAAAGGAATAGATGGAAAATACATTTTTCACACACTACTAAAACTTGCTACGACACTGCCTAAGCTGCCCTGTTTTCATAACAAGGAGTTTTTGAAGAATTTTGAGCATCTCAACAGCACATCAGCCAGCTGGAGACCTCCAGCATATCAGTGGACCATACCAGCAAAGATGCATGACTCAAAATGAGTGCCACACAGCCAGCTCATCAGTCAAAACAACGTTTAAAGTGAAGGTCATCCATTCCTAAAAGGTAGGATTATGTTCCACAGATCTAGGGGTGATTTGAAGATGTAAAGTGGTGCTGAATTATGGTGATTTGTCCTTCGAGTATGTGACATTCATTATGTAACCATTATGTATCTATTTTGCTGATAGGATAAATGAATGTAATAAATAGGAGATAGAGTCCTATTAGTTGATTGTTTTCTTTAAAGGATAGTTGTCATTTTTTTGTTTCAAGTTAGTGGTTTCGGTTATGATAGGTGTCAGAGTAGAATTCAAAGATGTAGCCAACCAGGCAAATTATATACATTGTAAAGAATGTCTATTCATAGACTAAACATCGAAGAGCAAAGGGTTGGAGAATATTGCACCAAATTGTTGCTTGTATGTTTTATCCATTATCAGTAATACAAAGTGACATTCTACTTCCATACCTGAGATTCTCATGAGGTTTTTACTGTGTTATTGCTCTGTATCTTTATGTTTAATCACTTGCAGTAGTTTTCATCTCTAATTACTCATAATTCTAGTAATATTATGCTATAACTTCCTTTAGGGGTGAAATTACTATGTTTTCCTATGTTATGTGTATGAATTATATTTGTTAAAAACCTCTATCTTCCACAGCTTCCATGTGAAGAACCATTGTCACTAAAAGTATTGATATTGACTCCATAAGCCCAATGGTAGCAAGCCTTCATTTTTGGACCTGCAATCATATAAAACCGAGTTACAATTCATATAGTTAGCCATCTATTATTATCCTTATTCAAAATCATAAACCCCCTTTGAGAGAGCCCTCTCAAACTGAAGAGGCTAATCTTTAGTTAGAAGTGGTTTGACAGAGTTACATTGAGTTGATTTATGAGCGGCCAATCAAGATCAATTTGGTGATAACAGATCCTATTAGTTGCCTATACAAGGTATGGTCAGCCTCATCATTCTCAGACGTGTCTATCTTCTTCCAGTTTTTTATCATTGGCGTAGCCATGGGTATACAGTCCTCCATCTGAAACCTCTTTAGGATTTCTGTAGTATATCTTCTTTGCCCAAGGAAGATTTTTCCCTTTGATGCCAGACCTCCAAACCAAGAAAATAGTGCATCTGCCCCATATCCTTCATGTTGAATTTGGTAGCCAAATTCTTCTTGAATTATTTGATGAGCTTATATGATCCATTCAAGAATATATCATCTACAAATAATTACAGGATTAGCGGCTCATCCCCCACTCTCAGGTAGTATAGGTTGGGATCTGCGTCACTCTTGACAAATCCTATCTTCTGCAAGTAGCTATCAATTCACTCATACCATGCTCTGGGGACTTGCTTCAGTATGTACAAGGCTTTCTTAATTCTGCATACATGATCCTTCTGCTCATGTGTCTCAAACCCCTCTAGTTGTTCTATGTACACTTCCTCTTCTATCACCCCATTAAATAACGTTGTCTTGACATCCATCTAGTGAATCTCCCATCCCAACTATGCTGCAAGAGAGATGATGGATCTGATTGAAGTGTACCGAGTGACAGGGGCGAGGGTTTCTTCATAATCAATCCCTTCCTTATGTGCATACCCCTTAGCCACGAATTTGGCCTTGAATTTCTCTATGTTGCCAATGTCTGCAACATACTTGATTTTGTAGATCCACCTCGATCCTACAACTGATCTATTCTACAGTCTGGGGACTACTTCCCACACATTTTTTTTCATGATGGAGATGTACTCCTCCACCATGGAATCCACCCAAACCTTATGTTGAGCTACCTCCCGAAAACTAGAGGTTTCTCTGACCTGTGCTACCAATGTCTGGTACCTGTCAGGTTTCCTGTGTTCCCCCTTCTCATATATAGGGACTCCAAAAAATTCCTCTGCATCCCTCAGAGTTTGTTGGAGCTCTCTGCTCGTTCTTCCACTGGTGGTGGGTGGATTTACCTGCTCTCTTGCTTGCTCTTCTTCGGAAGAACTTTCCTTAGAATCCTTGTGTCGTGGAGAGGCACTCGAGCCATCTTTTATAGATCATTATGGTTGTACTAGTGGATCCTACTCAACCTATGTATCTGTGGCCATTTCTCGGGACCTCCTGAAGGCTCTCTCCTCCATGAATTTCACATCCCACCTTACTAAAATCTTCATGTTTTCTAGAATATATATGCGATATGCCTTCACATTTTTACTATATCCCACAAGATAATCCTTCTTCACATTCCAATCCAATTTATTCCTCTTCTCATCAAGTACGTGGCAATACGATATACTGCCAAATATCCTGAAGTGGCTCACCTCAGGCTTGCTTCCAGTGAACACACTCTCAAGAGTCACTTTTCCCAATTCTCTATGAGGCACCCTATTCTGCACATGCATTTTTGTATTACAAGCTTCTACCCACAGGAATTTTGGCATGTCTTGGTCACATAACATCGCCCTTGCAGCTTCCACAATGGTCATGTTCTTACTCTCCACCACTCCATTCTGCTCTGGATTGTATGGTGTTGTCCATTCTCTCTTGATGCCTTCCTTTGCGCAGAAACTTGTGAAGTCTTTATCAATATACTCTTCACCATTATCTGATCACAACTTCTCGATCTTCTTTCCGGTTAAATTTTCTACCAAAGCCTTGAATTCTTTAAATCGCTCAAAGACTTCATCTTTGGTTTTGAGAAAGTAGATCCATGTTTTCCAGGAATGCTCATCAATGAAGGTAGTAAAGCACTTTGCTCCACTGAGATCAGTCATGGAAATTGATCTGCAGATGTCTGAGTGTATCAACTCCAATACACTCTTGGCCTTACTGCAGCTTCTTAGAAATGTTGCCTTGGCATACTTCCCTAGTATGCACCCCCTACAGACATCATCTTTTCTTGTGCTGAGTTCTAGAGCTCCCATGACAGACTTCTTGAGGATCTTCGAGGCTCCATGATGTAAATTCTCTATTATTATGTGCCATAATTCATTCAGGTCTCTTTCATCCGTACTGTTGATTAATTCCATTGGAGACTCGAGTTGTAGCTTATACATTTTATGGCTCCTTACTCCAATTTATGCCTTCCTTTTCTAGCTAGGATGTTTGACATAAAATTTATTTCCAATAAATTATACATCGTAACCCTTGTTCTGGAGCTTAGACATGGAGAGTAAGTTCATCCCTAATCCTGGTACATGCAGTAGGTTTGTGGCCTGAAGCTTGTTACAAGATTTTGTCTGAAATATTATGGTTCCTCTACCAACAGGGGTACACTTGGCCTTGTTTCTCATCATGATCTGAAATTTCATCTGCTCCTCTTGGTAGCTTGAAAAAAATTCTCGAACTCCCATCATGTGAGCAGATGCTCCACTGTCAATAGACCAAACTCTTGGAGAGACCATGCCTGACACACAAACGAAATCCTCTTCTAGTCTGGATGACAAATCAGTCATGTCATGATCCCTCTATTTCTCCGTGTGATATGGATGACTACGTGAACCCTTCCAAGTTTTTTCTGCATATATGTCAGATCTTAGTTCCATTGCAGAACCTCCTCTTCTGTCTTTTTCTTTTAGCTCTGATACCATGTGAAATTTTCAATCTAAAAAATGCTACTGCAGTTGATTGATTTATTTCGCCTACTTATTTATGATAAGTTATTTACAGATGCTTCAGTAAATTTTGAAATAAATACAGTTGCAGCATTCACTTTAATCTAAAGTAGAAGAACAAATAAAACATGTATCACACAATAGAAACAACCACATGAACAATTATTTTTGGACAATTGTCCCCAGAAAAACCCAATGTGTAAAAACTGGTGCAGCAAATGAGGGTTTACATTAATCTTCGGCAATGAAAATATCGTTTATAGAATATAGACGAGCATATATTTAGCATACACCTTAGATGAATTTTCCGAACACCTCGGAAGAATTCCCGACACATGGTAGGCACTTCTCCTCCCTCTGCGTCACTCTGTGTGGCCCCTCTGCATTAGACTGCGTAACTTTGCGTGGAGGGCCAGTTCTGCTGCTCAGCGTTGCCTCCTCTTCATCTTTTGTCTTCCTTCTCTTCGTCTCTGCTAACTTATCCCTTCTCCTTCTATCTCAGCAACCCAGCCTCTACAACCTCACCCTCTAAAATCAAATTCTCTTACTTTAGAATCGATTTCATTCGGGTACTGAGAATGTCCCTAGCTTTCTTTCCAGTTGACCCTAAATCCTTCTCTTATAGTCTTCTCGTTGATGAATCAACGACCCAAATTATATCCTTAAACAATGGCTTAGGTTAAAAAATGACGTTATCTTCATTTTCTAGAAGATTCACACCATGCTTTATTAATACCCTTTAATTATTTAATTTCCCTAAGTCTCTTCTCGTTGATGAATCAACGACCCAAATTATATCCTTAAACAATGGCTTAGGTTAAAAAATGACGTTATCTTCATTTTCTAGAAGATTCACACCATGCTTTATTAATACCCTTTAATTATTTAATTTCCCTAAGTTTAGACTTAGGGATCTTTCCAAATGACCCTCTAGCCTTCTCTTATAATCTTCTCGTTGATGAATCAACGACCCAAATTATATCCTTAATCAATGGCTTAGATTAAAAAATGACTTGATCTTCATTTTCTATAAGATTCACACTCGGCTTTATTAATACCCTTTAATTATTTAATTTCCCTAATTTTATACTTAGGGATCACTTTAAAATAATTAATTATTTTAATAAAGCATGATCCGAGTGGAATTTCCACAAAAAATTTATGGGTTCTCTAGAATACTGATGTCCAAGCCCCTTCCCAAAAAATGAGACTTGGAACACTTCCAATGCTACAAAGTTATCGTTGAACCGATATGGCCATTGCACATGGCTAACCTACCAGCACCACTTGGAAACCTAATAATGGCTATCAACCCATTCATTACATGTCAGATCCTAACTCCCACCTTGGCGAAAGCTCCTGATGCGCCCCCGAAAAAAACTCTCGGTGCACCCCAAACAAAACTCTCAGTGAACCTACACGAAAAAATCCTAGTGCACCCCAGCGAAAAATCCCAGTGCACCCCAACGGAAACTCTCGCTGTGTCCTAGGCAAAAACTTCCAGTGCGCCCCCGGAAAAAAATCCCTGTACACCCTGTTGCACCCCAATTAAAAATCTTGATCGCACCGAATTGAAACTCCTGATTTCTCCCTGACTGAAACTTTTGGTGCACCTCTGGTGTTTACCTCTGGGAATATTGGTGTATGTCGCCTTTCCACACGTCTCTTCCTTGATAAAATGAAATGTGAGAATTCACCCTACTACTTCCACGACGATGTCCCTTTCCAGGCCATGTGGATAACGTTAGTCGACTAAGGATATAAAGTTAAATCATGTATGGGCTCGCTGCAGTGCCACTCATAACCCAATCTTTCCCACAGCCCATCAATGAAATTGTTGGCCTTAACCTAGACCATGAGAAACAGGTTCACTCTTGCATCCAGTGGTTTTCATAAGGATTTTCTCCCTTCCTGCACTAATCAGCATTCATAAAGGAGTTCTCCTCTAGCCCAGTTGCAGTGATTCTACAAACATCTATACCTATGCCATAGTTCTAGCATAGCTAATAGAGTTGCTAAGGCACACATTGGAGATATCCCTCCTGTGCTTATGTCAAGATTCATTTTTCTGGGTTCATAGTGAATACAACAAATACCACTAAACAAGGGCTTATCCATTCAGTCCAACGATTCATCTATCCATACCCGCAAGGATTTCTACCTCCTAAGATCTCCAGTGCTTTACCTGTATCTGACAAATCTCATCATAGATATATACAAGCCTAATTCAAGGACCAACTAAACACTACAAGCTTAAAATAGCCACCATGAAACACATGGTGCATAAAAGGCCACAAGGAGATCAATACTCTCCAAGGAACACGGATTACCTCCCTTAAGTCTGATTACAAGCATGAGCCTTATGGATAGGCACAAAGTAGATAATATTGTGGAATTAAAATCCCTCCCTCTTTACTGACAGGGAATTACAGGCATGACCACTCATATATATGTTGGTCGCCTTCTACTAAAAGTTTGGTGACCCTTAAAGAGCCACTAATGTTTGATTTACAAGTCCAAATGCACCCTAAGACTCGCAGTGATATGGCTAGCAACACTCTGGCACTCATTGAGGATTCTCATGGAATTTGGCTATTGGAAGGGACCAAAAGTTCTTCGCTCCTTAATGAGATATCATCACCATGAGCACTGTAGTATCTTAAGAGATAATTCAATGGTTGTGAAAAGGAATCAGTGCTTAAGACATTTTTAACAATGTGTCACAGAAGTAATTATATGATGTGGTGTTCATTCAATCCCTTTGGAAACTAATTATTTAAAACCATTAATAATCTGGTATAATGAAATAATCTACAATGCCATTAACTACTGATATCTGAATGGAAAAGAAGAATTGTAGAAGAAACTCAAAATGATATATTGTAACACGGAATCTATCACTTTAAATTTCAGAATGAATTTATGGAGAGAGAGGAAACTCAAAATAATACGTTGGAGACACAGAATCTATTACTTTTAAGTTCCAGAGATAATTTTTGAAGGGAGAGGAGTTGGAGTGAAGGAGTGAAAATTAAGGTTATTTAACTCTTAATCACATATGTAAGTAAGAGACTGACGGCTACTTTACTTCACTTCATTCCAGGAAGAAGGGACACAAAATGGCACAGGAAAAATGAATCACCATCAACAGTTGCAGGAAACTTGATGCTTCTTTCATTAATTCCTCAAAAAAGTAAGTACCAAAGTTTTAGTCTTCCAGAGGTCCAAAACTCAGAACCCCTTTTCTTTCTTTCTTTATTGCTTAAATACATCCAAAACAGTTTGTAACTTCCAGAACTTCTTGAAACTACTTCGACTACCTAAACTGTTAAAACTATTTATTACATTGCAATTGAGAACATCACTATAGCTTCGATCTTAACAAACAAATAAAACCAATTAAAACTTGAAATATTATTCTTTTTGTTGAATCTGATTTGTTGTTGATGCGTCTCCCTAAAGTGTTGATGTGTCTCCCTGATAGATCGAACATCGTTGCCCTGTGTTTCTTCCAGATTTCAATATTTGTTTTTTCTGCTTGCTCTCGTGTCTTTTCTGTTTCTGATGTGGTATTCGAACAGGTCTGCAATAACGCCTCTTTGCCCGACTTGACCCAGTTATTGTGTTTCCAACAGTGCCACTGTATGCTCCTTTTTCCTGACTCTGCCTATGCCTCTACACTTTAAACAATGTTATCATGTCCCCTTCTTCCCGACTCTGCCTCTTCTACTCGTGCTCGTAGCATTCAGTCTTCCATTTATTTACAAGGCACCACCGCATACAACATTGTTCTACACAGGATCGGGTGTTACCCGAGTTCACGTTTCTGCATAAAATAGCGCAACTACAAATAATCCTGGACTTTAAATAAAATAAAATTAACCTTTGAATGGTATCGTGTCCACCTTTCCATCGCATTTCGGCCTTCGGTATTTATAACTTATTCCTTAGCACCATTCATTCTCAGCTTTGTGATTTTCGATGTGCGATGTGCGAGAGCATCCCATGGCTGGACTTTAAATAATTTAGATCGAGCTCCGAACTATATCGCATCCAACCCTCATATTTCATTTCGCATTTCGGCGATTCAACCTTGTTCTATTCCTCCTGAGCTTTTCGATTGCAATTTGCGATATGCGGGCGGGCTTTCCATCGCATTTCAACTTTCCATCACATTTCTGCTTTCAATGTTGCTCCGTTATAAGCCTCCTCTTACCCCCGATGCAATTTCTCAAAGGAAAGTCCCTTACTTCCTGATTTGAAATCCTTTGCAATTTAACTCTGAAACTACATCGCATATTCCCCTTATCGCATTTCAGCCTTCGGCGTTTATAACTTATTCCTTAGTTCCATTCCTCCTGAGCTTTGCCATTTTCGATGTGCGATATGCGGGCGGGCTTTCCACATGTGATTGCGCTTAAGCCTTTGAACATTGTTCTGCACATATATTTGCACGACTCTACCCTAACATGTGTGCGATGCTCTGAAAGAATCAATTAGCCCAACTCTTGAACTTCTCTGCACGCGAATAAGTCCAACTCGACCCGCCTTCACATCTCCGCACATAATGTTAATACATCAACATATAAATCAAAAATTATTTTTCGGTATGCAAAAATTTTACATTTTCTATCATATATGCTTTTTTGGTGTTTTGAGAAATATTTTGAAAGTAAATGCAAATGAGCCACAACATCTGGCTCCACCTGGGGATAGTGCTTTTTTCCATGAAAGCACTAAGAACCGCAGATTAGTGCCTTATCCATTGGGCATGGAGTCAAATATTTCTTGGTGACATATTAAAAATGACCAATCCGGTATTTACAATGGTGAAATGTTGACTTTCAATGCTCAAAATAATGCTTCAAATACTGCCCATTCATAGGCAATTGCAAAGATTCTCCATCTAAATCTTCTAGGATGAAAGTATTGTTTGATTTGGCTTCAGAAATTTTTTATGGACCATACCAAAGAGGGTAAAACTTACCATGCTTTCCTTTATCCTCCCTTCTAGTATCCCATCTTAAAACTAAATCTCCTTCTTGGAAGAGGATTTCTTTTGCTTTTCTGTCAAATATGGACTTCATCTTCGCCTGGTAAGAAATCAAGTTATCTCTAAATTTTTTTATGTTTTCACTTGATTCAATCGCTTTGTTCAATCTTCTCTCTTTGGGATCCAAATTGATGGTTTTCATGGAGTCTTGAACTCTGCATATAGAATCGGGGAATTACACAGCCACAGAAATGTTGCAGGTGGAACGGACGGTCGTGATCCAGTCAACAACGAGGGATGAAAAGTGGTGATTATATCGCAGAAGCAGCAGTGGGAGATCAACGAGAGAGATCTCATCGTAATTGAGAAACATCGCACATCACACATAACAGATTTTACCGTTAAAGAGTTTTGAAAGTTAAATTGTTTAACATGTGATGTGAAGTGAGAAGGCGGAGATATAACGTGGATCGTCAGATCGAGAAACAAACCAACGACGGAGATTGCATCACCCCGAAAAGAGATTTCACAAATCACAATATTTAGAAGTTAAGAGCTCGCAAGATATGTTAAACTGGATGCGATGCGGCAAAGTTGAAAAATGTGATGCGGTGAGGGGAGCCACATGTCGGCATTGCGCATGAGCGCACATCGCTTTAATTATGGTTTCAGCGTTATCGATACCAAGTTAAACTTGTGGAAAAGCGATTTGAAATGCGCTATGATTGGTTGTGTGTTGTGGGACCCAAGAACCCTGTTTTGCGTGTATGTAAACTGTTTAAGGCTACGTGTGATCTGTATAAAACGTAAGCGTTGTTTGATCGTGAACATGTATGTTTATTGAAACTCTGATATTGTATTCCGCTATGTAACTGTCAAGCCATTAACGGTTGGGGGTGCGCATGTGGCCACTGCCCTAACCACAACTTTTAATGCACAGCTTTATTGGAGGAGCGGATAAGGGTCAGCCCTAATCTAACTCCAGTTAACTGGAGTTCTCCACATTTAGTGGAGTTTTCCTAGGAGATATTGGGAAAAGGTGTAGAATGCTCAATTTTTTAGCATTCTGAGGAAATGAAGAGTCATTATTGACTAATTCGATAATTATGGAGCCATTGGTGAGGTTTTCAAAGCCATCTGAGAACTTCTGAGCATGATTTTGCTTCATAGAAGTTCCAAGGGCCACTAGGAGCCAGCAGGAGAATGAGGCCTACCCAGGGCAGCCAGAGGCCATTTTCAGGAAACCAATAGTCATTTCTGACTATATTGAACCTTATGAATCCAATGATGGGGTTTACAAAAGAATTTGGAGACTTCTAGAGCCAAATAAGCCACAGGGAAGTTTCAGGGAGCCTAGTGCCACCAGGTGTTGGAGGCATAAAATAGGGAGCGTGAGTTCATTTTGAGCGAATGAACTGCCTATTTTGGATGATTGATATGTGTTGGAGATATCATAATAGGTTTCAGGAGTAGAAGAGGAATTCTAAGAGATTTTTTTCCACAGAGAAGCTCAGGGAAGCTCAAGGACACCGACTGAAGAGGTCAAGCCCAAGGGACCCTAGGTCTGTTTCTAGAGATTGAGCAGTCAATCCAGGGGTATTTTGGTATTCTAAACCCATTGGTATAGTCCAAACATCCATTGGAGTTGAGCATCAACTTGTAAAATAAATTGACCATCTTAATCCCAAAGAGCCAAGTCCATTGACGAAGGCTCAAGGAGACGTAGCCCAAGTGTTGAGGGTGAACTCCTTTATTATGTTTGTGGCTACGTGTTGTTGGTTAATTTTCTGCAATTTATGGTTGTTGTGCATGCTTTTAATCAGCTTAAACAGATGTTTTAATTGCTCACACATAAAGCCTTAAAAAACACATACACCTGAATCAAGAATTTAATTCCGCACATGCATGTATAAGCAAGATCCTTAATTTATTTTAATTGAGTGGGAGGTGCTTCCATAGAAAAACAAGTTAGCCACCCATATTAGATCATAGATCTCCTGGTGGTTGCTCGGACTGCCAAAAGGGAAAACTTCAACTTTGAATCCCAGTCTTTCTAATTTTCAGTGATTGTCTTCTTCAAAGTCCTAACCAGGGTCTTGTTTGAAGATTATGCCAACCCATTCCCTTGTGGATGATATGTTGTGGAATGTGACAAGATTACATTATATGTTTGGCAGAAATAAATGAATCAAGCAGAATTAAATACCTGAGCATTATTAGTTATAATCTTCACTGGACAGCCAAACCTGCTGAAGGTGTTCTCCTCCAGAAACTTAATCACCATTTCGTCATTTTCTTTCTTGGTGGGGATTGCTTCAAACCACTTTTTGAAGTAATCAGTGGTAGTTAGAATCCATTTTAACTTCCCACTTGATGGTGGATTGATCTCTCCAATAAAATCTAGTCCCCACTGCCTGAAGGGCTCTTCTATGAATACATGGATAAGAGGTAATGGAGCAAGTATTTTCTTCTCAACAAACAACTGAAATCTCTAACAACTTCTGGCCAATCTATGTACATATGAAAACAGGGTGGGCCAATAGAAACCGGACTTGAGGACTTTATGGGCTGTGACCTTCCAACTATAATGTCCTCCACATAGAATTTCATGATATTCCTTGATAACCTCAATGGATTCACCTTCAATTAAACACAACAGCAAAATACCAGCAAGATCTTTCCAGTACAACTTTGCTTCTACTATGACATATGGCTGAGGTTTAAGCTTGAGAGCTCTGTATTTGGCTCTATTCAATGAAGATGGGCAAGAAAATAAACACAAGTAATGAACAACATCATTATACCAATCTGAACACAAAAATTTTTATTGGATACCTGTTTTGGACTTATTTTGACCTTCTTCTATTGGATACCTGTTTTGGACTTATTTTGACCTTCTTTGTTGTCAGCTCCATCCACTGGTGCCAAGAGGTTAATTCCCCACGCTTGAAAATTTGTTTATGTTAGAAAATTTTCTAAACCCTATCCTTTGATTAACTTGGTGGGTTTAATGTCCAAATTATACTCCTGGATTTTAGCTATCCATTTTTCTCTTTTTCCCTCAACATCACTTTGAACCAACACGTCCTTGACAACAGAACTAGGTACGTAAGCGGTTATTTGGGATTGTAGCACATAAGTCCTGAAGGCTTTGAGTGCTTTGACTAATTCATACACTTGTTTCTCCAAAATGTTATATTTGAGCTCAGCATCTCTGAGAACTTTTCTGAAGAATGCCACTAACTTCTCCTTACTATCCTCATTTTTCTGTAATAACACAACAGCAATAGTAGTGGGGGAAGCAAATGAAAATATTTGAAACACCTTTTGATAATCAGGACTTATTAAAACAGGAGCTTCCTGGAGTGCTTCTTTTATTCTGGAAAATGCTTCTCTTGCTTCTTTATCCCACCTCACTTCTGCATTTTTCTTCAACATGTTAGTTATATTTCTCACAATCTCAGCATAATTTGGTACAAATATTCTCGGGAAGTTTATTTTTCCCAAAAATATCTGAATATATTTCTTGCTTCTAGGTAAAGGAATGGTCTGAATTGCCTCCACCCTTGTTGGATCAATATTTACCCCTTGTTTTGAAACTATGTGACCCAACAATTTACCTTCCTCTAAGGCAAACAAATATTTTGTGGGATTTAGTGACATACCATACTTACTGCACTTTTCGAAAGTTATTTGCAGATGTTCCAGGTGTTCATCATCTAATCCTGAAAAAACAGTTACATCATCCAAATATATAGCCACATACTTGTCTTTAGCAAACGTTATGTCCATGGCCCTCTGAAAAGTTGCACCTGCATTCATAAGACCGAATGGCATCCTTGCATACATGAAGGTGCCCCAGAGGGTTGTGAAAGTTGTCTTTTTCTGATCTTCCTGATCCACGGCCACTTGATTATATCTAGAGAATCCATCAACCATAGACATCTTGTAAGCTCATGTCGCCTTCTGTAAGACGTAATCCATTTTTGGTAAAGGATAATTATCCTTTAGAGATGTTATGTTCAAATTCATGAAGTCCACACACATTCTTATCTCTCCATTTTTCTTCCTCACATGGACCAAATTAGAAAGCCAATATGAATATCTGAGAGGGACTATGATTTTTTCTTGCAACAATTTCTTCATTTCCTTTTCAATTGGAGCCAGCGGCAATGGATTAATTTGTCTGAGCTTTTGTCTATGTGGTTTGATTCCTTCTTTCAATGGGATCTTATGTTGTATTATGCTTTTATCATACATTTTAAAGTCTTCATATGACCAAGCAAACACATCCATATTCTTTTTAAAGAGATCAATATATCTTTATTTATAATTTTTTGGAACATCTTTGAATAATTTCACCATTTTTGGCTCCTGCTGAGTTCCCAAATTACAATCTTCCATCTCTTCCTCTTGATCTATTTTCTTTGAATTAACAACAAACATCATTTGAATCATTCTCTCAAGAGGAACCAAACCTTTGGGGAGTACATTATCTTTCAATTGAATAATCTTCTGATCAACTATTGAGTTTTTGAAATGTCTTACCTCTGTTTTTTTCTCTATTTTTTCTTCTTCTTGATCTATCTCAGCATCTTCAAATTTTCCAATCATTGTCAAGAAATTATTTATCTGCTCATCGTATTCAAACACCTGCTAATGTTTCACATTATCATGAATAGAGGGTCTATGTCTAATTTCAATCTCATACCTTAACCTTAGATTCATAGGTGGCTTGAAGGTGCTAGGTTCAACTGCTAAAGAATATGCCAATCTATTCTCCTCCCTTGAAATAAAATGAAGATTGAAGGCTTCAAAATAGTTCTCTATCAGATCCCAAACTTCATTCCTATATGATCTTAATCTCGGATGCTTGGTTTGACAATGATTTTTATTCTTTCTTATTATCAATTCAGAGTCACCAAAAAATGAAATACACTGAACTCCCATCTGGTTAGCAAATTGAAGGCTAATGATTAAGGCCTCATACTCAGCTACATTGTTTGTTGAATCAAATTCTAACTTGAAAGAAAAATGCATGAGGTTACCTTTTGGCGATATCAGCAAGAATCCAGCTCCTGCGTCTTCCTTTGAGTAGGCACCGTCAAAGTAGCATTTCCAAATATTTTTTGAGTGAATCTCATTATTTACAACTGCTGAAGAGAGTTGCTTCCCTGTGTATTTAGAAAATTTTGCATCTTCATGCAGCATGAAACATGAAAGACCTTTTGTTTCTTGACTATAAATAAGGGAATTTCCTACATCTTTCTTGATAGTGGTCTTCACGAACCTCGTTTCCCTCCACAATCTCCTTTCTTCCCCATTAAAAACAGGAATGATAGCATAAGTGAAATCAGATTTTAGAACAGCTCCCAACTTTTCTCCCCAAGATCTTGACAGGAGCATTCCAAATCTGGCTGGAATGCCGGCAACAACTAAATCCATGACTATACTCTTTGTTGGAATTTGTGCCAAATAAACTACTACATCTTTAATTAACCCAACACATTTCACCCTTTTGGAATCAAATGAATACAAATCCTTGTAAGGTTTGGTAATCTGCAATGGCGTGAGATTATGGGATGCACCTAAGTCCAACATATAATTATGGAGAGTGAAATGATGAAGGAACAGAGAAATACACAATGGTGGAACAGAAGGATCTACTTCTTCTACATGAGGACCAAAGGTGACCACTGGCTTTTCTTCTTGTAAGTTCATAGTGTCACTTATATCTTCAATCTGTGTGAGATTAATAAATTCTGCAATTTATTTCTTGTAGACTGGTATTTTAGCTAATTCTAGAAGAGGTACCTGAATTTTTACCTTATCCAAATCTTTTGTCAAACTGAAAGCATGAGTTTGTTTAACATTATTTTTAGGTTCTTCTTCACTCTTTCTAGAATTTTCCGCTTGTTTGGGTACAAGAAGAACTCTCTCCAAAATATTAGTATCAATTGATTTTCTATGGGAAGGTTCACCCTGCTACACATCTGTTCTATTAACTGAATTTATAGGTTTCTTCCCATTACTGACTTGTTTTACAGGGTCCTTTTGTTGTGGAGTCACCATTGGAGGAGGAATAGAATCTTGTTGTTCGCCTTCATTACCCTGCACTCTAGATCTATTTCTAGACCTTAAATCATACTTTTTATGTAACTCAACTTGCATGAAATCTGTGAATTGCCTATAGTATTCATCTATTTCACCTTGATCAAAGATACTTCAACTTCAGCATATTCTCCTTCACAATCTTCCTCTTCATCCTCTTCTATTGTGTACATAGAAGATATTTGATCTTTAGCTTCCTTTTTGTCATCTTCTACTGACTCTCCAGGTGTTGCTTCTATATACAATGGTGCTTGAACCTGGTATTGATCTTTTCCTTCCCTCTGCAAAATTTTTAGGGGTTGTCTTCTGAATTCAGGTTTAAATCCTCCTTGGTTTTGTTGTACTTTTCTTTGGGAGTTTTTACTTTCCAATTCCATCTTAACTAGCTTATTTGACAAAAAATTTAACGCCTTTGTTATATCTTCAATTCTTTCATCTTGTGATGATCCTTTTTTTACTTTCCCCTTCTCTTGGACTGGTTCTTTCCCTTTCGCCTTCCCAGCTGCAGTCATATTAGCTTCAATTTCTAAAGCATTTTTATGTATCTTCTCTAGAGTAGGGGATCTCCTTTCTCTAAGTGTGGAACTAAAATCGGCTTTAAAAGCCCCAGCAAAAACCATCTTTGCTCCAAAAGGAGGGGGCTTCATTTCTACAGGAAAACTGGTATACAATTTATTGAATCTTTTGATAAATCTGATATATTCTCATCTGGTTTTCTTTTGATTGCATTTAATTTTGTTATTGAATACCCATGATCCCTTTTTTCACCCTATATTTGTGTGAATTGATTTTCCAGATCTTCCCATGTATTAATAGAATTATTTGGCAATCCCTTAAACCAATTTCTAGCCTCTCCATCCAGAGACTGAACAAAAAGCCTCATTGCAACATCAAGATGTTATACATTTAGATTTTCAGCAAAATTACAAAACACAGGCAAGTGTTTTTCTGCAGTTATTTCATCTTCTCCAGTAAAAAGAGGGAGTAATTTAAGATACTCTTGAGGCATTGCATTCATTGGTTTTGGAAGTTTAAGTGGAGCATATATGTTCAACACAAAGGTTGGTGTTGCCATGTTTGCACCTTGATTGATTGTTCCTTGGTTAGATGCAATCGATGAACCTACTGTGAAAATGAACGAAGGTGGAGTTAAAACTGATATGGGAGTGGGTTGATGGAAAATGGCAGAGGGACCAGCAACTTGAGTTTGTTGAGATTGAGTAAAAGTAAAAGAAACAGACTCGAAGGAGTGTTCTTCCAACTTAGGTTCTTGAAAATAAATTGGTGTGAAAGGTGAATCTTTCTCCAAGAAAGGAAGTACTTTAGAGATATCTGCAAACAAAGGATTACTAGAACTACTGTCAGGAGAAGACAGTGTAGGACTAGGTGTTGAGGGGGTTTTGGGTTTCTGAACCCTTTTAGAAACCAATCTTTCAGGGTCTAACAAAGCAGGGAGCTTCTGCTGTGAGGTATTTGACCTCGTGTGAGGCCTTTTGTGAGCCCGGATTCTGAGAATAACAAACATAGCCAAATATTTCCTCCTCACTGAACAACCAGAGGAAATAATGTGAAAAAACCAGGGAAAATAAACTCTGTCTCTTCATCCCCGACAACGGCGCCAGAAAATGTAGTATCTTAACAGACAATTCCTTGGCTGTGAAAAGGAATCAGTGCTTAAGACATTTTTAACAATGTGTCACTGAAATAAATATATCAGGTGGTCTTCGTTCAATCCCTTTGGAAACTAATTCTTTAAAACCCCTAATAATTTGGTATAATGAAAGACTCTACAATGCCATTAACTGATGATATCTGAATGGAAAATAATAACTATAGAAGAAACTCAAAATGATATGATGTAACACGGGATCTATCACTTTAAATTTCAGAATGAATTTATGGAGAGAGGAAACTCAAAATAATATGTTGTAGACACAGAATCTATTACTTTTAAGTTCCAGAGATAATTTGTGAAGGGAGAGGAGTTGGAGGAAATGAGCGAAAATTAAGGTTATTTAACTCTTACTCACAGATGTAATTAAGAGACCGACAACTACTTTACTTCACTTCATTCCAGGAAGAAGGGACACAAAATGGCACAGGAAAAAAGAATCACCATCAACAGTTGCAGGAAACTTGATGCTTCTTTCATTAATTCCTCAGAAAAGTAAGTACCAAAGTTTTAGTCTTCCAGAGGTCCAAAACTCGAAACCCATTTTCTTTCTTTCTGTCTTGCTTAAATACATCCAAAATAGTTTGTAATTGCTAGAACTTCTTGAAACTACTTGGACTACCTAAACTGTTAAAACTACTTATTACATTTCAATTGAGGACATCACTATAGCTTTGATCTTAACAAACAAAGAAAACCAATTAAAACTTGGAATATTATTCTTTTTGTTGAATCTGATTTGTTGTTGATGCGTCTCCTTGAAGTTTTGATGTGTCTACCTGACAGATCGAACATCCTTGCCCTGTGTTTCTTCTAAAGTTCAATATGTATTTTTTCTTGCTGTCATGTCTTTTTTGTTTCTGATGTGGTATTCGAACAATTCTGCAATAATGCCTCTTTTACCGACTTGACCTAGCTGTTGTGTTTCCAACAGTGCCACTGTATGCTCCTTTTGCCTGACTCTGCCTATGCCTCTGCACTTCAAACAATATTATCATGTCCCCTTCTGCCCGACTCTGCCTCTTTTGCTCGTGCTTGCAGTGTTCAGTCTTCCATTTATTTACAAGGCACCACCGCATACAACACTGTTCTACTCGGGGTCGGGTGTTACCCGAGTCTACTGCCCGAGTTCACGTTATTGCATGAAATAACGCAACTACAAATAATCCTGGACTTTAAATAAAATAAAATTAACCTTTGAATGGTATCGTGTTCGCCTTTCCATCACATTTCGGCCTTCAGCGTTTATAACTTATTCCTTAGCGCCATTCCTTCTGAGCTTTGTGATTTTCAATGTGCGATGTGAGAGAGGGTCCCATGGTCAAACTTTAAATACTTTAGATCGAGCTCCGAACTATATCACATCCAACCCTCGTATCGCATTTCGCATTTCGGTGATTCAACCTTTTTTATTCCTCCTAAGCTTTTTTATTATGATTTGCGATATGCGGGAGGGCTTTCCATCGCATTTCGGCTTTCCACGTTGCTCTGTTATAAGCCTCCTCTTAACCCTGATGCGATTTCTCAAAGGAAAGGCCCTTACTTCCAGATTTGAAATCCTTTGCAATTTAACTCTAAAACTACATCGCATCCGCCCCTTATCCCATTTCGGCCTTCAGCATTTATAAATTATTCCTTAGTGCCATTCCTCCTGAGCTTTGTGATTTGCAATGTACGATATGCGAGCAGGCTTTCCACATGTGATTGCGCTTAAGCCTATGAACATTGCTCTGCACGTATATGTTCACGACTCGACCCTGACCTGTGTGCGATGCTCTGAATGCATTAATCGGCCCAACTCTTGAACTTCTCTGCACACGAATAAGCCCGACTCAACCCGCCTTCACATCTCCACACATAATGTTAATACATCAACATATAAATCAAAAAAAAAATTCGGTATACAAAAATTTTACATTTTCTAACATATATTCTTTTTTGGTGTTTTGAGAAATATTTCGAAAGTAAATGCAAATGAGCCACAACAAGCACCATGGATATCACTAGCCATTCAAGCAAGAATTTTCCACACCATCTCATTATCGAGATATAATGTGTGATATGGTTTCCAGCCTAAGGAGGTTCAACATCAATGAAAATAGAACATGAATGCATATTGTGGAAGTGCAAGGGTGTAAAATCAAATCAATCCAGATCCTAAGATCATGCTAGACCCTTTGAACCAAGTCCTGGGTTGAATGAATATGTATACACATCATCAAGGAACACATTACAACATGATAGAAGATTCCCCTCATGTAAAACTACAAGTCTATAAGAAAGATAGAAGGGGGATCCTCAACATTATTGTATAGCCCTGACTATGTCAATACATGTTATTCTCAATGTAACCCATCATATTGCAACAATAAGAAGTCATCACGTTAATTTTCACTACAATGTAATCAATAATCTTACAAGATATCCCAATGCATTTAAACATTACATTGAACTTTTATTAACACGGAAATTAATACTAACACAATCACATTCCTTGCATATTAGCACTATTTCATTTCAGGAATACAAGGCTCATTCATTAAAAATAGAGACAACATGAAGAACACTTATGAATTCTCAGATGACTGAGTTTGGGACTATGACTCTCCACCCAAGAGTAGATAGTTGCATCCAGTTATCACTTGCATCTATCACCCACGATCTGGATTACAAATGCATAGATGAATTGGTTATGGACTATAGCATGCATGTCGGTTGAAACAAAGACTCCAGAGGCCCTCCTACCTCCACCCTCCAACCAAATGGCAGTCAACCAATCTTCAAGGACTCAAGAGGTATACCACCTCCACCCTCCAACTATTAAACAACCTATAATCCTTAGGGAATCAAGAGGCTTCACCTCCACCCTGGACTAATCACACAGTGATTCCACCCTCAAAGGGGACCCGAGAATCCACTATCAAGAAAAAATGAAACAAGCAAGGAGACTCCAAAACCTCCTGTCAGGACTCCAAGGGCTAAGCCTCTACTCCAGGTTATCAAGGGACTCTAGAGAAAACCCATCTCCACCCTCCATAACCCCAGGGAATCCTAAGATTTAACCTCACTTGGAGAAGCTCATCTTGTACTCCTAACACTCAACCAGAAAGATAAACATCTCTTTTAAGAGCCAGCAACGTGCCAAAAGTGCCTCCCTGTGTGTTATTCTCCATAGTGATCTTCTCTATATGTTATCCTCCTATTCTTCCCTAGTCCAATGTTGGATCTCTTTCTGCACATTACTCTTATGGCTCCTATTACCCTCTTCCCTCTATTGATTGAATATGTTTTCCCTTTTGTCCACAGTGGTTATTTTCCTGTTGTCTCACATATGGTGCAGGATCTTCTTTGACTATGGGTTTGTTCCATGTCTCCCACTTTTTTTTCTATTGAATGCAGTTCCACCCCACTTACTCTTGCATGCTTCAGGTATATCTTCCTCAATGGCATTGTATGGGTTTTCATTAAATTTTTGTCCCTTGTTTCCTTATTCCTTGCCCCAAGCAACATGGGCCTATATACTCTTTTTGCAGACGATAAATTAATAGCATCAGTTCTTATTAAAATCACAACAGCCAGCCTTCAATGGTTGTCCCAAAAAAATTCAATATCTCTTACGGCTAGTAAACTAGACATCTCAAGCAAGTAACCTCCACGGTCCTTGGAATTTGCGTTGCATAACTCATCCCATTATTTTTTATGAAATTATTTACATTGCAAAATGAGAGTAAGCAATTGGGGTTGTCACAATGCCCCAATCTTTGATGCCATAGCATCATCTTTTCTCCAAAGGAAATATGAGTTTTTTCTTCTCCATTTCCACCCTTACAAATCATGTAGAATTGTTAAACGCATTAATGATGGTGCTTCCCAACAACATGTACAAAGTTCACCCTGAACTCCCCATAGAAACAACATTGTTCCTCGAACCATTTTGTAGGTTTCCTTTTCTAACACAAATTTACACTTGCATCACTCATCTTGCTTACAAATATCAATTTCCTAGTTAGCTTTGAAATGTGTAGAACCCTAGGGAGTGTTCTAACCCTTCCATCCTTGAGTATAAACTTGAATTATTCTCATCGTGTGATTTGAAAACCTCACTTCCATCAAATTCATACTCCCTCTGAGAAGTCATATGAAACAAGGCCTTTGAGTTAATCCGTAAACCATTATCTACATGTGTGCTTGAAGAAGAAAATTATACATCCCTTCTTCCTATGAGGACGTCTTCTCTTCTTTGGAGGGACCATCATTACATCCCTTACCTCTCTCAATACTTTTGGATCTACAATTCTTCTTGAAATTCTCTTCTTTACCACATTTTCAACATTTCTTTAAAAAAAATCATAAAGATTTAGATCTACCTTTAGATTTATATCTCTCATTTTAGGACTTATTTATATTCTTGTGCAAGGGATTTCTTCTTATAGATAAACATCTATAGCAACAAAACTGTATGGTTTGTTGGCTTAATAGCAAAAATACACGAGGTATTTGAATAATAATATTTTAGTAAAATGTATATGATAAGATATAATAAGATGATTGAATGATTACAAGAAGGCCCTGCTTATATACCTATGCAGGTGACCTTTCACGAACACGCATGTCTTTTAGACATGCCTTTTCAGCGAACTAACAACTACTTAACATAATCACTATTTGATTAGTTAGTAATTATATTTATTCTATTTATTCTATTTTATACAAATTATATTTTTTACACTGCCTCTTCCTTCAGAAGCTTTGTCCTCAAAGCTATATTGTTGGCAATTTTCTTCATCTTGCGATTGTCGGTTGTCACTGATACCTTCTTTATATATTTCACCAGCACATCGTCCTGAATCCATGTTCTCTCTTTTTTTCTTTTCTTTTTTTAATTAATTAAATAATAATTTTAATTAATTAAATTATATATATATATATATATATATATATATATATATATATATATATATATTATATATATATATATATATATATATTATAACTTTTAAAGGATTACCCTAACTTCAAACGCCACGTCGCCAAAAAACAATGCTACGCTACCTGTAAATCGGGAAGAGAACTCTGTATTTTAATTCGGGTGACTTCATCACAGCAAAATAAATCTCAATATGTAGGAACATAACGAAAAATATTCTAATCCGTATGACACCACTTGGCCAAATATTGGTATGCAAAGATGGCTTCTGAAGGCTAGAATTCGAGCGATCAGGACCAACAGTCACGAAAGGGAAAAGAATCTTGTATGAATCGGTGATCACGATTGCAGTCCATGATTCCCTTTTGCTGCCTGTCACTGTTCCGAGCCGGTGTGTGGCTATTGTCTGACTGTTCTTCAATATCTCCTGTCTTGCCGGCCCTCAAACTTGAACATTTTCTTAGCAAAGCTCTTGCTGCAGCAAATGTCCCTGCATCTAATGGCTTATCCAAAACTGCACAAAGAGAAAACAGCCAAACTGCTTGATCCTTTGACAAAGAGCTTAATATTTCTAGCCACGTCACATGATATTTGAAAATTGTGACCCGTGCAATTTCATCCAAACTCAACATGACTGGAAGCAGAGGGCTGGTCGCAAATCTGATCTCCCCTAGGGGATCCTCCCTAGGTTCTTTAACAACACAGTTAATTTTATCATTCTTTTTAAGTAATTTGTTTTCTTTGGTGTATTCAAAATCCAAGTCTTCCAAAATATCATTTTCGTGCTCCTCTTTTTCCTTTGCTAGGGGGCAGGATTCTTCATCACTTGATAGGCTACATATAGAGCCAAAACAAAAAATTTCCCATAGAACTTTATTTTTATAAGATGGCAACGACTTTAATTGATGGTCGTTCTACAGTTCAACACTTGAAAGGGCCATTCTCAGGTCAGAAAAGTCTGCTAGAAATTCTCTCTCCCAGTGTTTTGAAGGAAGCAGATCTTTTGAACAGACAGGAACAAATGGGATATTTGGCATATAAGGAGTATGTTGCTTATTCAACTTCGTTCGGTCCAAATTTGCAACTCTTACTTTTGGGAACTGGGCAGCTTCCCACTTGACTCGTCGAAGAAATTTTTCCTCTTCAAGGGCCTTCAGTGTAGTTTGATAAAAATCTTGTAACAAATCAATGTTTTGACCGGCTGATCCAGAGACAAAATCGATGATATTATTTAAACACTTCTCACTGTAGTTTTGAGTCTCAACAGATTTAATGTATGTCAACATTTCCCGGTAAGCATCCATCATTTATTTATAGTTTCCCAAATGATAATACAGCTTAATCATTTGTTTCAGAGCCTTAAATCCCCACTGATATTTTTCTAGCTCCATCCTGACAACATTAGCAAAACCAGAAAGGCCCACTTGAGGATTGGACTCCACCAAAGCTTTATAGTTGTAATACTGGTTTTCAATGACAACATCTTCGACGTCTTGTTCTTCATCTTTTTCTTTTATTTGAACCGTGGCAATTTCATCTTCTCCAGTTTTAGTATTCACATCTTTAGTAGCTTGAGAGGGTGCCAATGCTGCATCCCCCTCTCGATTTTCCTGCTTGTCCACTTCCAACAGTTTTTTTGCTTGCACAATGCATGCCATCACTTTCTGTTTCTGACTGTCACCCGACCAGTTAGACCTGATAATCTCTCGCTGAGAGGGTGTGGGGACATAAGGAAGATCTGCGATCTCAAGGTTATCTGGGTGTTCATTATTCTCTTTATTTTTAACTATATTAGATGAGCTTCCTAACCTTGTTATTGGATTATATGCACTATCAAGACTAACACGATGTCCAGAATGACAAACATCACTAATGGAAATCTCATTTCTTGTATAAAAGACACATTTATGTCCTGCGAAATATTTGTCTCCACACTTCTAACATTTCCCTTCCTTTTTTCTTTCAATATTAGTTGGTTGTTTTCCTTTATTACGCATTGGTGGGGGAATGTATTTGCTTGAATTTTCCATGGATGTTCTACTTGATTTTCCCTTGGCATAACTAACTGCCCTCTCATTATTAGCATATGGGTTTCTATGGACTTTATTTTTTCGTTCAATAATTATAGCCGCATGTCTGACCTCCTCTATAGTATTGTGTTTATACACTTTTAATTCTTCTTGAATGTAGTCTTTGAGGCGACAATGATACATTTTTAATAATTCTTCATCTGAAGTCCTCTTTGCCTTACTGCTAATACTTCCCATTCGTGAGTGTATTTACTCACCGATCCTTTCTGCTTGAGGTGAACAAATCTCTCATATACATCATCTTCTTCCTTGTCATGAAACCTTTTCAACAAAGAATTCTTTAAATTTTCCCAATTGAATGTAAGACCATTACATTTAGAGGACCACCACATAAACCAGTCATATGCTTCTCCTTCTAGGTAGTTGGATGTTGTTATGACTTTTTCTTGCGAACCTAATGGTGGGTTTGCTGCAAAAATGGCGTCCATTTCATTTACCCAAACAATGGCACCTTTATGGCCCTTACCATCATATTTAGGAACTTGTTCCATCACAGGTTCTTCACATAATGGCACATAGTATGGTAAACAATGTTCATAGGCTCGTAAACTACGTTCATAGGCTTGTAAGACGATATTGTGTGACATGGCTTTAATGGCTCTGATACCAATGTAGCAACAAAATTGTATGGTTTGTTGGATTAATAGAAAAAATACACAAGAGGTATTTGAATAATAATATTTTATTAAAATGTATATGATAAGATATAATAAGATGATTTAATGATTACAAGAAACCCTACTTATATACCTATGCAGGTGACCTTTCACGAACAAGCATGTCTTTTAGACATGCCTTTTTAGCTAACAACTACTTAACATAATCACTATTTGATTAGTTAGTAATTATATTTATTCTATTTATTCTATTTTATACAAATTATATTTGTTACAACATCTATAACAGGATTGAGATCTCATCATAAAAACTTAAAGTAGTTGCATTACTCGCTACGGGTACAACCACACTATCCTACAAGCCTGGAAAAGAGCATAACAAAATGATACACCATCTTCATTTGAAATATTAATATGAATAGACAATAAATAACTTGACACAAATATTGAATACACTTAGATTCTCTCTCAATGAGCCTCCATCATTCATCCTTAAGTTGTACAAATTCTTTTGCAAGAAAAGTTTGTTTACCAAGAACTTAGATTGGTGCAAATCCCCTAACTTGCCCCACCATGTCTTGGTCGTATCTTTTCCAAAAACATTCAGTGTTACTAAATATAAAATACATAATAGGTTTGTACTCTTATCCTTGCAATCCAACTTTGTTCAATTCTCTGTCGACATTCCTATAGGTGTACTACCAAGATCCAAAGCAATCCATTGATCTTTGTCCACCAAAAGATCTTCTATTTTGAACTTCCACAGCTCAAAAAAGAATCCAATAAATTTCTAACTCTCAATTTTTTAACTACTTGTCGTTTCTTTCCAACACAAAAATCACCACCATAAAACTCCCATTAAAACTAGGTTTACCATAGACCTAGGATAATTGAACCCTTAGTAACAAAGGTGTCCCTCTAAATCCAATAACCACTCTAATACCAAATGTAAGTTTTAAATATTTATAGTAAGCGATTCTTACAAAAATTCTTTATAAATAGAAAATTAATCAATAATATTCGTGTATAATACTCACATATTTACCTTAGAAACCCATAACTAGAAAAACCAACAAAATATTTAGATCCACATCTCTAATTTGTGTCCACTAATCTTTGTCTACCAAAATATATTCTATATTGAGCTTCCACGACTCAAAAACTTTTCCATTAAATTTCTCGCTCACAATTTTTGAACTACTCGTCATTCCTTTCCAACACAAAAATCACCACCATAGAATTCCCACTAAACCTAGGTTTACCATAAACCCAATATAATTGAAGCCTTGGCAACAAAGGCATCCCCGTAAATCCAATAACCATTCTAATACTAAATGATTTGCAATAAGCAATGCATACACACTATTTATAAATAGAAAAGTAACCAATGACATTCACACATAATACCCAGAGATTTACCTTGGAAACAGTGAACTAGGAAAACCAAAAAAATATGTAGATCCACATCTCTACTATGTGTCATCACTAAAATAAATCATTCGTAATAAAAGATATAGGATCGTGCAGCGTCCAAAACCCTAATCCATTGACCTGGATTAAATTTAGAGATTTAAAATGAATCATAATGTGTTGAAAAGCCATTGGCTGGAAAACACCAGAAATAGACAAAAAAAAAATGGACAAAAACAACACATCTGAATTACAATACATGGGGCCCCATATTAGTGTGTAATACATGGCCAATACTACAAATATTATAACACATGCCTAACACCACTCTAAGTGATTAAATCCTCCCAAACTTGCATATAGGATTTTTTTTCCAATTATTTTAATACAACTATATAGCAACAAGAGCACCATCCACTAAATTATTGAATTTCAAATTAATTCTAATTGTCCACACACTTTCCATTTTCCTAAATGAATTCTTATGTATACATTGAGTTTCAAATTAATTCTAATTGTCCACACACTTTCCATTTTCCTAAATGAATTCTTATGTATACATTGAGAATACTTGTGAATGTAACCTAGTTCGAATTCATCCTATTTCAAATTCAAGTGAAGTCTATGCATTTCTTCCATAAGTGAGGACCCTATACCACATTTTTTATGACTATATTGAGCAATCATTTAATCTCATGAGACCGCAACCCAAATAAGCATTTCGTCAAATTTCATTTTCTTATCCCTTTGCTTACACATTTACCATACATATCAATAATGGCATTCATACACTATATTTTCATCTGCATCTTGTCAAATTTCATTTTGTATCCCCTTTGCTTATACATTTACCATACATATCAATAATGGCATTCAAACACCATTTTTTCATCCTCCATGTCTTCTTGTTTATCGTGCATGTTAATAGGAGTATTGCCTATGTTGGCGTTTAAAATGAATATAGTTTAAAATGAAAGTTTATTTTATTTTATTTTTAAATTTGGTTCAAGTCAAAATATCAATGACATAATGACAAATTTGCAAAGATTTCAACATTTTGCTAACATTTTAGCTGTCTTATAGCATGTTCAAAACATTTTGTTCCAACCAAGTAATTCATCTTTCAATGTCCTTCCGATATTGGTACCATGTCAAAACACTTACCACATGTCACAACACATTACCAACATAACGGTGTGAAGAAATCTAGTATGGTGTTAGAACACTAGTATTATCTCATAAAAGTGCATGTCTATCAAAATGGCACATGGCCACCATGATGGCCAGAAGAAATTTAATCGTGTCAAATGACACAATGATAGCATGTCACAAAATGTGCTTTCCCTTCTGACCATGAGGCAAATTAGGCGTTTAACGTGTTGAGATCTGCTATAATTGTGGGTCGTAGGTTAGAACATTGATTTATGAACTAGAAGGTTAGGTAGGTTAAATGAGTATATTAGGAATAACTTATTTGGCTCAATTGGGTCAAATCATGGATTATGTGGATTTCATATGTTAGGGGTTTAATGTGTTAAAATAAGCTATAATTAGGGATGGTAGATTTTAACATCAATTTAAGAACTATAATAAGTACATTAAGGGGATTATTAGGGAAAACAGCATAAGTTTAAAAAGTTAATGGTAAGGTATGTTAATTTTTCAATGCTCATATTTAACACAATTGTAAAAAAAAATATAATCAATGATGAACCAATTTTTTTCTAAGATATATAAATCATAAAAAATTAAAATTGATCTCTGTATTGCATTCCTTGATATAATCATGAACACCATACTCGATATAATTTAACTCATTAGGATCATAATCCATATCCAGCCCTCCCAAATACTTAGAAATATTATTCACATCTAGGACGTCTACCACATCGTCATCAATACTAGGATGAATCTCATCATTGCCAACATGTTGATTATTTGAGGAATCATCATCAAATGGTCCACTTCTTGGACTCCTCATTTGATGCCTCTTCATGCTCGCAATATTCTTTCGCGATATATTATTCATTCTCTCCATCCTCTCCCTAGTCAACCACATCTTCATCCTCCTTGACAGCAATCCACTCCAACCTATTTTCAAGTACATATTTTGTGGGTGTTTGGATCATATCTGACACTAAATGAGCAGCCCAACCTATCCGGAACTGGCAAATAAAATACCTTCTCACATTGACTTGGAAGGACTGGGGTACTGTTTTCAACTCATGCCTAGTTATATTAACAATAATTATTGTGATTAATAACAGTTCTTTCGGCATCCTATAGTAATAACATAACCTTAAAGACAACTTTAAGAATGTGAATTCGTAAGTCCGATGTCTCTTCCAAATAGCCATAATATCTAACATCAAATGTGTCTAGATGTCTACCACTCATATGGGATATATTAGTCACTTGGAACACTGCATTTATTACACAATCTGGAGTTTCCTTCTCATCCTCTAAGTCGTGATGCAATACAATACAACCAATGCACCTTCACATGCACCACACGTGTTAAGGGGCATAGATTAGTCATTAGTCATACTTATAGGGAAAGTAGGTGAAAAAGGAATCACGAAAAAGATAACGCATGCCTTTATATCTTTTGCAGCAAATGCTATATCAATTTTCTTTTGTCCACACTTCATGTAATAAAAAATTATGTACAATATAAATATGTATTACATCCCATTGTTCACCCCTTGAAAGAGAGAATTAAAGCTCCATCATTACCAGCATTCATTTAATTATGAAGATATGTACAAAGATTTAAGCAACCCACCTGTAACCCTTTTCCAAGCAAGACCTCCCCCTCAAATTTGTTGATGTACTTGCCATCCCATATGTGAGGTGCATCAATATCAAGTAGATACTCATTAATATACAACATGGACTCAAAAACCATATAGCCATTAACAACTGACCCCTCATGACATGATTCAAGTCTAACCAATGCCTTATTTTAAATAAACAAACATAATCTTTATCAAGTGGAGATTTATTTTTACTGGTATCATCATTGTATGGGAGGGTGAATGGTTGTTTAAGCCTGGGCTTGCTCTTCATCGAAAATTCAAGAACACCTATGATGACCGTACTAATGGTCATCGAGTTATAAAAAATGTTGTAAAAATGTGTTCAAGTGTGCGAATGCATTGTTGTAGATCCAAGACACTAGCAAGGATTGCTGTTTGATGATAAAATCTGTAAATGTTTCATGTTCTAACCAACACAACTAGTTAACGTCTGGGAAATCCTGCCCAGGAATTAGAGCACAGTTGGTTTGGTGACCATACTCCTGTAAAAAATGTTGTGCAAACAAATTCAAGTTTGTAACGGAATTACTGTAGATCCAAGAGATTAGTAGAGGGCCACTGACTGAGAATATAATCTTTGGAGGTTCTGTTCCAAGCCACAATCAGTTGAATTCTGGCAAATTCTGCCTGCCTATTTTGACTTATTCTGAATTAAACCTAAACTGTAAACTGAATTCTATGACAGCCAACCTAACAACAACCCACTGAAGATTGAAGAAAAACATTAATAAAAGAAAAGGACCCAAGGAGACAGCAGCTGGGAGGTGAAGAACCGGAAACACCATTCCTATAGGTGACTCAAAATTTCAAATGAATTAAAGAGGGAAAAGTATAATCCCCAACGTAAACAACATAAGAACACAGCAGAAAGGGGCATGGATGGCAATTAATAACATTTTGATAGTTTTTAACAAAGCCATAACATTAAAAAAAAAATGGTTTTCAGTTTTAAGCCACACTATGAGTTGAATTCTGGCAAATTCTGCCTGCCTATTTTAACTTAATTTTGAATTAAACTTAAACTGTAAAATGAATCCTATGACAGCCAACCCAAAAGGAAAGCATTAATAAAAGATAACACAAGGAAAAGGACCAAGGAGACTGCAGCCGGGAGGTGAGGAAACGGAAACACAACTCCTATAGGTGACTCAGATTCGAATGAATTAAATAGAGGAAAATATGACCCCCAAAGTAAACAACACATGGACACAGCAGAAAGAGGCATGGATGGCAATCAAAAACATTTTGATAGTTTTCAAAAAGGCCATAACAGAAATAAAATAAAATAAAATAAAATACCTGGCATTCAAATCATTGAATACATTATCCTGATTTCTGTATCACATAGTTCCCAGACTTGGCCCAAAGAAAAACTCAATGGGGCAAAGGAGAGAGAATTCAAGTTGGCTTGGAAAACATTTCGAAGCTGTGCCAAATCGGGAAAGAAAACCAGAAAATATGACTAAAAAGACCCATTTTCTAGGTTACATAAAAGAAGGGGGCTAGTTTCTCTGGTGGGCCCATAAGTCAAACTCGTTGACCTATCAATGACTCACCGAGTACTCAGGTCAGAATTTGACCCCCAAATACTCTCGGATCAAACTTGTTCCTGATGAAGCCAACTCACCAGAGCTAAATCACCCTGTTTTGGCTAGCAAGGATTGACCCATGAATCCAGATCAGACCCGGCAGGGTCTAGTAATGCTAAGTCATTGTTTTAGGGAATATTTTAAATGAGCAAATGTCCCAAACTTCTTGCCTAGAAATTTTCTAAATTACAAAAAGCCTCCATTCACAAAAAATTGATCATTATTGTTTAAGAAAAAGTCACAATTGGTTACAACATTTGAAAAAGGGAGAATAAAATGTCATTTCATTTGTTTCGGTACTAAAAATGGACACGTCTAAACATTCAACTTTTTTATTTTTTCCAGTGACTATCACCAGAATCCAGCTACGCATTTGTTGGTGAAAATGCAATTTTGCATTACTCTAATTGCATTTTTGAATGCATAGACAGATTCAGCACCCTTAAAGACCCTTGGTGTAACCAAAACATGCAATTTCAACAGCTGATATCTGCAATTTCAACGATTCTTCTAAATTTCGAGCCGGATTTTGGGCAAAACGGGTTGGAAAACGTGACCGGGAAAAGGTAAAAAGATGAATATTTGGACTATGCTATAATAAATCTACCTTTTGTAACTCACGTATGGATTCTGCAGACCAAATCCCAATATATAATATGATTTACAATCAAGTTTGAGGGAGTTTAACAAAAATGTTGAAGTTACCAAGCAATTTATGAAGACTTATAATATTGTTTTAACAAGTTTTATCATGAAGAGAGAATTTTCCTTTGACAGAAAAATGTATCAATACTGGGGCTCAATTAGAACGATTCCTCATGTTTGTAGGTTTAAGAAACACCATTGCAAATGGCCTGACAACTAAAAAAAGGTTGTGTGACTTTTTAGCCTTGAGTGCCTTATCCCAAAAACATATCAAAATTAACATAGAAAACACATAAGGTTTTACAGTGATTCGGTATAGTAAATTAACTATAGAGTTTTTTTGGGGGCATGTTTAAACACTTTTTTGATCTGTGGAGCACTATGAACCCCCAACCCCACAGTAAACCCTCTTTTACAAGGGGAGCATCAAACTCCCAACTCATACACATGAACAGGGGTCCATGCCCTCTGAGCTTTGTAACTGCGTCATTATTGTAG
Organism: Pinus albicaulis; assembly: GCA_034641835.2. Taxonomy (NCBI): domain Eukaryota; kingdom Viridiplantae; phylum Streptophyta; class Pinopsida; order Pinales; family Pinaceae; genus Pinus; species Pinus albicaulis. Next base: position 1,086,023,330 of record CM076570.1, on the reverse strand, counting down.
TGATGCTGGTCAGACTACCACTGAAGCTATAACAAAAGTTTATATAAGTCTTTAACTGGCCAGAAAAAATCATATATTATATCTAAGGCATGGTGACTTGTCACAGCATCAGCCATTAGGGTAGCTGCCATCCTGGCAACATCAATATTTCAGAACCTATATTGATGAAAAACTTAAATTTCCCAGAAATACTGTTAAGAAAAAGAACAATTAAATGATATTGTATTGTTATTTGCATTATGCATCTATTGACGTTTTTAAAAAATGATCTTGAATTGCAAGAAGGGCCAAGACTGACCAGGCTCAATACAACTGATTATATTACCAATGAACATGATGGAAATAATTTTATTACATTTCGCACCAAGAATACAACTTGCCTATCCGATAACTTCCCAAAACTGGAATGTTTCCCAATCTTGCCAAATCTGCTTGTCAAAAAGACAATGATCAGGAAAACTAAATTGGCTGAACAAAGCGTATTCACCTAGATTCCAAGAGCTCTGCCTTCGGATTTGCTTTTTACCCCATGTGTTCTTTTACACAAGGAACCAACCCATAACAGTGACTCATCTGACCAGCTTCACAGTTTCCAAGATTTTTGTATCCAATACTAAAATTGAATACATGATCGGAATGTCACAATCCTTCAAAATGGAACCTCTTTTTCCAGTCACCCATGCACCATACAACTGCACATTATAAATTGTACATCAATTCACATCTCTTCACCTGTGTACAGAGAACAAGCTATTCATGTTCTCAACCTCTTTGATGAATAATGTACAACTCGTACATTGTGCCCATCCTGAACAACACCTCCTTAGGCGCCGCCACATGGTGGTAAAAACAAGGATTCTACAATATCGAGCAATTGCGTTTTGTTTGTGTTTCCATACAGAAAACAACTTAAAACACAAATCAAAAGAATTATCCCATTTCCAACTACAAGCCTTGGTCCTCAAGTGTCTTTAATATAAGAAATCTCACCATTTCCCTGTGGAAGGCTTTGACTTCCAGGCTGTACACTGAGCTCTTCGTATGATTTCAAGGAGATTGCAGTAAACTGTGTGATCTGTTCAAAGACATTCTTCAAGCTTGTCCGTAAACTGTTCAAGGTGAAATCGTGAGTTTCCTGCAAAAACTCACGATGCTTTGTATTCTCCTGCTCGACTTGTCTCCTAAAAGAATCTATTGATTTCAGTTCTGAGCCAATCCCAGACTGTCCTGTACCTGACTCAATTTTTTTGTCAGAAGGCGGCTGAATCCCATGCAATTTGCTTTCCTCCTTAACCCTTCTCTCCAAATCTCTTGCAAGCATTTCAGCCCTCCTCCTCTTATGGTGTTCCTCATCCTGACGCTTCCACACTTCACTCACCTCTGCTGCAAACTTTCCAATGGTCTCCACAACTACACTTGCTGGAATCCTTTCAAATGCATGAAACCAATCATTACAAATAATAAATACAGGGGGAGCACCAACCCTGCGAGGAGAAAAAGGCACAATTCCATCAGGGGTTGTTTCAGGTTCATAGTGAAGGCACTTCAGGAGCCACCCATTCAATGCTTGTACATAAGCCTTCTGGGCTTCAGACCAATTTCTAAAGCACATTTGCCAATTACGAAGCTCATTGTCTAGCTGTCTAGTTGCCTTCCGATGTGATTCACTTAATGTTACACTAGCTGCAAGACGGCCTTGAAATTTGGCCTCTGATATTATTCTACTTTGAATTCGATGGCAATCAAACATAACTCTCCACATTCTTATGAACCTGAAAACACAAAATTGATATTCAAACTTAGAACGTCATCATATGCAATCACCCAGTAAATAAGACAAACTGGCAACTTATTGTTGCATACCTTACCCCAATATTAAACAGGTAAATCTAGAAAGCAAATCCCATTTTGATCTTTACCCATCTGAAAATCTATATTCCTGTGTTTTACAAAGGTACAGGAATGGCATGGCTATGGGTATGGGTATGGGTATGGGATTGGGGGTCGCAAGGATGAGGTGATAGGGGAGCTGAAGACTGCCTAAATTTTAGGGGTCAGAAATTAACAGTACATAAGAGATACTTGTAAAACTATGGTTCATTATTGATAATTAATCATGATAAACACAATGCATCATTCATTTAAAAAAATTGGAAGTCAAATAGTTGATTCATTGTTTTTCCCGTTATCAAATCAAAAAGAAAATACAATGATAGATCCACACATCACCATCTAAAATGATATAAAGTTTGAAATAGTTAAATTTATAGACTCCAGATGCATCATATATGATACAAAAATTAAACTGAAAAATGAAAATGCTTCTCGTGACTTGTGAAATGAAAATTAGTGTTTTGGGAGGTCACAGGGGCTTTTAGAAGTATACATCCTTGAGGGATGCCTGGGCATCACCCATCGGATCAGGGTGTGTCTGGCAAACTCTTTCACAAGGGTCATCCTCATGGCATCCCTAGAAGGGCCTGATAGCATAGGAGATGTCACCAGGACAGGCTCCCTGGCATAGGGGATATCACAGGGACATTCTCGTGGTATCATCTGCAAATCAGGTCAGAAAGGGACGTCAATGAGGTGGCCCCCTGTCCCCATTCTGGAAGGGATACAGATCCCCTGGGAATGCATCCTCCACAAACAATACTATATTGAGCATAGACCACAAACACATTGATAATATTCCTAAACCAATGCAATGGTTCAATATTCAGTCAAATTCACTGTCACCTGTGCTTTGAATCTTTATCATCTCTGCACTCAGACTATATACATCTGAACATAAAGGTAGAAAAAGAATTTGGGAGTAAAGCAATAAATCTAGAAGAAATTGCACAAAATGAATATTACTGGGACATTACTGACATTACTGGGAATGTAAAATCGTAAATTGTGAAGATAGGTCCATTGATTTCACTCCCATCTCTGGCTTACAGGTTAAGTCACATGTCACAGACAAATGGGATAGAAATAGAGATCCAAATTTTTTAGAAATTAGAACACTTATAAATTACAAAATATTAATAGTAAATACATCATACAAGTAATTACTATATACATCTGAACATAAAGGTAGAAAAAGAATTTGGGAGTAAAGCAATAAATCTAGAAGAAATTGCACAAAATGAATATTACCGGGACATTACTGACATTACTGGGAATGTAAAATCGTAAATCGTGACGATAGGTCCATTGATTTCACTCCCATCTCTGGCTTACAGGTTAAGTCACATGTCACAGACAAATGGGATAAAGATAGAGATCCAAATTTTTTAGAAATTAGAACACTTATAAATTACAAAATATTAATAGTAAATACATCATACAAGTAATTACTACATCAATGACAATCAAACACAATAAATTCAAATATTCCATATGCGTCATAACATAGAAGTTTAGAACTTAGAACCATAAACTGTAGTTTTCTCATTAAGTCATTTGATGTAAACAAAATTAAAATGCATCGCATAGATACCGAGTCATTGATACTATAGTTGGGCATACCAATGGCACAAACAAAATTAAAAGGTATGCCAAGTAAAAAGTAGGGCAGATACTAGAATCGTAAAGGGAAGAATCTCATAGCTTGTCCTTCCCAGTAGTTCTCCACTATGTCAGGATTCCCAGTAATTATCCACCATGTCAGGATTGTCAAAATCAATACCATTGCCACTGAGCTTTCCTCCAACCTCATCTATATCCAATCCAAGATGTGCATCGGTTGCATGGAGGATGACCCCCCTAAGAGGATCATTATCATCAAAAGTTACCAGCTCTAGCAGCAGTTCATTAAAATCCAAGTGGCTAATATGAACTCAACACCACTATCCAAACCCATATCATGAGGAAACGTCTTTTTGCACCTTGGCATCCAACCCATCAGGACACATCTACTGTGTGAGTCCAACATACAGGATACAAACATGGGCCCCCTGAGGTATGTGTCCTCTTAGTTAGATTACGGGGTCTCTCCAAAATGCACATGTACAAAATTGGCCAAGATTCATTTGGGATAAGTTTTCTGAGCATATCACAAGTGATCCTTGGCACAAGGATTAATGCGTTAAAATTGGTGTAGTTTTTATATATATAAATAATTAAAAAAGAAAGAACCGATATTTTTAGAAATTAGAACCACTGACAAATTAGACATAGAAATTAGAACACTTGCACAAACAATGAGACTTTGGGTCTAGACTTTAGAAAGAAAACACCTGGAGATTTATCTCAATATATCTGCCACTGAAGCGACCTAGTTAGGGGACCAAAGCGTTTTTTACCATGCAACAAACTTGGCTTACAAATTATGTTGTAAGATATTCGCATTGAAAGGTGCACTGCACCTTATTTTGAGATACCCCCAAAGAGAGTGCCATGTTGCAATGAAGGGTGCACCGCACCTTTCTTTGAGATCCCCCCAAGAGGAGACCCATGTCCTGCAATGGAATACTTGCTACAGAGGAGTGGTACATATCTGATAGATTAACATTCTATACAAAATCAGTATAAAAGCTCACATTCATAGCAAAAGATGAACCTAGGTTAACCAAATCAGTGTAAAACTAAGTACAATAGGACTTCCAAGATACAATGTATGATAGTATACAGCAGGTTGTGGCTAGTCATAAGCGAGCCAATTAAAAGAATGGATCATGCATGTAAATATGAAATACAAAAAGCTAAATATTTAATAACAAAGGCTGCAGTCAATTTAATGTGCATCAATATTGAAAACTAAAATTTAAATATATGATAACACAATTACAGCGATCAGAGTATCATTATGCTTCGAAGAAGATTTCAGGAAAACCAAATTTAAATATCACACAATTGTAGCTATAAAAGTATCATTATGCTTGCAAGAGGCCTTCAAGAGAACAATGACATATTCATATAGGATACTTCCTCTGCAGTCTATATAATGTGCATCAATGTTGAAAAGAAAAGTTTTAATATGTAATATTAATAACACAATTATACTTTGAAGGGGGTTTCAGGAGAATAAAGTTTAAAGGGAACTTCTTTTGTAGTTTATGGAGTGTGCACCAATGTTGAAAACAAATAGTAGATATCTAATAACACGAATGCAGCTATCAGAGTATCGTGTCTGGAAAAGAATTTCACATAATAATGTTTTATAGGGCACTTTTTCAACTCAGTGGTTTATTTACAATACTTTCTAGCCTCACACCATGTCATTAGCTTTGGGATGAATCATTTTACAGGAAAACTTGTTGAAATTTCGTTACCGGAGGACAGGGAGTTCCCTAAGGCTTTGATCTTTGGCCTAGGGAAAAGTGTCCAAAAGAATTTAATTTTTCTCCTAGAGTGACTTTATAAAGTTATAAAGTCAAATCTAATTTAAAAGTGACTTTAAGTGATAAAGTTACTAAGTCTAATTTTGAAGTGACTTTAATAAAGTCAATGTGAAATTAGAAAGTGAAAAGTGACTTTGGAAATAAACGACTAAGTGGGTCTTTATTAAAGTGGGGTGAATTAAAAAATAGAAAGTGAGATTTAAATGAGCATTTAATCTCAACCCTAGATCTAAAGCTATCTCAACCATTGGATTCAGGGATTCCCCAAAAGTCACTTAAGGTTAGGTTAAAGGAGGAAAATGAGGGAAAAGGTATTCATTCTTTCATGAGCAGATTGAAAGAAGGAGAGGAAGAAAGCAAATGATATTTCTTAGCAGTGAGAATAAGAGGACAGCAGCAAGGAGATTCAGCAAATCCGTACAGCAAAAACAGAGCACGGTTTTTAAGGCAAGAGGACACGAAAAACGAGGCAAGAAGAACAGCATTTATTGCTGCTATATTGGCACGATTCCCAAGGAGGTCGTACAATAGTTTGAGGGACTGTTTTTTATTTCTGTACAGCACGGGAATCGAGGCAATCATACAGCACTGTTTTTCTATGCTGTCCATACAGCACTGTTTTTTAGGAGGCCGTACAGCCATACAGCACATTTTTCTATGCTGTCCATACAGCATTTAATGCTGCACAGTTTTCTGTAAATTTCTGTTTTGTGTGGGCACGGAAATCGAGGTGGAGTTTTGCATGGTTTTCGAGATAAGCATATTTGAGAGGTTGCTGTAATTTTTACTATGTATTTCTGTCTCACTGTAAAAGCTATTTATCATAAATAAAAGAAAGCTTTCGAACTGGTTTTCCCCAAGAGTTGTAGGGGGTTTTTCCAGGGTCAAGTCGACCAAAAATCAGCGTGTCTATTTTCTGTGTGGCTGATTTATTTTTCTGAATTTTATTTCTGTATTTCAGCACTGTGAAATTTCCAGAATTTGTGTTTTCAGAAAATATGGCTATGGGAATGGGCATTTAACTTTATGGGAGAAATAAGGAGAAATTGAAAAGCGGGGTTGGGAACAGAAATTTCTACAGAACTTAAAATTAGTATGGTATGTAAAGCATGTGAAGTCCATTTCCCAGGGTTTACTAGGATTCTAACTTATTATTACAAATGAAACTACCCCATTACACAAGGATTTTGTTACGATCAGCTTTTTGTGGTAAAATAGAGTTGGGTCGGTCTTTTGTTTTGTGGAGAGTCTTGAATTAAGTAATATTAAGTGATATCAACCAATGATTTCTAAACGTTGGAAGTATTATTAACAATTGCCTGAGCCTTGGGGTCGTTTGCATGATATCCAATGTCATTAATAGCATGTTGCCCCGTAATAGCATCTAATAAGCAGGAATGTGTGCTTATCAGCATCTATGACACTAATCTGTTGGCTTCTAATTATCATAATCTGGAGTCAAAACCAGATCGGAACCGATTTATCCCAAAATTGTGGCTTGGCTAGAAACCCACTGTCGCGCTGGTATACAATTTGGTCTAATTAACAATACACAAATATTCAAATTACACACACACACACACATCAGTGTAAATCTAAACCATTCAACACCATATATGCAGAGTTTGCTGAATTACATCGCATGTAAAGGTGCAAATAGGCAAAACTTTATTAAGATACATACAAAATGAGACTCTAAATGGCATCTAGAATACAAAAATCATAAAAATAGTAAACCAATGATTAAAATGTTCAGATCCCTAGGGAAATCATAACTGGTTTGGCAGACTCAAGAGCATTTAATCCAAAGATGCATGGTCAGCATCCTTGAGAGTTGGAGCACCCATAGCCACCATGTCCCCATTCTCAAGATCTTTGAATCAGGTATGACATGCTCGAATATCATGAGTTTCGAAGCATTTTTCATTTATTCAGGGGTGGGTACTCATGGTTTAGATCTCTAAGACACTTATTCTGCATTGAAGCCATGAGCTTGCCAACATCATCTGGCACCCACTTGGAATTCACAATACTGAAAGCATAAACCATTGACATAATTTACTACCAATTAGTAACAGTCTTTAAGGGTTTGCATGTCTTTCATCTCTGAATTCATGGCTGCTCCTCTTCTGAATAATTTTCCTTTTCACAAACATCTCATTGTCCACTATTATTTCCAAAGTCACATGTTTTGGCAGATTTCTACAGAAAAAATCAAAATAACAGGAATTTGAAAGTTGCTAATAAATTCATTTAAAATTCATCAAATACAAATCTGGTTATTACCTGTTGTGTGTTATCTGTATTCCATGCATTTGTCAAAATGAATATATGCCTTTACTTACTGCAGAAATGCATAAACGATAACCCTAATGCTTATGCACCATTCCCAGAATGAATATTCTCCCTTCATCTATCAAAATTGTTGGATACCCCATCCCATCACTGATTGGAATGCATATGGTCCTGCAATTAGTCAGATCTGTCCATCATCCCCATTTGTCAGTTAGCTCCATACATCATCCTCTTCAGTTTCCCTGTCAATATATATACTGTGTAGGTTTTCAATGTGTAGAACGTAGATCGTATTTATCACTAACTTTATATTTATTTTAAGATGTAACCTTATATCATATATTATTATACACACACACAGACACTAGTTATCAATATATAAAACCATATATCGTAAATTATAAATATATATAATCTACTTTTTAATTATTTTAATATATATTATCACCAACACCAACCAGCCTTTCCGAGTATATTTAGGTCAAGTAGTTTCGGATACTCATATTAGCATACTCAACTAAGTTACCAGGATTCGGATACGGATACGGATACGGATCCGGATCCGGATCCGGATTCGCTAGTTTTTTGAAAATCCCGGATCCGGATACGGCAAGGATACGGCAAGTACAAAAAAATTAAAATATAATAATATTTTTTTAATTAAAAAAAACATTTTAGAGTTCAAAAATCAATTACTCCCTTAAAGTATTAAACACTTTTAGAATTGAAACCATTAGAGATATTATAAATATTTAAAGAGACAACTAATTAGACTTATCTAAATATTTTAAGAGACTACAAGATACATATTTAAAAAATACAAGATAAAAGTTTTATATTTTTCATCATAAAAGTAAAAACTTAAAACTTTAAAAGTTAAAACCATGTAAAAAAATTTAAAAAACCAAAGTATAATAATAAATTATAAAACTTAAAAGTTTAAAACCCATTACTGATTAGACTTATCTAAATATTTAAAGAGACTACAAGATAAATATTTAAAAAATACAAGATAAAAATTAAAAAACCCAAAGTATAATAATAAATTATAAAACTTAAAAGTTTAAAACCCATTATTAATTAAACTTCTCTAAATATTTAAAAAATACAAGATAAAATTTTATCTTGTATAAATTTTTTATCATAAAAATTAAAACTTTAAACTTTCAAAGTTAAAACCATGTATAAAAATTTAAAAAACCAAAATATAATAATAAATTATAAAACTTAAAAGCTTAAAACCCATTACTAATTAAACTTATCTAAATAATAAACTATAAAAAAATTTAAACATTGAAGAATCTGAATTATATATAGTCATGACCGTCTAAACTAAAGTCAAAAACTAAAATATAAAACATGAAAACTAAAAATTAAAAACAAAAGTGCATGTAATTTATCATTTATCATTTTATAAAGTTAATCATTTTCAACAATTTTAAAAAGACCGTCGAATACGTGTTGATTCTTGAAATGTTCCGGTTAAAACTTAATACAACACCGTCCCCGTCAGTCGAATGAGCAGCGATGTTCTTGAAGTTTTCCGGCAGCCCAGCGGCGATGTTCTTGAAGTATTCCGGCAGCCCGTCTCCGTCGATTAATAGAGCAGCGACGCCTAGTTTGAATTGTTCCGGCAGCCCCATCCCAAGTGTTCGGTGAAGAAGTGTTCTGTGCCGTATTTTTCCGTATCCGTATCCGGATCCGGATCAGATCCGCAGATCCGGGGATCCTGGCCCTACCGCTGCCGGATCCGGTAACTTAGATACTCAATGATCCTATACTCTGAAAACCCATGCAAGACTGAATTGATCTAATGTCTAGCTATCAAGTCCAGCTCATTAGACCGATTTGATTCAGTGCAAGAATTTGAAGATAGTTTCCTCTGCACTCACTGTGGCCTGGGCAACATATTCCACTGCCAGATTTCAATCTTAGAATCCCATCATTCCTAGCTCTGGGGGTGCAAGAGGAAAGGGTATATATATACACCGAAACACTGGAAAACATGTCAAGTGTGTTGAAAGCTGAAAAACACCACAATTTCAACCTTCTCCATGTGAGGTCCAGTGTATTTCATCACCAAACATCTAAAAATGAGTCCCACTTATTAAAACATTAACTTCAAAAATTAATATTAAATATTAAATGCAATTCAGAAAAGGAATTCAACAGATGACATGACTAGGTCAATGGTGATCAAATGGGAGATGGATGGGATTAGGCTTCTTTTATGGGGCCTTCTTCCATTTTGCTTCAAAAAAATTTAGGCTATCGAGCCCACAAGTAAGTGGCTCGAACAACCTGTTGGGACTAGGTGAATCTTTGCTAACTTTATCAGTTGACCTCTTTTGCTCTGAAGCAGCTGAGTCAAGTGCTGACCTGGCTGGTTAAGACTGAATTAGTGGCTGACTGAGTGTTCCAACCAAGTCAGCCATCAATTCAGCTCTGGTTCGCTCAAAACTACAGCAAACCGACCAGTTCAGTTTGAACCAGCCGATTATGATAACAATGCTAAAAATTCATCCCAGATCTTAAGCCCACAAGCAGGCAGCCCAATCGACCTGTTGGGACTAAATTAGTGTCTGACTCAGCATTCCAACGTCGACCACCAATTTGGTTCTACTTTGCAGAAACCAGTGCAAACCAACCAGTTGTAATAACATTGTTAACATTTTATCCGAAATATTGATTTTCAAACATGAAACATTGAGTGTCGTGTTTATAATGACTAATGAAGTTTTCTTGACATATGACATGAAGACAACTATATAAAAACCCATTCATATACACACCTTTGTTATCAAAGGAAAATGCATGCATCATCTTGCTTTTCGCAAGACGACATTACAAATTTCTTCTTTCTCCAATAATACTATCTCACAAAAATATTTATATGTTCACCATGCTATAAAAACACTCATAGCATAAGTTTACAAGTAGTTCCCTTGATCTTTCACATGATTTTAGGAAACCACCCAACAATTGCTCTGCTAAATTAAAGGTTTGGTTATTTTATATCTGTGATAACTGCAATACAAACTTGATTTCCCTCTATTTACAAAGAGTAGGCAAAGGCAATGCCAATGATATAAATCAAACTAAATAAAAGCATTTGAATGTCCATTTTTTCATAGATAATATCAATGGTACCATGGAAAATGGCTAAGTTCCATTGAAAACATCAGCCACATATAACACAACATTCCAAATTTGTAAACTGAATTTTGAATCTCCTAGAACAATAAGTCTTGAAATTTACATGGGTCAACGACAGAATTGAGTGAACCAAATCTCACCCAAATTCTGAACTAGCCTCCTCAGGAATAAAATAGAGAGATAGGTCTAGTGCACTAGAGAAAGAGAGCAAAAGTCATTGAGTGTGCTGACAAGACAAATACACATTTTCCCAAGAGAAAATGCCAATTACAAAAGAAAAAACGCCAAAAGTGCCTCTAGGCTCATCAAACTTTGTATAGCAGATTGAGAAGATCACGAGATGAGCTGATACAAATGAAAGCTTGAGCTGCGTATTTATACACAACACCAGCGACCACATCCTCCCAATAGGGAAATAGGCACACATCCCAAGAGGGTTATTAAGCCTACATATCAATTTTGACTAGGTCAACATTAGCAACAAAACCATTATACAATGAATGAGTTAAAATATGACCTTAGTCATTATAATAAATATATTTGGGCTATGAAAAAATGTACCTATCACATCATTAATTCCAACAACCCTTTCATTTGAATAGCGGGGGCATGGAGAGAAGCCATTAAAATACAAGATTATGGAATTTACTTCTCCGCTTATGCTGAACAATGCCTCTGATCAATCCCTAAACTCCACAATGCACATTGCTCCTTCATAAGGCCATCAAGATCAACAATGGCTGACACTGAGCTCCTAGAGAGATTTAAAAGGGCAGTACTGAAATTTGGTAGGGATATCAAAAAACTAAGTAATGACCCATGGAAGAGAAGATTCCCCTGACAGTGCGCAAAAGGGCCAGAAAGAAAGTTGGATCAAATTTGTCTTAAAAACAGTCAACAATCTAAGCATGAAGATCCTAAGGTGGACGAGACTCTTCCTAATCACATGCCAATGGACCAATAAGAAACTCTACTACATCCACAAGAGAGGAGATCACAAAATTTGCTATAGGCCATGACCTATCCGAATAATAAGTAACTGACTTAGTAAATCATGCATGGTGTCTTCCTTTTCATCATTGAATAATGGAGTTGAACTCTTAGAAAGATCTACAATAGGTGGAACTCATCCATAACATGAGTGTTGGATGAGTCACTAACAAGAGCATCGTCATCAGCAACATAAGGACTACACGGGAAATTGACTAGATATCCTAAAGAAATGAAGACACAATAACAAGACCAGATGAGTCATAAATAAGGCCCTCATTAGTCACAGAAGTTTACTAGACACTATAGAAGTAATAGAGAGAATATTTATGGAAGCAGAGAGAAGGCCAACATTACACTCCAAAAAAGAAGGATCCATTATAACACAATTTGAATCATAGTGGTAAGAGAAAGCATTCTGATATCCATCTCAGAAATCTATTGAAAGGAGTCCTGGGAGAGATCCTGGCAGACTGTGAGTAGGAACATTGTTAGAAATAGACATCCATATTCAACCTCCCGGTGCCCAATGGGATCATAAAGCCAATATCACTAACAAGAGCATCATCATCAACATGAGGACTATATGTGAAATTGACTAGAGTATCTTAAAGAAATGATGAGACATCCACTATAACGAGACCAGATGAGTCATTAATAAGGCTCTCATTAGTCACAGGAATCTACTAGACACTATAGAAATACTAGAGAATACTCCTGGAAGCAGAGAGAAGACCAACATTACACTCCCAAGGAGAAGGCTCTATTATAACACAATTTGAATCATCTAGAAGAGGACCTACATGGTGGTGAGAGAAAGCATTCTGATATCCATCTCAGAAATCTATTGAAAGAGATTGCGGGAAAGATCATGGAAGACTGTGAGTAGGAACCTCGTTAGAATTTTAGAAATAGGCTATTCATATTCAACCTCCCTGTGCCCAATGGGATCATAAAGGAAATATCCCTAAATAGTTTCATTGCAATGAACCAGAGCATAACAGGGGGGTCTAGAGATGTGAATAAGTTTCACTTTTCATTAGGAGCATGAGCCCATGCACTAAATCCGAAGACTCTGAAATGCAAATAGAAGTTTATTGCCACATAATTTCTCATAAACAGCCATACCTATGACAGCACAAATCGATGTTCTATTGATGATATGGATTATACAAACAATTATCTCTCCCCATACTGAAAGATACACCCTCAAGGAGTGAAGCACGCAACAAGTCATCTCCATAATAACTCTATTCTTGTGTTATGCTACTCCATTTTGTTGGGGAGTGTAAGGAATGGTCTCTACTAAGAGATGCTTTGACATATGAAAAATCACTAGAAATCGTTGCTCATATATTCCCCTCCACAATGAATACCGAAACCCTTGATCTTCACATTGCTTTGATTTTCCATGTGAAATTTTAATTTTCAAAACTTTCCAAACACTTCATCCTTAGATTAAAAGGTGAATACCAAAACAGAAGGAAAAATCATTTATGAAAGAGGAAATATCTAGCACCCCCAACAGAAGATGCAGCCATAGATCCATAGATATGATATATCACTACGAACTAGTGCAAGAGGCTGGGAAACTTGTCTCTCTTCGTCCTTAGGAAAGGACTTAAAATAATGTTTCCTCACTACACGATTACACACCCTTCACAGAAACCAATGGGTGGTTTAATTTGTGGAAGATCATTAACCATATGTAGTCAACTCATATGTCACAAAGTTCCATATTCATGATGTGATCAAGACGTTGATTCCATGGCATCTTGTGCAAATGACACTAGCTAAAAGACCGACAACCTCTCTCTCTTTGAGGAAGTTATCTTCCTCCACTTGTACATATGATTGAATTCATCAAAATATCGAAAGGCAACCACCTTGAAAATATAATTCATTTCCATTGCAACCCATTGATCCAACCAAAATTTCACCTTTTTATAGAAGTGTGTAATGTAGTAAATGAAAAGAAAATTTGGTCCAACACCTCGAACATAAAGAGCATCTCCAAACATAGTTCTATCTACGATGACATCACTACAACATGAAACATTTAAAGTATAATTGCCACAAATTACCAATTTCTTTCCATTTTCTCAATGTCTACAATCAAATATAAGTGTTCATGTTTGGTCACATGTCGAGGAGCTCCAGAATCAATAATCCATACTTGCTAAGAAGAAGAGAACTAAAGCATAGAGTGTACTACCGAATTTGCATTATGAGAAGATCCAACGTTCTCATGAAAAGGGTCTTCAATGCCTATTATAGATGTTGCAACTTGCAAGCTCTTCAATTTTTTGATGGCCGAGGAAGGACACCCTCATTATGATAGTAGCTACATATGACTATTTTCTTCTTAGTGGATTTCAACTATTCCCCTTTACCCCAACTGAACTTAGACCTGAGACATGTTGACACAATGTTTGGATAAGCTTGATCTCGAGGAAAGGGGAGGAGGGGTTTAAATTACCCATATTCCTCGAAGCAACATGATGTTGAATGAGACGAGATAAAGCCTCTTCAAGCGTAAGCGTTTTGGATCCTTGACAAATGAAGGAATATTGTAGAATATAATAGCAAACAATTTGAATGTTGGAGAAAGATTATTCAAATAAATAACTACAAGTTCTATATGTGTCTTCCTTTTCCTATTGCTTGAATAATGTGAACCTTCAAATTATTTAACATTGCAACGTACTCATCAACCATCTCAAAGTCACCCACCTTGAGATTGGAGAGTTTAGTGTCAAATCAACTACCCTGAATTTTCTTTGCAACTTTTCCATCCCTTGTCTGATGAATGAAATCAACCTCAACATAAAGGGGGATCAACACAAAAGCTTCATCAATCTTCAAATATACAAGGTCATAACTATCATTATCTTTGACAATAGCAGCTTCTCCAACTACATCCATAGACCTTTGCTTCAATCCAGTGCAATCATTTGATCCACGCAAGAATGATAGTTTGATCTTTACCATTATATAGTTATAACCTAAGGTTTGAGAGGGGGCAACTTTTTTTTGCCTTATATTTTTCTATTTATCCCCTAAAATTGTCATGGATGTGGATCCAACAAGATGGGCACCAATTCATAATAGAACCAGCTTGAATCAATGGGTTTTGGACGAGATCAACCTAATGGTCGAGTGCATGAACATATTTGGACATCTCATTAGGTGAACCAATACATTCCAACCTATTCGATGATACTGGTTTGCAATGTCACATGGTTCGGGTTCGAGTTCGACAATGATTAGGTTTGGTTTGAGTTCGAATTTTTTGATGAGGTTTGAAAGAGGTTCGCCATTAGGTTCGTCTATATATATAAACATATATTAATTTAAAAAGAATTATAGGATAAAATAGTAAGAAATCAACATCAATAAACATCAAAAATGTTATCACGGACATGGAAACTGCAAGGATAATTTACAAGTTTGAGTTGTGACATGAAGTTATGAGTTTTGATCCATGGACTTGATCAATGGCTATGAGGTTTGATGAGCTTCGCCAAACCTCAAAAAAAATTTAAGTTTGCCAAAATTCGAACCTCAAGGTTAAAGTTCGACAAACCTTGTGACATGGCTGGTTTGCACAAATTTCAGTTCCCTTATCTCATTGTCTCAAATTGAAATTCCAATTTTTTAAGCTACTTTTGAAAACCATTGTCAAATATGAAAGTCTAGTCTACTAGTTCATTCCATACACACAAAGATGCCCAAATTCAGGAATTCAATTGCACCCTAGTTCATACTCTTCAATTTTAATACTAGAAGAATACGCAATGGGATGGGTATTTTCATGCCATTCAACACCATCATAGTAGAACTACTTATGATCTCTAACGGGAATTATCAAATTGAGGTTTGTTATGGATTCCATCCTCCTCCATATGAGATTTCAATTGTTCTACATATACCTTCTGCACATCCTCAAAAGGCACAATGCAAAGAAATGTTTTTATCAAAAGTCTTGCTACGATACTCGCCAAAATCTAAGATATTTTGAATCCAACACAACCTAAGTACAAACAATTGCATGATTGACATCCATGACAAATAAGCTGAGATTATGGTATTCCTTGTTTTGAAATCTCAGCTTATCTATTATACATGATCATCATTGATGTCAATCATGCAATTGTTTGTACTTAGGTTGTGTTCGATTAAAAATATCTTAGGTTTTGGCATGTCTACATCATAAGGGCCTTACACCATTACTAGAGAAATTGGTTTCAATGTCTTCCATTTAGATTTGTCAATCAAATTCCACATACATGATGTGTTTATTGTCAATCAATTAAAGCTTGTATACAATATCAGCCTTCATCTCAAAATAAAGCCATCCCTGTTAATCCTCTGGTTGTAACTGCTCCAAATTTTCCACCACTTTTGAATGAAGACACTCACCTCAATGTTCGCACCAAAGCTACAAGAAAAAAGACCAATACCTACTTATATGGTAGAAGCGGAACTTTACCTTTTCAAGTCAAGCGTTCGTCTTAATCCACTTTTTAATAGCAGTTTCTATTCAAAAAAAGTTGGGGTAAAATTTGGGATTAAGTTCTCCTCGGCAAGAAGAAAATGGTGAGAAACTACAAACTGATATCCAAAAAGTGGTTGCAAATATAATAATATAAGATGTCAGCTTTTCATGGAGATTTTCCTCGATTTTTACTTTATAGAAACGGTATCCAGTGTCCACTGATATTTTAGAAGAGGTATCCACTCTTACTTTAGAAGCCATGCGTGCACACCATGCATAGCACTCGTGCTAATCTTGTTATAACTACCTTTGCACTTAAGAACCTTTTTTACACATACTGCAATATAGAGTGTATGGTTGTACATGCAGCAAATGCTTATCTCTCTACTGGGTGTAATTGATTCCTTGTTTTTTGTGTCCACTACCTCTCCACAATTCAATGGTGAGCACATATCGATGATTAAACAACTATGAGATTTGTTGGTAGTGGATTTATTGAGGAGATCCTTCATGTGTTAAGTCAACTCTCAAATAAAAACAACCATAGATATTTGATTCTCCCAATGTTAAAATTGAAATTGAACATCTTGAATGCATGAATATACAATAATATCTACCATGAATCTCATAACAAAATCCACTGTTCTAGTTCAAATAGGCAAAGTCAACAAATGTGTCAATGACTAGGAATGTTATAGTTTTTTTCCATTCAAAGCTTATATCTTAGTGTCT
The DNA here is from genome assembly GCA_034641835.2 of Pinus albicaulis. Classification (NCBI taxonomy): domain Eukaryota; kingdom Viridiplantae; phylum Streptophyta; class Pinopsida; order Pinales; family Pinaceae; genus Pinus; species Pinus albicaulis. Next base: position 1,086,006,329 of record CM076570.1, on the reverse strand, counting down.
TATAATTATCCTCATAGTATCCAGATGTCTCATCACAATCATCTCATTATTTTCCGAGGAAAATAATGAGATTTTATTCAACCTGAAAAGCTAGGAACAAAATTACCAGAAATTAGGTTTAGAACTCACTACCCAATTAAATGATAAAATGGAACTCAAATTCTAAACCTAATGGCTATTATAAAAAGGTGTAATATTATATTCAAAAATGCAAAAGACAGCTAGAAAATAATCCATCCTTGAGCTACCCATTTTTTTTCTGCATCTGTCATCAGTTCTTCCTGCCCAGCAACAAATTTGGCAGCTTTCGCCTATACAAATCGAGTTCTATCAATCATAAAAGAAACGATAAGTGCATATATAGTTGAAGCATGAAAAATTCTCTGTGAAAGGAATATCTGGTGAAAGCTGTACAAATACATACAACCCACAGCAGCATATCACAAGAAGCAGGTAGGAAAGGCAGTATAGGATGCATTTCATTAAAATGACCAACACCAACCCACATAGAGCGTCGATGTTCCATTTAAATGTAATGTCACTGTTACTGTTCCTTGTAAGGTTGTAGAAAGCATGTTCAAGGGAAAAGGCGTCAACTACAGACTAGTGTACCCAGGGGCCAGAACCTCCAGAAATTTCTACTAGAGGATACTGTGCCGTACAGATAAGCAGTATATATGTATTTGTAAGCTATAGCTAGTTCAATCCACATGTCTTTTAAGGGTACAATCAAACCACATAATATAAAGTATGGGAGAATACTAAATCTCACAAAGATTACCTCTAGTTTGATTCAAATTTCTTTTAAGAGTACAATTAGACCACAGTATAAGAAGAATGAGAGAATAGCAAATCACACACACCAACACTGAGTAAATGGAATTTCTTCTATTTGGACTTGAATGTCACAAACCTACAGTAGGCTAGCTCACTACATCTGGTGATCTTGAACTTCGAGAGAAAAATTCACCAAAGTTCCACAAAATTGGAACAAATTCAGTGTAAGTTCACTGAACTTCAGGTGAACTTGAACACGAATTTCAAGACAAATTTATGCACCTTGAATTGGAGCATATGTGAAATAATTCAACTGAAATTAGTCATCACCCCAACCCACATTAACTGAAACCTCGTGTCGTCATTCCTCCCTCCTACTTTATAAATATCCTATCCTGCTCTCTAACAAACTCAGAGTTACACACCTCCCTGCTCTCTAACAAACTCAGAGTTACACACCTCCCTGCTCTCTCTGTCTCTAGCCATTGCCAAGCACTATGATCTACAGTAAGGTTATCCAAGTCTGAAGCACAAAGTGCATAGCTCGAGTTGCTACCATGCTAAGGCTCAAGCACTCAGAGAGATAGATGATCTCTGTTCCAGCCTCCAGTGTTCCTCGTGACCTCGGGCAGCCTAACAATTGTTGCTCCCGATACCCAACAGGCAGTCAGGTTGAAATCCACCCCTTCAGTCACCAGTGTATTGGCTCAGTCACCCAGTGTATTGGCTCACTGCATTTCTGGTGCAAGTGTTGGACTATAATATATTGCTGGCATCATAGGAAATCACCAGGACTAATTTTATGAAGCAGACAGCTAAAGGAAACAAGCTACAGCCTAGAACATAGTACCTACAGCATAATCAGCATCTGGAAGGCTGAATCCTCACGATCTCACGCAGATTGATATAATGGTGAGCACAATATCTGTTCCTCGGTTAACATTATTGCTCTCTCAAGACTCATCATTGCTAAAGGCTTCAAGCACTCGTCAAGAACAAAATCACTGCTCAAGCATGCTGCACTCCTCAGTCCCCGCTGCCAACTGCCTGCAGCCAGCCACGATCTCTAATCCTCTTCGAGAATCTATAGTGATTAAAATTTGACAGGCATGTTTTACGTTTATTTTTTTAATGTAAATTTCAGTCTCTTAGTTAATTAGTCTATAAGAAACTTAAACATCAGCAATTTCAGTGTCCAACACCCTGCAGTTAATGTTTTAGTTCTAAAACATCATCATTGAAAACAAATAAACAAATAAAATAATATTCAAAAACTTGATCAAAAGGTGCCTCGAAAATCCACTGCTGAAATTGGGATAATGATTGGCCTGATTATTATGAACTTGAGGCATGCATTTAGAAAAATAACAACTTTACAGGATTTGTAAAGTAGTTCTGTAAGACTATGCAAGTGAAGTAGGCGGGGGAATTAGCACCTAAGTTAGATATTGTGCTGTACTGCATCTTTGGGGTCCCCGATCTTCTGGTGTCCATTGTACTACATAGTGCAGCTTCCTGAGAATATCGTTGATAGTTGCAACTTGCCACACATCTTGCACGTTTTTCAAAAGCATCAGTTGTATTATTTGTGACAAACAGGGTTGTTCCCTCCCCTCATTCTCTGTGGTCTACATTGGTGAGCTAATATGGTCATCGCGGATTTTTACTCAGGCAGAGGATAGTTACCTATGTCAACAAGTTTTTATCTCAAATCTTCTATTTGCAGATGATCGGATTTTGTTGGCCTCCTTTCCAAAGGGGTTCCAATGGCAGTTTTATGTTTTGAACCATTCTTGTTAACTTTATCAGCTAACAGTCAATCTTAGGAAATCCAAGATCGTGATCTTAAATGCAAACTGGGAGGCCCTTTCTAAGTATCATTTTCCTTTCTGAGGCAACCTGTGAATATCACCAGCTCTTAAACTTGAGTCCCTATTCACAGGTCCTACCTCCAAGTATGATTCCTGCATCCCAACCAAGACTCTGTAAAGGGATGACTTATTAGCCTTGCTTGATACACAGTGTTTTCATATTCATTTTGAGGGCATACCATCAAAATTTAAGCTCTCTAAACTTTAAAGCTCTCACAAAGCCTGTTGTTATATATGGATTTAAGATTTGTGGTCCAAGCATCAGTCACACAAACTGCTTTACCATTGAGAGGGTCAAAACTATGATGTGATAGCATCGTATCTGGTGCAAAACAAACCATGGAGAGTTTTACATTTATATTTGCAGTCTATTATGAAATCATGGGGGAGGTTTCAGAGTCTTGTAGAGACTTGGGAAGATCTTTATCGGCATTCTTTAGATACTCTAACCAATGATGCCTTGCCTTATACATTAGGGAGGCCTTTTCTCTTGGACAACATCTACTTCAGAGCCTTTTGTGTCCACTACCCAAATTACTTCTTTCCTAATACCAATCTGGACAGCATCCTGCAACCTCTCAACTTGACAGCACTAGGACCATGCAACACTGCTCCCTGGACCACACCACCCAGGCTCTAGGTCATGGCACATCAAAGGCTCCCAGAGTCTTGTAGAGACTTGAGCAGATCTTTATAGACGTTATTTAGATACTCTAACCAATGATGCCCTGCCCTATATATTAGGGAGGCATTTTCTCTTGAACATCTACTTCAGAGCTTTTTGTGTCCACTATCCAAATTACTTCTTTCCTATTCCAATCTGGAGAGCATCCTGCAACCATTCAACCTGACAGCACTAGGACCATGCAACACTGCTCCCTGAACCACACCACCCAGACTCTAGGTCATGGCACATAAAAGGCTCCCACTAGGATTCCAATCAAGCTGCTTTAAAGGGTCATTAATGCAGGAAACCTTTTACTACCTTCATGCATTTCGCTAGGGGCTCTTCACCCCAGGATGTTACAAGTGCTCCCACTGCTTCAGCATCCCAAGTCACCATAAGGAGGATGATCCCACCTAGCATTACTAGAAGTCTTATCAGTTCAAGCCATTCTCGAGAGGGCAATATTCAGCAGGCACTCAGTCATGACATCTACACCATTGCTCCCGATAATGAGTAGGGCCAATGCCTTCCTCCTCCATTCACGGCAATTGCATCTTTGTCCAGGGCATGTTTCTTTTCCAGCACTCCTTCACTTAGTGGAGTTTTTCTGGGATAGCTTATTGGTATGCCAATAATTATGTTATTTTGTTTGCCGCTGTCCTTGTACTTGTTTTTCAATTTCATCTCATTTGAGGGGTGTCTTCTTGCATAGCCCTCTTTTGTTTGGTTATTATTGCTGGTTTGCAGTCATCAATACCCCTGAACCATTTTAATGTTCCATGGACATTAATATTTATCTCAACTTCGGTTGTTTTCCTTAACACACTTCCAAACCAAGTTTAAAGTAAACGAGGAAAATGTACTAAAGTCTAGAAGATCTTAAATTTTCTCAAATTTTAATATTTCTGATTTCGATATAATGCAAAGAAAATCATTATATCCTCCTATTCATCTAGCAAAGCAAGGAAAGTCACACGCAAGACAGTAAAAACATACTGTCATTTCCAGATTCAGTCTAATGGACGGATATTCAATTTTGATGACAGACAGCCATCTACAAGTTACCCTATAACAGTATTCAGGGCGTCAATACCAATGCTTGTTATTCCCATAATTGTACACTGCAGAAAATAACTCCTCCTAATAGGAACTTCAGCATCATTAAATAAAAAAAAATAAAGGGATTCTAGTCTAGAACTTGGAGCTTTCCATTGTAACTACTAAATAGGATAGGAGACACCTGCCCTAAATATACAAGAGAAATATTAATCAGAGAAACAAAATTGCATACCCTTCTAATAATTCAGAAAGTTGTGGCCGCAACTCCTCATCTCTCAATTTATGGATCCTCTTTGATATTGAGTCAACTACTTGGATTGCAACCTTAATCCTTGTCTTCAAAGTTCTTATTGCAGTGGTTGTAGCATCAACAAGTCGATGGTCCACCCCCTTGTCATCATGATGTTTTAACTGTCTACACTTCTTATCATATTCTATTCTTATCATTTCTCCAGCCTGCAATGTTACAATTTTAAATATCAGCAAGGGTTCATATATACAAGAATATAAAATCTGTATCTTTCACTACTGTATATGGAAACATAATTGTGGCAGTACGTATGTATGTCTCACCCATAGTTTTAAAACTCGGACTCGGAACCGGCTGAGGGTCAACTCTGACTCGGTATCGACTCGGACTAGTTGATTCCAATAACTCGGTTTTTGTGAAAAGTACATTAAATATTTAATTTTAATGAAAAATCATATTTTTAAAGATTTTCATTCATGTTTCCAAAATCAAAACATTAGAATAATAGAGAGAAGACAACACGTGATCAAAGCATGCTCATAAATATATCTATTATATCAAAATGGCACTGAGTGCACTGTCCAATACATGTAATATATATAGATCAGAACAAAATCACATGACCAATGTTGCTCCAAAAACCAACTTCTCAATGTTGCTCCAAATATCGCCCAAGAACCTCCTCAATGCTGCTCCAAAAACCAACTCCAACTGCTCACAAACTCCCCACAAATGCTCACATAAATGCAATCACATGTTTTGCCATCAACTTATTACTCTTCAGTCTTTGCTTTGATGTCAGTTTTTGAGTTTTACAAATATGTGTTTTTGATGAGTGGCGTGATTGTAAATACGGCAAGAGACAGGATTGCAAAAATGGTGTGCATTGACACATTTTGGCAAAGAGTAGAAGTGTGCTCAGTTAGTGAACCTATAGTAAAGGTTCAAATATTGGTAGATGGGTAGAAGCCTGCAATGGCTTATTTGTGTGAGGCCATGGATAGGGCCAAGGAGGTCATTCGTGCTTATTATGCAGACAAGGGTTCTATTGGGCTTTAATAGACAGATAATGTTATGGGATGTGATTGATAGTCAATTGACAGGGATGCTTCATCAACCCATTCATGCAGCCTATGTCACACGGTTCGGGTTCGAATTCGAGTTCGGCACTGATTAAGTTCGATTCGAATTTGAATTTTCCGATGAAGTTCGACTATACATATTTTTCAGCGCATGTATATATATATATATATATATATATATATATATATATATATATGACATAAAATAATAAAAAAATCAAAATCAAACAATAAAGTTGTATGAATAGCAGTGAGCACCCATGAGTCACAAATCACAACCACTATTCACTTCACGCTCTGGGAGGCGGGGACAAGCAGCGTCTAGAAATTGAATTCAGGAAATTGCAAAGAATACAACACTGAGCATAATAGAGCGAGTACACTCACACTGAAGTTGGCTAGTGAAAATCTATGAACAACCATGGTAAATAAAGGAAAACCAATGGCCACTGCGGGAAACTAATTGGCGGGAAGCAGAACAAGAGAAAACCATGTGTTGCCCATGGCTTTTCTCATAAACCTTAAAACCACTGACAAAAACAGCCCGAACTCTAACCTCAACCCCCATTTTTTTTTAAATTATAAAATTCGGCTTCAAGTTCGTCTTTAGGTTCACCTTCAAGTTCGAACTCGTTGAGGTTCAAATTTGAGGTTTAACTATCAGGTTCGTCGAACCTAAACGAATTTGAAAAAAAAATTGGGTTCGCCGAATTTCAAACCTCAAGGTTCAAATTCGACGAACCCTGTGACATAGCATGCAGCAGTACTTTTCCTCAACCCCGCATTTTCATACAAATGAGGCTTTGATTTTGAGAGCGAGGTGATGGAAGGGCTCCATTCCTGTATTCATAGGATGGTACCTAATCCTGAGCTTCGTAGCAAAATCAATCGCGAGATACAGTTTCATATAAATTGTGTTGGCCTATTTGGCTTTAATGATGCTAGTCATGACTCATTAAAATTTTCAATTTAGAAATTACTTATTTATAATTCTATAATTTTTAAATTCAATTATGTTTTATTTGAAAGTTTAATTATGTTTTAAGTTTTTAACTTATTTATTTCTTTATTTTGTTGTAGATATTTGGTGGCCGAGATATGGTGCAAGCGCACCAAATTTGTAGAAATTGACCATAAGAATCTTGAGTCAAACTAGTAGCTCTTCAGAGTGTGAGCGCAATTGGAGTGTATTTGAGAAAATACAATCAAAAAAGCGCAACAAGTATAACTTTGAGCTTCAGCCTTCAGTTGAGCAATTACATTTATTGTAATTTTAATTTATGACCCTCAAGTGTCAAGAGTCAAGACTCATTAGTTTTTTTGACACTCTTACAAGTTGGAGTTCTCATGCCTCAATGATTTAGTGTATGTGCATTGCAATCTCCGACTTCGAGTGAAGCAAACAGAGAAACCAATGGATCCATATGCCATTTCCTTAGACAATATTGATGTATTGTCTCAAAGGAGGGTGGAGTCTGGACACTGAAGTGCTCATCTTGGAGGAGTCACCTACATGGTTAGAGGAGGAACCATGAGTATAGGGGCAGCAAAAGGAGGAGGACTAGGGGAGGAGCAACACGAGGAGGAGGAGGAGGAGGAAGAGGAGGAGGAGGAGGAAACTGTGAAAGCATTAGCATCAACACCATCTGCTATAGATATAGGAGAGCACAGCTCCATACCCAGCAGTCATTATTTGACATTAGGTGCAGGAACAGGGCCTTCTACTGCTAGGGGCAGGCCTAGAAAACAGCCCATCATGTTTTCCCATAAAAGGGGGAGAGGGCTCTGATCTCAGATAACTAGCTAATAGATTTATTTGTTTTGCTACATATAACTCATGATGATGAGATACTTTTATATATGTGATGTTATTTTGTATTGGTTCTCCACATTTGAGTCCTTGATTAGACAATTATCTGGGATCAGCAGGATTTGGTATCGCCTTCGATGTATCATTTTTACTTTACATCCACATCACATATATCAGTGTTTTCTTCATACTTATGTGTCAATGTGTTTATTACATGTTATTGCTTTATGCGTTTATAAATCTCAAAAAACAAAATGAATATATTATGCATTTTTATGTCTCTCGATATTTTTCAATATTTTGCTGATATTGCCGAAAAGATGTTTTCAGGACCCTTGCCAATATTTTGCTGATACTGATATTATCAACACTGGGATAGAGTATGCAAATGTGGGATGTGAAACAATTCCAAGAGACAAACCAAAGTTGGGTGAGACTATTTCAATCCGCATAGATGGATTTTGGTGTTCTATCATTTAGAGATGAGTGTAGAACAAGATTACACTTATAATAATTTACTAGCTAATTTTTGGCCCAAACTTGTACTAGTTTACAAATTGATTTTTGGGATGAATATGAATACTCAACTCAATCACATTTAGCATGTCTAGAGTTAAAGTTTAACATACGATCAAACCCAAAGAAACCTTGCAACAATACAATTAGAGTATTGAAGGGCTAACTGGTCAGCTTATGCATCACCAGAAAAGAATGGACTTATCGGTATGTATCTGAACTGTTTTCGTAAATCATGATACATTTGCCAAATGTGACCTCCTGTATGCAACAAAGTTTTAAGAAGAGATGAATTGGACAGGGCTTGATATATAAATCAAATATAAGAATTATAATGAGAATTGAAAGAAATTCAAGCAAAGATTAATAGAGTGCTAACTAGGGACGCAGAAATTCCTTGTAGGTAAAACCAACTCTGCATTGAAGGTTCTGTGGATAAGTTAGAAGTGAACAGAGGATTTATGCAATCAAATCATAAGCATTTAACCAAATATAATAGTTTTTGCTTCTTTCATTAGATGCAGAACCATGGCTAAAATGACAATTCCAAATATCCAAAGAATTCACAAAAATGATAGGGTTGCATTGATTGCATATGCCATTAAAATTAATTCCAAACATCAAAAGAATTCACAAAATTTTGGGGCCGCATTGATTCTATATGCCACTGAAATTAATCATGCACAAACTCAACCATAGCCAAAATGAACAAATATCTTTCAAGCCATGATCACATCGCACTAACTAGGTGAAAAGCGCTTGCATAACAAAATATATACACATAATCTGTGACATTTATGCCGAACAAGGACCTCTTTGGAGTTTCTGAATTTAGAAGTCAATTGGAGGAATAGAAATGCGTGACTCTACAAAACCCTGAAATGGAGTTCTTGGGCAGGTGCTATGATATATTAATGGAAGTCTCTAATTAGGCATATGATATTTTTTAAGGCTAGAATTTCACGTTGTTTGGTTGAGACTCGAAAGTTTTAAATTTAAACTGTAAAGTGTGAGTGTTTAGGCCAACAAATCCTAGCTTAAGTCAAGGAGACCTCTGCCTAATAGAGAATGTCAAAATATCATGCTCTATTTTTAATCTCAACAGTTGAATATTTTTAATAGAACGCTACTTTTAAGAGATTGTTATTTTTACTAGGGTTGACTTTAAAAGTAATCATGCTCAAGTCATATGATATACACCTAAGTTTTTGAATTATTGCCTAATGGCTTGAATCTTCTTCAATTCATTCAGTTATAACTTATAGCATAGCTGTTGGGAATGACAGCAAAGCAGGAAGCACAAGCTCAAAGTGCCAATTTCCAGAAAAAAAACTCTGGGAGCCAAGCGTTCCAACAGTATTTTTAAATAATTTATAGTTTGATGCATATATATTCAAAAAAGCATCCAGAATGCTGAATTAGTAGCAGAAAATATGATTTGCTGAATTAGTAGCAGAAAATATGATTTGCTGAATTAGTAGCAGAAAATATGATTAACAATAGTCATTAAAGCATCGACCATCCAGTAAACAAATAGCATCACAGATCTAGATGTACTTATAGCACTGTCATGGAATGATCAACCATAATATAAACCTTCAATTTTCAAGTTTCAACAGACAGCATTTGTCATCAACAAAATGTAACAGGTAACATCAACCATGAAATGAATGTTGAAAATTGTAGCTTGGGAGGTACTCCCACAATCCAACAGTATTTTTTATACAATCTATATTTTTATATATTTTGATGCATATATATTCAAAAAAGCATCCAGAATGCTGAATTAGTTGCAGAAATATGATTAACAATAGTCATTAAAGCATCAACCATTTAGTACACAAATAGCATCACAGATCTAGATGTACTTATAGCACTGTCATGGAATGATCAACCATGATATAAACCTTCAAGTTTCAAGTTTCAAGTTTCAACAGACAGCATTTGTCATCAACAAACTGTAACAGGTAACATCAACCGTGAAATGAATGTTGAAAATTGTAGCTTGGGAGGCACTCCCACAACCCTGGGGATACTAGGTTGTGTGGAGAAAACCCATGAAAATGAGCTTTTGTGGGCAAAGTACCCAAGCAGTGGGCTTTGGACCCAATGTTGTGGGCTAAAGACCCAAAGTTAATCTTTGTTTATTCTAATTATTGTTGTGGAGGCACTTTAATGGAGTTAAGAGCCCCTAAGTCAATAGTTGGAGAGATGTAGATATAAGAGACCCAGGAGAGGTTTCAACACAACATAGCAATCATTCTTCTGTCGAACAGAGAAGAAGGAAACTGCAGATCCTCAAGGAAGAACGAGCTTTGGCATATTTTCTGTGTTGACTAGGGTTTCTGTCAAAGTGAAAGAGCCTGAATCTGTTGTGTGTCCTGAGAAGGTGTTGGACATCTTAAAGGAAGCCAGTTTATGCTCTAGAGAAAGGGACGAAGCCCTAAGAAGCAGACAGACGCTTTATCTGTTTTCTTTCTGTCCAGGGAGGAGGGCCGAAGCACTAGAGTGGCCATAAGGCGTCATATTGCTGAGCTGAAGAGGACTGTGCCCTTAAAAGATGTGAGCCGGGTCTTGTAAAAGGATATCTGAGTTATAGAAGGGAAGCCGCACTGTCTATGACTAGGCCGCAGGCCTAATAGGAGGCCGAAAAATCTCAGGAGATTGGACAGTCAGGCCCGAGTTGCCTCCAGCCCATGAAGTGACCTGTGAAGAGCTTGTTGTTCGTGTACGTGATTGCTGAGTGTGTTGGTTGAAGTCTGTTCAACAAAGGAGTGTTTGAACATCATGTTTAAGGGCTGAGTGTACAGTGACTTGGAAGGGCTAATTCACTGTGAGAAGTTGAGCTGATTAGGGCTGATATATGTGGTGCTTCTTCAAGGACAAAGAGCATTGTGAGCAGCTGGTGGACAGAGGAGCATAAGGAGTTATTTTCTCTGCGGTCAAAGGAGGCAAAGGACCTGCCAGTTGTGAAGACAAAGTGGAATGTGATCAAATTTGGGCAGCTTCAGGATGAATTTCCCAAAGGCAAACCCAGCTAGCCCAAATGAAGCCCATCGTGCCCCAAAAGAGAATTTATAATGGTAAGATTAATATTAATGTGTTGGGCACTCTTATTTAACGAGGTAAATCTAGGGACATGGAAAAATATGTTTAATATTATTTTGAACTAAATTTTGAATTGATTGTATCCCTCCAAATCGAGGTCATATCGGCTTGCTCCAAGGGTCGGATCTCTCCATATGAAGATCTAATATGTATATAAATCCCATCAATGTACCTCATATATCACTCGACAAAACATATGGAAAACTTTTATCCATGGTTTGTAATTTGAATGAGCATCACTTTATGGGCAACGCATCACCATCACCATCACATATATGTTCTGTGGTTTGTGGTTTGTATGGGCATCACCATATGGATAACACTTCACCGCATGAGCATCGTAATACATTCTGGGCATCGCACTGTTTTGTATGGGCATTGCATCACAATATATATATATATATATATATATATATATATATATATATATTCCATGGCTCTCGTAAATATATACTCTGCATCTCTCGCAATACAAAACTCTGTGGCTCAAGGTATAGATCACGTAACATACCACAGTGGATCATATCAATTCTCAAGAGGCTAGTTTGGATCTCAATAGCTTGCATCTTTTATCTGTGGCTTATAAGCAGCTCGCTCTATGACCTGTTCCTGTAGCCCTCTAACCGTGACCTGGATGGTGCATTCACATATGTCTTGTGGCTCTTATGAGTTTTCAGTGGCATCAATTATATATACCGTGGCAACACATTGTCATTGCCTCACAGTGGACTCTTATTGTATCTTTCAGCTTGTAAAAATCCTCTCAGTGGCTCTGTATTATACTAGGGCTTGTTCTATTATACCATAGCCAGCATAGTTCTTTATGACTTATATATACGCTCTGCACTTAATGAACCTTGCACTTACAGTATGATGCATGATGACAGTGGCCTTATACTCTTGACAGCAGTCGTATACATTTGATGATATATATTGACAGTTGAGACAGTACCATTGATCCTCATGACAGTGACTGATGTGTAGCAGCACTCTAGGACAATGACAGTAATGAATATAACAATGACTTTGAAGTATATGTATCTAGATGACAGTGATGACAAAAGTGTTCCCAGCACTATTGATGTCAGTTATTGCTCTAATGTGACAGTGAATTATGTGAGGTGTAACAGTGCCTTTGGACAGAGACCTTCATGTATGGCAGTTACCTTTGTTGTCAGGCAGAAAACTTAATGAATGACATGGCAGTGATCTTGTATGAAAATAAATGGAGGCAGTGACAGTGACTGTACCCTGAAGGCTGCAGGAACTTTCCCGGACATGTTTTTATTTGTTCAGTTCACAATCGAAGACGTGAACTAGCTTGGGATGGAGCTACGAGGCCTGTTGTGATTGATGTCTCTCATTTTACTTTGTATCTCAGCTTAAATTTGATGAATATCTAATGGAAGAAGAATCTGGTTGGGTTTTTCCCCTTCTGGGGTTTTGCCCTGATCTCTGGCCTAAATCCTGGTGTCTCCTTTGTGCATGTTTTTCTTCTGTTGATCTCTTCTGTTCCGCTGCATTGTTGTTGTTATTGTTCTTTCGACATAATTGCTAATGATGTTATGATATTTTATGGGGTGAATGCAATATAGAAATGATGAATAAGTTTGTAAATGCAATTATCAAAAGCAAGGAACAATCTAGCCCTAAAAATTTACATGGTATCAGAGCTGGGCTGAAGAAAAGTCATTAAATATCACCCCCATGAACATACCACCTATGATGGATCAAGCAGAGTGAAAGAAATAAAGATGGCACAGACCTAAAAGAAGCTAGGTTAGGGAGACCTTTTGTTCTTGCAAATACAAGCTATGGTTTTCCGAGAAACCCTAGGAGTGGCCTTCATATGAAAGAGGCCTGATCTGATTAAGATTTATTCAGTTGTTCAAGTACCTGGCAGATTTAGAGAAACCATAGCATGATATGATTGGTAAGAAGCCCATAATAGATTCAAAGGAACCCTAGGAGAAGGGTATGCTACAGATTCAGCAATCATCATATGCATTGAGAGTTGGACTTGGGCTGTTGATGAGAGAAGATAAAGGATACAGGGGGTATTCATGAGGATTCATCTCTTCTAAAGACGATATTGACACATGATCGATGGACAGTGATGCCTCCTGGCTAAGAGGGAGACAAGATCAAGAGGGAGCTGCAAAACTCCTCCAAATCTACATTAAAGATAAGTACTTTCAAGTCTGATGTTATTTCTTCATAAATTAATTCTTTTTTTTAATTATTGATGATTCTCCCTGCATGAGTATTTTATTTGTTTCACTAACTTCTTGGATAAGGATGTGATCCATCATGAGAATCATCAAGATGTAGAAGCATTGCAAGAAGATTAAGCTCCAAGAGGGAGTTGGTGCAGGATAATGATGAAACCACTCTCCTATGTTAGGAAAGGAAGAAAGACCTGCCTCATGACCAAGTACACTTGCATTATGTTTGTTTACTTTGACATTATTGTTTTTGCTCTTGTTCTGTGGTCACGGGTATATCTGATGAATGTGAGGACTAAGTTTTCTATATCAAGATTAAGGAAGATGTGGAGCCATCTCATGACTTGAATGGCACATGAAATGGACAAAATCTCAAGATCTCGATGGAAGGGTTGCAGTCTCCTTGGTTGATAAGTTGATAACTATGATTGAAGAAGCCTCCTATTCAGAGGGAGTAGATTGAGTACAACAATCTAATATGATATGTCCTTCATGCAAAAGACTATTCCAAATGACTGATCTGTAGCAATATCTAATGCATCCGCGATATGGTTCAAACTATGATAAGAAATATGCTCTCAAAGAAAAAAGGCTATGATGAGATCCTAGCACCTATTGTCAAATGCTCTATTATCAGATGGCTTCCTCCACGATGTCTATAAGGAAGGAGCGTACTTGATCCAAGTGGATATTGGTGGCCACCCGCCTATTCCACTTGGACCCCCAACACTGTTTCTTTCAGTTTCATTAATTGTAGCACAGTTTACTATTTTTGGCAGTTTTTCGAGTCCTTATCTTCTGGAGTCGTTCTAAGGCCCAAACGACATTTTTTTGAAAACAGGCAGACTCGTAGCCTATAGTAAGGCTCTGTGGTCAAAAGTTGTTGTCTTCGAATAGATCTTTCTAACGAGTTATTGCACGTGTCAAACGCATATCGTATGCCAAAAGTTACGACCTCGGAAAGTTGATGTACTAATTTACCCCAACGGGGCCCACAAACTTTTGGTGCTTCATCTCCTAGGGTTAGGTTTTTGGATGTTTAGGGTTTTCCATTGTTTCTTAATAATAAAAAGGCCTGTGAGCCTCATTGTAACACAATTCAGAGGCATGTAGCCATCACATCTCTTCTCAGAGATAAGCTACCATCGTCTAAACTAGTTTATTACCATTATGTATGTAAATAGTTCTCAATATTTGTTATTAATTAATTGAAGTTCAGTTTTTCCTTGTAGCTCTATGTTTCTGTTTAGTTTTGTATTTCATTTCATTCCTGCATAAATCTGGATCAATGGTATCATAGTGGTCTGCTCTTTCTATTTTTCTTGTGCATGTCCCCAACGAGGTCGGGGTATAAGGAGATAGGACTTGAACTGGTTGAACCCTTGCAAGACCGGCCTTGTCGACCCCGACAACCTCCAATGGCAGAATTAAAAATAGAAGACGAGGGAGTAAGATATATTTTCAAAAAGTTGCACAAAGAGGACCTCAAGCAACAAAAGAATGAGATGATGGATAACTTTTCCCAGATCCTTCAGCGAGTATCAGCAGGTGAAGCATCTTCATCCGGCAACCACCTCGGAGGTGCCACACCCTTCAAGGTACAAGTTAACTTTGACATTCCCATATTTGAAGGCCAGATAGATACAGATGTTGTAAATAAATGGTTAAATCCACTGGAAGGATATTTTTCAATCCATAATTTTTCTAGTAGGGAAAAGATTACTTTTGCACTCCTCAAGGTTGCCTCCCACGTCAAGCACTGGTGAGAAATCTACTGTGAGAAGAGGGAGGAGAAGGAACCCTCACTATTTTCAACAGCACCCACTTGGAATCCTTTCCGATATGCCATCAAGGAACAATATTACCTTGTCAGGAGCTATGAAGATAAGAACATAAAATGAACCACACTGTGGTAGGGAAGGGACCAAGACGTGTCAGAGTTCACAAATACTTTTCATACCCTTTGCACGAAGTTGGGTATCATGGACTCCGAGCGGCATCTAGTACTCAAGTACCACAATTGTCTCCACAAATACATCCAAGATGAGATGGAGTTCCTAGATATCTCCTTGCTTAGCACAGCATACCGATATGCTGTCAAGATCGAGCATAAATTTAAACAGAAGAAGCAGGGCTTTAGATCTATATATCTGAAACAAGGAAAAGGCACCCCTAAACTGCAAAACAAAGGACAATGCCAATGTGGGGTGACCTCGGACAACCCATCGAAGTCGCAAGCAAAGAACAACACCATGAAGACAAAGGACACGAGAAAGAGGTGTGAGTTCCACAAGAGCCCCACTCACAACACAAATGACTGTCGCGCCAAGCAGTCACTGGTGGTCAAGCTGAAGGCTTCAGCGTCAGATGCATGTTTTGACTCTAAGTCTAAACCCAACAAGGGGACCGACAAGAGGAAGCAAATTATCAATGTATATCCTAATGCCACCATTGCCACCACCAAGGTCCAAAAGATTGAACTTGAAGATCCAGGAGGGGGAGTGTCTGTTCCACTCACAAATGTGGGTGAAAGATTCTTTGTTGCAACTCATTGTCGATAATGGGAGTCAAAAGAACCTCATCTCAGTTGAGGTCCTAAAGCGGTTGGGCCTATTGACAACACCACATCCATAGCCATACACCATCGGATGGCTCCACAAGAGCGAGATCTCTGTGTTAGCCAGCAATGTCGCCTTCCCTACAGCATCAAGCCCTTCACGGATGAGATATTGTGTGATGTTGCTCCTCTTGAAGTTCGTGATGCATTATTAGGCCAACCATACTTGTGGAAGAGACATGTTGTGTATGAGTCCGGACCTCGCATTGTTATTATTAAATTGGGTCGTAAGTTATACAAGATACCATATGTAGCCTCGCCTACCACCATCTCTTTGATCTCTGTTAAGCAATGCAGTAAGATCAATTTGTTTTCTTTCTGATTCGCTCTAAAAGTGAGGGGAAGATCGTGGCCACATCCATAGCCCCCGAGAAGGGTTCCACCACTCAACAGAAACAAGTGGATAAGGTCATGAAAGAATACAGGGACATCTTCTCCTCACCCAAAAGGGTACCTTTGCACTGTCAAGTCAAGCATTCGATCGATCTAGCTCCTGAAGCACCTCTACCCAATGGGTCGATATATTGTCACTTTACTCTTGAAAATGAAGAAATCAAGCGACAGATCCAGGAGTTGTTGCAAAAAGGTCATATCCGACCAAGTTCCTCGCCTTATGAGAGCCCAATTGTACTTGTACAAAAGAAGGATGGGACATGGAGACTCCGCATTGATTATCAAGCACTAAATAAAATCAGTGTCAGGAACAGGTATCCAATCATGTTGATTCATGACCTTCTTGACAAACTCAAGGGGGGCAAGTGCTTCAGCAAGATCAATTTGAAGTCTAGCTATCACCAAGTTCCAATAGAACCCACAGATGTATGGAAGAACGCCTTCAAATCCAAGGAGAGCCTTTTTGTGTGGTTGGTCATTCCCTTTAGTTTGACAAATGCCCTTACAACTTTTATGATGCTAATGGATGGCATCTTCACCAACTCGTTCGTGGTTGTATATCTTGACAACATCCTCATCTTCAACAAGAATTTGTAAGAGCACTTACAACACATTCAGCAAGTCCTTCAAACCATGCAGTAGCACAATTATGTGCCAACTTGGAGAAATGCACCTGTGGCATGAGTCAGGTCCAATATTTAAGTTACACCATTGATGAGAAAGGCGTGCATGTGGATCCGACTAAGATCCAAGTCATTCAAGATTGGCCAGCTCCGACGACTCTAACAGAGCTTCGCAGTCTTTTTGGCCTTGCCAATTTTTCTCAGAGGTTCGTGTTGGGATTCTCTCATATCACTTGGTCTTTGAGTCAAGCTACCAAGGGCAAAGCGAAAGCAAAGTTTTTCTCATCTGAGTCCCAACAGAAGGCGTTCGTTGAGTGAAAGCACCGGCTTTGCTTTGCACCAGTACTCACATTGCCAAACCTACAACAACCATTTGAAATTGACACAGACACCTTTGACTATGTTATTGGTGCAGTACTCACTCAGCAAGGGCATCCAGTGGCCTATCACAATGAGACACTTTTTGATACAATTCGAAAATACCCCACCTATGATAAAGAGATGTATTCCATCGTGCAAGCTTACCGATAATGGAAACATCACATTCTAGGGAAGTTGATGGTCATCGACACAGATCACTGACCTCTTTAGTTTATATAGACACGAGGGAAGTTGCAGAACGATCATCATCAGAAGTGGTCCACGTATCTACAACAATTCCATTTGAACATTAAATACAACAAGGGTAGCACTAATCATGTTGCAGATTGTCTCAGTCGACTTTCGGTTGCAGCACAGATCACTGTTCTCAGCTCTTGTGGGTACGAGACCTCTGGATGGCCACATCTATACAAAAAATGATCCAGAATTCACCACCACATACCAGATGCTAGTGGATGGCAAGCAAGTTCCATACTTCCACCTCCACGAGGCCTTATTATGCTACCTAGGCCACCTCTATATTCCTTCAAGTGAGCATGCCAAGCTGATTTGGGAGGCACACTACAGTCGGGTCACTGTTCTTAGCTCTTGTGGCTACGAGACCTCTAGATGGCCATAACTATACAAAAATGATCCAGAATTCACCACCACATACCAGATGCTAGTGGATGGCAAGCAAGTTCCATACTTCCACCTCCAGGACGCCTTATTATGCTACCTAGGCCACCTCTATATTCCTTCAAGTGTGTGTGCCAAGCTGATTTGGGAGGCGCACTACAGTCGGGTCACTGAACACTTCGGTGTGGAGAAAACTATGACAGTACTACAGAAGTATTTTTATTGGCCAAAACTCCGACAGGATGTTAGAAAATATATTAGATCATTCACTACTTGTGCCATCACCAAGCCAACCATCAAGAAGCAAGGCTTGTACACTCCTCTACCTACTCCCATTCAACCCTGGGAATCCATCTCATGGACTATCTGTCTAGCCTCCCTTCTACCAAGCATGGAAATCACTGTGAGTTTGTGGTCATGGACATATTTTCTAAGATGGCTCTATTAGCGGTCTGCAAGAAGAGTATCACAGCAAAGGACAAAACTCTTATTTGTATAAGTGTGGATACATTTTGGGATCTCACAGAACATTATATTAGATCAAGATAGCAAGTTCCTAAGCACATTCTGGTCAAGCCTCTGGTCATTATTGGACACCAAGCTCACCAAGTCGATTGCATTCCATCCCCAAACTAATGGCCAAACAAAGGTCGTCAATAAGATGATCGTATACATACTACGCATGTACAACTCCAAGCATCCACGAATATGGGATGAGAGTCTTCGCTATGTGCAGCCCAGCTTTAACAGAGCTCTACATAGCTCGACAAGTTGCAGCCCCTTTCAAGTGGGTCTGGGATTTCAACTATTGTGTCTAATTGATGTTGCCATGCCTCATGGGACTATAAAGGCAAAATCCGCACATATATCGTTCGAGGTTGATAGAGCAACCAAGTTTATTGAACACATCCAACATATCTGCCAGCAGGTTCATGACATCTTGGATAAATCCAAAGCCAAGTACAACCAATGGCATGATCAGCATTGGGTGCCACATAAGTTTCAGGTGGGCGACAAAGTTTGATTGCATTTGCAGAAAGAACGCCTTGTCAGAGCCCATCGAAAACAACCACTCTGATACGGGTCGTACACCATCACCAAGGTTGTGGGAGACAACGCTTTCGAGCTCAGCGTTCCCCCATTCCTTGGCCTGCATCTAATGTTCAAAGTGGACCTCCTTCAGCCATACTATCCACCATTGTTGGACACAGAAGACATTGTCGAACAGCTAACACCAACAAAGTTCTACCCAGACTGCATAGAAAATGCCACAACTGATCGGGTCATGGACACACAGATCAAGAACCCCCGCCAATAGAGGATTCGACTGTATCGGGTTGTCAAAGCTAGACAACTCCTATACCATGGCAATTGGCTCACCAGGGACCAAGTTCAACATTAGTTTCCCATCTCATGGAGGCACTCAACGCAATGGGGACCATTGCTTCCTAAAGGGGGAGGACTGATCTAGGTGGATATTGTTGGCCAACGTCCTATTCCACCTAGACCCCCAACACTGTTTCTTTTAGATTCCTTAATTGTACCACACTTTACTATTTTTGGTAGTTTTTCATATCCTAAACTTTTGAAGCCGTTTCGAGACCCTAAATGACATTTTTTTGGAAAACGGGCAGACTACAATCAAAAGTTTGTTGTCCTCGGATATATCGTTGTAACGAGGTATTGTACAAGTCAAAAGGAGTTCGTATGCCAAAGTTATGACCCAGGGAAGTTGATGTACCAACTAACCCCAACGAGGCCCACAAACTTTTGGCACTTCATCACCTAGGGTTAGGTTTTTGGATGTTTAAGGTTTTCCATTGTTTCTCATTGTAATATAGTTTTGAGGGATGTAAACGTCACATCTCTTCTCATAGATAAGCTACCATCGCCCGAGCTAGTTTATTTCCATTATGTATGTAAACAGTTTTCAGTTTTTGTTATTAATTAATTGAAGGTCAATTTTTCATTGTAGCTCTGTGATTTTGTTTAGTTTTGTATTTCATTTTGTTCATGCATAAATCTAGATCAGTATCTAGAGCTACCTCAAGGCTTTGCGGCACATAAGAAGAGATTCATGATTACAAGAAAGCCCCATATGGACTCAAGCAAGCCCTCTGACTTTGTCATGCTTGTATTAATGGTCATCTGATGCAGACACCAACCTCTTTTCAAGGTTGCAGGTGTGTCTCTGATATTCAATTATATATATGCTAATAATTCCTTTATGACATGATCAGATCATCTCCTCGTTCAGTCCCAGAGAGAGCTGCCCCACGAGTCCAGATGATCAATATCTTGAATTTGAAAGTGAAACAGAGAGATGATAAGGACTAATTAGTCATGAGAAAAGTATTGACATAGCTATAGTGAAGCAGTTGAGAGAAACTCCTCTTCATATATAGTTTTGATGGAATCCCATGATGAGTCGACAACTAGATGGATTCTTGATTTGCAGCTTGTTCTTTGAGCATTACAGAGCCTGGACGCGTATAATGGAATGTTGCACAAATAGCGGACAATGTAGTCATTCATGCACTGAGACACATTGTCAGAGACTTAATGGATACACTGATGCTGAGATTGTTGATTGAAACAGCACATCTGAGTGTTGCCTTAGGTCTACCCTAGTTTCCTAAATGATTTGTTGGCATAGAAATATTGTTGCTTTGAGAGGCAATGTGCATTATTGTTAGCATGGTTGGTTGTGAGACAGTTTGAGAAAGCTCTTTGAAGAGTTGTTTGAGCATGTGTTGGGCATGTCTATGATATGGGATCCGACATGGAGAGAATCTTGTATTTCACGACAAGTTGAAGCACATTGAGATCATATATTATTATATTCAAGACATGGTACAAAGAGGAGCTATAAGACTCCATCATGTATAAATAGATGAGCAAATAGCAGACATTCTCAGTCTCACCAAGGCTTTGCCGAAAGGAAAGTTCTTGGTCTTCAGAGTGCAACTTAGACTGATGGATGTGAACCTCTTAGGTAAGGGTCTTGATTGATCGAGGACACTAAACTATGCTCTTCCCCCCTGTCTAAGCTCCAAAGGAAGAGGCATTGAGCCGGAGAGCTCTTGGGGTTGAGGGAACTCTCGACAATAAGATAGTTGTGATCCTTACCTCATGGTAAGTAGTATCCTGCCTATTATCTGGCAAGAGGATAGCTGAGATCCTTACCACATGGTAAGTAGCATCTTGTCTATTGTCATCTTTGGGACTTGAAAGAATACCCCAGTTGGCATCACACCCACAAGCTGGGCTCGTTGGGATTGTTCCTCCCCATGTGGCCAAAGGGTTGAGGTGACTTGGGACAGTTGTGATCCTTACCATTTATGGTAAGTAGTATCCCGCCCAAGTGACGTGATGTAGGTGTTCTACCACTGACTCTTGAGGGTCAAATTGGGAAGATCAACGAACAATAGGATAGTTGTGATCCTTACCTCACGATAAGTTGTATCCTCCCTATTGTCCTAACAATAGGATACATGTGATCCTTTCCTTCCATTGTAAGTCGCATCCTGCCTATTGTCATGGGATATAGGGTGGTAGTTGAAGCTCCCATATAATGATTCTTCGTCTTTAGATTGAGAAATCATTGTTTAGTTGATGATCAAAGGAACCAAGTTGAGACGAGATGTGATGAGATGGATGCCATGTTGATAGAGCTGAGATGAAGGTCATGTGATTTGACATGGAAACTAGTAGGGTATTGAGGATTGATCTCCCCTACCTTTGATTGTGCATTCTTCTTCTTTTATGAGACACGCTAAGATGTAATGATAATGTAGCTGCTTATATCGAGGCATGTCATCCGAGATGAGAATTATGATGAAAATGGAAATTCTTCCCTAGCTGTGAGGGAGTGTTGAAATTTGAGCAGCTTTGGGATGAATTTCCCAAATGGAAACCCAGCTACCCCAAATGAAGCCCATTGTGCCCCAAAAGAGAACTTATAATGGTCATATTAATATTACTGTGTTGGTGTTAACTTTAGTTAACAATGGTATGTTCTATGCTTAGCACAATCACTTCAATGGCCTTTGACAGCCCAATCATAATTTCCAATTTAGTTTCCAATAGCAATCACATTAACCATTAATCACATTGACAATAACTACAGATAGAACATAAAAAAATCAAAATGCAAAAGACAAGTCAAGACAAGAAGACACCAAACTTGGCAGATGCCAAGGAAAAACCCCAAGATGGGGAAAACCCTTTGATCAATTCTTCTTATTATTATATCAAATGTTCACCAAAAAGAGAGAGTACAAAACGTCAAAGTTGACTTGCCAAATCAAAGTCAAAAACAACCCTGTAAAATATGCAGTGAAATTCAGCCCTATCAAGAAAGTTAATGTTGGTCAAAGTAGCAACCAAATGTCCTTAAAGCAGCTCAGTCATACCCAGTCAAACTCAAACTGAACGGGAAGTAAAAGTTAGCCCAAAACAGTCCCAAAGTCAGCAGTCAAACTCTGTCCTAAAGTCTGCAGTCAACTTGCAATTTATCTCTGAAGTCAAAGTGCCCAAAACACCTCATTTTTTGTGCCAAAGAGTGTGTCCTGCCCAAATAGAAAATTTCCCAAAAGATCAAACTAAAAAACTACCTGTAAAGTCAAAGTCAACGTTGGTCAAACTACAGGAAAGACTGAAATTTTCGACCTTGTAATTATGTCTTAGATTCATCCTCCTTGCCACATGTGTGAGAGAAAGAATATGCCTAATAGTTGTACGAACCAATGAGAGAAGGAGAGATAAGAACGTGTGAGTGATGATGATGCCAAATGAGGTGAGAGGTCACTTATATTTATACAAGTCGTTGCGGGTGAAGTGACATGTCTTTTGGGCTTTATGAGCTTACATGATGATGTCATTAGCCATGATAATTTACACGTGGGCATAAATTCAAAAACACATTTCTGCTTGTCCAAATTTGATGATCTTTAGATCAATTTTGGTCCTCTCGAAAAGAGGAATTCAATGCAATCATCATCTCCACCAAATGACTTGTCTAAAGTGGAATGTGACCCTAGTTTCCAATTTTAACACACCCTCTCAACTAGGGAGAATTCCACCTGCCAATCCATCTATCATCATCGATCATCATGCCATCTTGTTGTCATGTACCATCTTCGTATCTCATCTCTGCTCTGTTAAACATTGATATAGATAATGAAGAAGAATTGATCGAGAGTGAGTCACAAAACCTTACCACTCTCCACTGACAAAAGTCAATCCAGGGGTAGAACCTCAATCAAACATGATCCCAAATCAAGTTGTTGAACACCAAGCATCCTAGACATAGGAAGTACGGCAATACACGATGTGTCCATTTGTAGTGCTATGGTCCCTATCAACTTTTCCCAACTCATTAACCAGATGAGGTACTTCCCATGAGTCCCGAACTACATGGGTAGGATCTATGTTGGGGCATCAACAAGAGAAGGTGAAACACTCACCCTACACATGTGTCGTCAATCGTAGGGGAAGGTGAACTACTCACCCTATATACAGCACACCAATAGGGGAAGATGAACCACTCACCCTATATATAGCACACCAATAGGGGAAGGTGAACCACTCACCCTATGGTCGCTTATAGCTCCAAGAACTACCCCAAGCCCCCAGGAGCTCCCAGAGCTCAATGTCCAACTCAAGCGAAACCCTCATGGGAGGGTCCTTCCAGGACTCCAAGTCTCTCTCGGAAGGCTAAGAATTTGACCTTCCCTAAGCGCTTCGTGAGGATGTATGCAACCTACTCATCAGTCCTTATGTGTTGGGACCTTATTTCTCCTTGTTGTACCATATCTCGAATAAAATGGTAACTGATATCAATGTGCTTGGAGCAATCGTGGAATATGAGATTCTCTGGAAGCCGAATCCCACTATGGATGTCGCAGAAGATCACGGTGCTATCCAGCACGTGCTCAAATAGCTCACTAAAGAACTTCCTCAACCAAACAGCCTCACAACAGACCATACTAGCTACAAAATTATTCAGCCTCGGTGGTGCTTAGAGCAGTCGATTTTCGCTTCCTGGTCATCCAATAAATTGAAGCAGACCCTAAAGAGAAGCAACATCCAGACGTGTTTTTTCGATCCACCACACTTCCAAACTAGTCAGCATCAGTATATCCATGTAGCCTCAAATTCCTGACAGAGTATCTCAGTCCATAGTTGATTGTGCAAGGGAGAGATCTCAAGAGATTCTTAGCAGCAATCCAATGCATGTGATGAGGCTCAACCATAAATTGACTCAACGTATTAACAGCGAAGCATATATCCGGACAAGAGTTTACCAAAAACATCAAGGCCCCCACAAGTTGTCTATATTCAGAAAGGTTTGCCAATTCGGGCCCAACAGCACTTCCACATAGCTTCTTGAAGTTGAGTTCCATCGGAGTAGACACAAACTTGCAATCCACCATCCCACATCTCTCGAGCAGCTTCACAGTGTATTTTCCTTGAGAAAGGAAAATCTCACTTGCCTTTTGTTGAATTTTGAGCAACTAGGTAGAAATTTACCTAGAAATCACTTTATGTTGTTAACCCCTTTCACCCTTGAAGCGAATTATTTCTCAAGATCAAATTATTTTTCATAAGGGCAAAAGTTATTTTAAAAGTATTTTATAAAGCAATTAGACATGTGCTAAATAAAATCACTTAAGTTATCTAATTCGAATGTATCACTCTAGGAGCTTCCAAAACACTTAATTCGAGGAAGGGATTTTGCCTCAAAAATTTCTATATATTGCAAGGAAGGCATCATTGTGATCATCATCAAGTTCTTTCTCTCTCTCTCTCTCGTATTGGTGCTCAAACTATCTGACTTTCGCATCGATCTACATTTTGGCAGATCTATTGTTTGGCAAATCTATTGTTTGGCAGATCTATTATCTGGAAGATCTATTGACAGGTCTCATAACACTCAAGCTACAACTCTCGTACTTGGAGGATCATATTACTCTCGTTTTGATGTTGGTTGATCTCGCATTCAAGAGGTATATTGCACTAGTTTTGTTCTCGGATCAGAGGTATAATTGTTGTTAATACTCTCGCTCCAGTAGTGTATTGCTCTTTCTCTCCTCTTGCATCAGAAGTATTATTGCAGTTGGTATTGCTCACGCACTAAAAGTATTTAGCTCTTGTATTACTTGCGCTCCAAAGATATTCTATTCTTGATATTGCTTTCACACCAGAGATTGATTGTTGGTATATTGCCCTCGCTTCAGTAGCATTCTGATCTTGCATTTGGAGAATTTAGCTCTCGCACTTGTGCACTTTGTTCATGCACTTGTGTCTACTGCTTTTGTTTTGGAAGCCTTTGGAGGCTTGTGGTGGTATTTTGATGTTATCATATTAAAAAGGGTTGTTACTATTGTTATTTTTAAAATGGGTTTTGTACTCTGATTATGTATCTCTATTGAACATTTGAAGACGATCTAATAGAAGAGCATTTTAAAAGGGTTTTCCTCCATAGTGGGGTTTTTCCCTGATCTTGGACCAAATCTTGTGTCTTGTTGTTCATTGATTGTCTTCTACGGTTTAGGATCTCAAAAATTAAATTTTAAATCTGCAACATTTAATAGCTTTTGCCAGACCTCCAAGCCTAGGAAGTAGTGCATCAGACCTAGGTCCTTCATCTCGAACTCGGAAGCCAACTCCCTCTTGCATTGAGGGTCTGCACCTATCAGAAAGAGATCATCTACATAAAGGACCAAAATGAGAGGCAAGTCCTTTTCAACTTTGAAATATAGGTTAGGGTCAGCATCGCTCCTTGTAAATCCCATCTTCATAAGATAGCTATCAATCCTCTCATACCAAGCCCTAGGGGCTTGCTTCAACCCATAGAGGGCTTTCTTCAACCTGCATACATGTGTCCTTCAATCTTGTACTTCGAACCCCTAAGGTTGTTCCAAGTAGAATTCCTCAAGTGATCCATGCAAGAAAGCAATCTTAACATCTAGTTAATGTAGGCTCTATCCTTGAGAGGGAGCAAGAGCAATAATAGATCGGATAGTGGTATATCGAGCAACCAATGCAAATATCTCGTCATAGTCCACTCCTTCCTTTTGAGAGAAGCCTCGAGCAACGAACCTGGCCTTGTATTTTTCAGCACTCCCATTAGCTCCATGTTTAATTTTGTATAGTCATTTTGAGGTGACTACAGACTTGTCCTTGGGTCTAGGCACCACTTCCCAGACATCATTCTTCGTGATAGATTCATATTCCTCATTTATCGCATCCTTCTAAACTTGGTGCTTTACGGCTTCTTCGAATGTACATGGCTCAGTTTGAACAATAGTACTCATAGTAGCTAAGTGCCCTTGATACCTATTCAACTTCATACTTTCGTGAAATGTCCCTCTTGGAGCAGTATGTTTTTCAGCATCTTCGGGAGTATCTTTGAGCCACAAAGGTCTTTTCTTTAAGGTAGAGGGATCACTAGGATGTGGATCAATGGGATCTATCGACCCTTCGACATCAAGCATAAGCTCATTTGTTGAAGGTTCATACTAATTTTCCGCAACACCATCATTGTCCTTCCTTGGGATAGGGAGATCTTTGGCTTTCCCAAGGGCAGTATCTTCATCAAAGGTGACATTGTGGCTTACTTCCACGTCTCTTTGACCAGGCACATAGATTCTATATGCCTTTGAATTTTCACTGTAACCCACAAATATACCTTTCTTCCCAAATGCTTCCAACTTGTTTCTTTTCTCTTTAGGCACATGAAAATACACAAGACAACCAAATATTCTAAAATTAGAAACATCGGGTTTCTTACCAGTGAAAACTTCTTCGGGTGTCTTGAAATCCAATGCTTGATGCAGGCTCCTATTTTGAACATACACAGCAGTGTTGGCAACTTCTCCCCATAAGAACTTTGGTAGACCTTGATCATGGAGCATGACACGGGTGGCTTCCATGATTGTTCGGTTCTCCCTTTCAACAACGTCATTTTGCTCGAGTGTGTATGGAACTGTTGTCTCCCTCTTAATGCCAACCTCTCTGCAAAAGTCATTGAATTCATTTGATTCATATTTGGTTCCATTGTCGGTCTTCAATATCTTGATTTTCTTCCCTTTGATTTTCCACCAATGCTTTGAAAGAACGGAACCATTTGAACACTTCATCCTTCTTCTTCAAGAAATAGATCCATGTTTTGCGTGAGAAGTCATCCACAAAGAATGCATAGTATAACTATCCTCCCAATGATGTTATGGGCAACATACTAGATAGGTCAGAATGGACCAATTGAAGAATATCAGTGTTTGGCTTTCACTAGAAGGGAATGGTCCCCTTGTAAGTTTCCTAGTTGCACAACCCTGACAAACTCCTTCATGATTCATGTTGAACTCGAGCATACCTGTGACCATCTTCATTACCCCAGGTAATGCTTTGTAATGAAGGTGGGCAAATCTTCGGTGCCATAATTCATATTGAAGAGAAGTATCGCATGTCAAGGCTCCCAAAGGACTTCCTCCAACTTGATAGAGACCATGAACCCTAAATCCAAGTGTGAATACATATTTAGGGTTTCTTTGCCAAATATGTACCTTTCCATCATGAATGCTACCTTGAAGCCTTTATCTTCCATCGCAAAAATAGATACCAGGTTCTTCTTCAAATCGGGCACATACAACACTTCTTGTAGATGAATGATTCGATCTTGATTCAAGTGAAGAGTGACAGTACCTATCCCTTTCACAGGGTAGGTGGCATTATCTCCAAGTATGATCTCCAAATTAGCCTTATTTTCAATCAAATTTCAGAGGGCCTCCTTGTACCCAGTGAAATGCCTTAAGGCTCCACTAACGATCAACCAATAATCCAAAGTATCAGGAGAAGAGGCAGTAGATAGAGCACAAATAAGATAAAACTCCTTTTGTTTTTCTACAACATTACTTTCCTCATACATGGAATTTCTCGTCCTTTTGGGAGGTCGACCATTTCAATATCGAGCAACAAGAGCATTCCTCTTTCCTTTTTTATTGAACTTGTTTTTCCTTTGATTGTCATTGCCTCTGTAATTGTTGTTGTTGTTGTCGTCATCCCTTAGATAATTCTTCTTGTGAGGACACTCTCCAGCATAGTGGTCGAACGTTTTTTTCCTTCCTGCTTGAAAACTAGACCATGTCTAGTTGGACTAGCGTTATTTTTCCTCTAAGAATGAGCAGAGAAAGCAGTGGGTTCATTTCCATTTGAAGGCTTGTCTCTCTCCGTCATCCTTTTCTTCTCTTGAGTGCATTTAGCAAATAATTCATCGAAACTAGGAATCATATCATTGTTGAGAATGGTGGTGTTAAACACATCCCATGCTCTTGAAAAACCTCCAAGTAGATAGTCGGTCATTCTCGATTTGTGTTATTCTTAGAAAGTAGGATTGGATTGACTCCCCTTTATCCATCTTGACATCCTTCAACTTGTTCTTCAGAAAGAGGATTTGATTTGCATTATTTACTTTGAACATCCCAACGCCAACTTATCATACATCTCCTTAGATGTTTCCAAATCAAAAATATAGGCAACCAAGTGTTTTTGAATGGAGACTATGATAATTCTTTTAGGTTTGACGTCACCTTTCTTATACTTAGTACAGGTGCATTTGAAAGAGGATCCACTACTCTTCCCTACACATAGTCCATGGCATCATGCTCTTTCGAATTCAAGTCCAAAGTCATCTTCCATGCATGATAGTCAGATTTTTCCTTGAGCTTATCCTCATATTTGAAGTAAGATGTAGTAGCCATTTAGGTTAGTCCAATAATCGCCTAACAGATCTCCCTTAATGATTATTTTTCTCTCTTGCTTGGGCTTTGTCGTCACCAGTGCTCTGATACCATGTTAGTTTTAGTTAACAATGGTATGTTCTATGCTTAGCTCAATCACTTCAACGTCCTTTAGCAGCCCAATGATAATTTCCAATTTAGTTTCAAATATCAATCACATTAACCATTAATCACATTGAAAATAATTGTAGATAGAAAATGAAAAATATAAATGTTGAAGACAAGCCAAGACACGAGGACACCAGATTTGGCGGATAACACGGAAAAACCCCAAGATGGGGAAAACACGTTTATCAACTCTTCTTATTATTATATCAAATGTTCAACGGTGAGAAAGACTACAAAAAGTCAAAGTTGACTTGCCAAATCAAAGTCAAAACAACCCTATCAAAATTGCAGTCAATTGCAGTCAAATTCAACCCTAACCAGAAAGGCAACGTTGGTCAAAGTAGCAGCAAAATGTCCTTAAAGAAGCTCGATCATACCCAATCAAACTCGGCCTGAACAGGAGATCATAGTCAGCCCAAAACAATCCCAAAGTCAACAGTCAAACTTGGTCAAACTCTGTCCTGGAGTCTGCAGTCAACCTGCAATTTATCTCTGCAGTCAAAGTGCCCAAAACACCTCAGTTTCCATGCCAAAGGGTGCGACTTGCCCAAACAGAAAACTGCCTAAAAGATCGAACTCAAAATCTACCAAGAAAGTCAAATTCCATGTTGGTCAACGTTAGTCAAACTATAGGAAAGATTGAAATTTCAGCTTTGTAATTTAGTCTAAAATTTGTCCTCCTTGCCACACGTGTGAGAGAAAGAATATGCCCAATAATTGTACGAACCAATGGGAGGAGAGAGAAGAATGTGTGAGTGACGATGATGCCAAATGACGTGAGAGGTCACTTATACAAGTCGTTGAGGGTGAAGTAACATGTCTTTTGTGCTTCATGAGCCTACATGATGATGTGGCTGACCTTGACATTTACACGTGTGGGCATAAATTCAAAAACACATTTTTGTTTATCCAAATTTGATGATCTTTAGATCAATTTGACTTGCCAAATCAAATTCAAAACAACCCAATCAAATCTGTAGTCAACTGCAGTGAAATTCAACCCTAACTAGAAAGTCAATAATGGTCAAAGTAGCAGCAAAATGTACTTAAAGCAGCTTGGTCATACCTAATCAAACTCGGCCTGAACAAGAGGTCAAAGTCAGACCAAAACAGTCCCAAAGTCAGCAGTCAAACTTGGTCAAACTCTGTCTTGAAGTCTGCGGTTAACCTACAATTTATCTTTGCAATCAAAGTGCCCAGAACACCTTTGTTTTTGTGCCAAAGAGTGTGGCCTTCCCAAACAGAAAACTACCCAAAAGATCAAATTCAAAATCTCCCTGGAAAATCAAAGTCAATGTTGATCAACGTTGGTCAAACTGCAGGAAACACTGAAATTTTCAGCCCTGTAATTTTGTCTGAAATTCGTCCTCCTTGCCATACATGTGAGAGAAAGAATATGCCCAATAGTTGTACGAACCTATGAGAGAAGGATAGAGAAGAATGTGTGAGTGATGACGGTGCCAAATGAGGTGAGAGGTCACTTATATTCTAAGTCACCAGGTTCGTGTTCGTGTTCGAGTTCGGCGACATTGAAATTCGAATAAAGTTCGGCACCGAAAATTTTGCTGATAAAGTTCGACATAAAATTCGACATATAGAAATTTGAGAAAAAAAAAAATATATATATATATATATAAATAACAATTTTGAGCATGTTGAAAGATAAATATGATGCACATAAATAAATAAGCATGTCAATTTTCAAAGAGCATAATGCACATTGCAAACACATAGATGATAGAATTATTGCTCAAACATTTACATCGTTTCCACATATAAACCATGAAAGTGAGTGCCAAATTTCCAATAAATAACCAACTTCAGTCTTCCATACATAGTAAACAAGGTGAGAAATTCATCATAGACATTAGCAGTAGGCTAGTAGCACTATAAGAATATCAAATTCAGCTGCGTAAAAGGTTTGATCTGTCACAGCCTGGAGTCAGAAAAGCTTTAAATGCTTAAATGAATGTCATGTAATGGGATTTGCTTCAAATACTCTTTTTTCGGAAGAGTCTTTATTCCCAGTAACTGTAATAGTATTTGTTACACAGTAATCAGGCTTTACTGTTATGTTGTTCTATAATGTCAACAAATTACAGGGATGGGTAGAAGTTCTGTGTCAAATCCGATTTATCCCTATGAATTTGTAACTTACAGATGGGGAAATGGAGGTTGGCAGTGAACTTGTTGTACTACAATGATGTCGATGTATCCATTGCCTATGAATCCTAATAAGAAAGGCTATCGATTTCTAGGTCGAAAAATGAGTGCAGGTGCATTCAAGAAGCTATTGGTAAGGCTTTCGTTACAGGGCATTGATGTAACCAAGTCAATCGATTTGAAAGAACACTGGGCAAAACATGGAACAAATAGGTCTATAAGTTGTAAGTTACCGTGTACCGTGTGAGCCCGGGCCAGCACTGGGCAGTGTGAGCCTGCGGAGAGGTGAGTGCCGAGGCTTGAGCTGTAGCCTGTGGCCCGTGGACGGTGGCTGTAGCCTATGGCGTGGCATCTCACAAGCTGTAGCCTATCACCTGTGCGCTATGAGCCGAGAGGCTATGACTTCGAAGTCCACTCGTGAGCTGAGAGCTGGTCGGCGAGCTATTCGTGAGCAGCAGTGTGGCGTCGGTGGCCGAGAGCTTACGAAAATCATTGCCAATGCCAATGCCAATGCATTTTGCACCAAAATCCCAAACCTAAACGAACAAAATCGATTTTAAACCGAATTTAATAATTTATAATAATAATAATAATAATAATAATAATAATAATAAAAAAAAAAAAAAAAACGATTTTGTTCGGCTTTTTTTCCCTGTTCGAATTCGGCATTTTGTTCCGCTTAGGGTTCGGCTTTGTGTTTGCCGAACAAAATCGAACATGTTCGAATTCGGTTTAAATTCGCCCAATTTCGAATTTTATCCTTGATGTTCGCCAAACCCGGTGACTAAGCTTATATTTATACAAGTCATTGAGGGTGAAGTGACATGTCTTTTGGGCTTCATGAGCCTACATAATGATGTGGCCGACCTTGACAATTTACACGTGTGGGCATAAATTCAAAAACACATTTCTACTTGTCCAAATTTGATATCTTTAGATCAATTTTGGTCCTCTCAAAATGGGAATTTGGCCCTAGTTGCCAATTTTAACAGTTGAGCACTCTTATTTAATGAGGTAAATCAAGTGACATGGAAAAATATGTTTGATATTATTTTGAAATAAATTTTGAATTGATTGTTTCTTTCCAAATCAAGGTCATATCATCTTGCTCCAAGGCTATGTGACAAGGTTCGTCAGAACTAAACCTTGAGGTTCGAAATCCGGCGAACCTCAAAAAAATCGTAAAAACTCATTTTGGTTCGTTGGGTTCGAGGCTAACTGCCACAAAAGAATCTTGAGTGACCAGGTTTGAGGCAAATCGGTAGCTATGGTAGAGAAAAAAAACCTAGGCAAACAGGTTACGAAAGTGAAAAATTGTTCAAAGGTTCGAGACCAACCAACAAGAAAAACCCCTAGAGAGGAGATTAAGAGGCAAACAGTTTACACGTTGAAAAAAAATGGACAAAAATCACATGAAATTATCGGTTGGGATTAATTACGCGTTACAAGTCTATGTTACAAATGACAGTTATGGGTATAGAATTTTCACCATGTGTCTAACGAAATTGAGCAAAAGATAAATGAAACTAACTACTACTACAACAAATAAATTTTCCTACTTTATCGACTTCACAATCCAATTTAAAAAAATATGGTGGAATAAGCATTTAGTCCGAAGCGTAAAAAGACGATGAAACAGTAAGAGTCATGACTGATAATTACCAAGGATTCTTAAGGTAATCCCAAAATGATATGCAAATATTTATCTTTCAATATCTTTCAATATCTTTCAATAAATATGCATTTTGATCGTTCTCTGCACACTATATCCTTTTTATAAGTGTTCCAATGAACCCCACTTTACAACTAATAATTAGAAATAAAAATAAAAAAGAAAAAGAAAAAAAACCCACAATTCACATGGCAAGTCGTCAATATAATCTTTGTTATGATATTGAGTTAACAAAACATGGACATATTTTATAAATATATATATATATATATATATATATATATATATATATATATTGCATGTTAATATAATTTATGTTAGATCTATGACTTTTGTGATCCATAATTTAGATAAAATGTCTTTTCGATTAATCACATCATTAGTATCTGGTCGACGTTTCGAACCATCTAATGTGGTTCATCAAAACGTCAACCAGATACTCATGATGTGATTAATCCGAAAGACATTTTATCTAAAATATAATTTATATTTATGAAAAAAGTAAATTTATTAATATAATATTTAATATTAATTATAAATATATATTACTATAATATTAATATATATTTTTTGAA
Organism: Pinus albicaulis; assembly: GCA_034641835.2. Classification (NCBI taxonomy): domain Eukaryota; kingdom Viridiplantae; phylum Streptophyta; class Pinopsida; order Pinales; family Pinaceae; genus Pinus; species Pinus albicaulis. The sequence continues at coordinate 1,085,973,012 of CM076570.1, read as the reverse complement.
ATATGTGTATGGACGAACTCAATGGCGAACCTTATCCAAACTAGTGTTTTAAAACCAGACTGAATCGAAACGAAATCATTATGGTTGACCAAGTCAAACCCCCTGTCCTGGTCGGCTCAGTACAAAAACTAGACCAAATGTCGGTTTGTTATTGAACTGGCTAAATCGGTCACCAACTCGGCCGGTTCGATAACGGACCAGTCAGCTTGGCCAAACTTGTCATAACCAGATCGAGCCGGTCCGCGGCGAAAAAAGGAGGGAAAAGCAAACTCCAAAACTGATTTTTTTGGGTTTTAGGCTTTTTGCACTACATCCAACCTCTCCCAAGCCTATAAAAGTTACCCAACCCCCTCACATTTCCTCACAGCTATCTCATTGCATTTGTGTGAGCATTTGTGAGTATTTTTTGAAAAGTTGGAATTGGTTTTTGGAACAACAGTGAGGAGTCTCTTGGGCAATCATTGCAGCAGCAATGAGGAGCTTCTGGGGCAGTCATTGGAACAACATTGAGGAGTTGATTTGTTGGAACAGCATTGAGGAGGTTAGAGCCTAGAGGTTTTTTTCACTTCTCAAATCTGTCTTTGCTTGTTTTTTATTTCTTTTTACAAATCTGGAAATTGAAAAGAGTAATTTTTGTAAAAGAAATGAACATTGAAGAGTTTTTGTTTTTTTTTTCCAAGTCCAAATATCAAAAAATGGCTCCTAGAATGAAAGAATTTGCTTGGAAATATGCTGAGATGATTGATAATCAAATGCATTGCAAATTTTGTCATAAAAAAATTAAGGGAGGTGGAAGGGCATTCATAGGCCGAAAACAACACTTGGTTGGTATTAGAGGCCAAATTGTTCCATGTGCAGCACCAGCAGAACAAATTGGGGATATTACGAAGGAGTTGTTAGAAACAATTGAGAAGTTTGAGGAAGAAAAAACTAGGCAAAAAGAATTAGAGGCTGAAATTAGGAAGGATAGTAGTATAAAACACATTATGGCTGCCAACGCCAATTTTGATTATGAGGGCTCTTCATTTATCCTTTGCACTGATGCATCCAACCCCTTTCGCTATGTTCCTCCCTCTTTGGATTCTATTCAAGAAAAGGGTAAGGGTAAAATTAAAAAAAGGGTGATATCAAAAGTTATTTAACAGTCACACCCTCCTATCCCTCTGATAGTGCACATGGTCCTCAAGATAATAGAGGTCAAATGTAGCCTACTTTGGATGAACATTGGAAGAAAGAATTGAGAGAAACTGCCTGTGATTACATTGTTAGATGGTGGTATGATGTTGATATCCCCTTCAATGCTTCTCGTTCACCATATTATGAACCTATGTTTGATGCCATATTTGTTGTTGGAAAGGGCTTCAAGGCCCTACTATGCATGAGTTAAGGGGATCTCTTTTGCAAAAAGAGGTCATGTCCATTGATGAATATTTGAAAGATTTCAAAAGCTCATGGGGAAAAACAAGATGTACCATCATGTCAGATGGATGGACTGATCAAAGGAACCATACCATCATAAATTTTCTTATCTTTTGCCCACAGGGAACCATGTTTCTAAAATCAGTTGATGCATCTGATAGGGTGAAAGATGCACACTTGTTTCAGATTTTGGATGAGGTTGTTGAAGAGGTGGGGGTGGCTAATGTTGTTCAAATCATCACGGATAATGCTTCTAACTATGTTCTTGTTGGTAAAATGTTAGAGGAAAAACACAACCATCTTTTAGACCCCGTGTTGCACATTGCATAGACCTCATGCTTGAGGATATTGATAAAATAGATTGGATCAAGAACATTGTAGGGCATGCCAAAAGCATAACAAAATATATATACAATCACTCATGGATTTTGAACCTTATGAGGAAAAACACAGAGAACAAGGATATTGTTAGGCCTGCCATCACTAGATTTGCAACTCATTCTTTGACATTGCAATCTATGCTTTCCCAACATAGAAACTTGCAAAGGATGTTTTCTAGTGATGAATGGAATGAATGTTAATGGGCTCGCAAACAGGATGGAAAAGATGTGAGAAAAAAAGTTAATGAAGAAATATTTTGGAAAAAGGCAGCACAGATTGTGAAGGTTGTTGAGCCACTAGTTAAGGTGCTGCAGTTGGTGGATGGGGAAAGATTGGCTATGGGCTTCATTTATGAGGCTATAGATCAAGCAAAGGAACAAATAAAGACAGTATACAAGGATAGAGTGGCTAAGTATGGGCCCATTTGGGAAATCATTGATCAAAGATGGAATAATCAACTCCATCACCCTATACATGTAGCGGGGTTTTTTTTTAAACCAAGGTATCATTATAAAGCTTTAGAGGCAAAAACTTTGACTAGGGAGGTTAGAGATGGATTTATCGAGTGTCTTGAGTGAATGGTCCCTAAGGAGAGTGACCAGCTAGAGATACACCGACAAATCACTTGTTTTAGTAGAGCCACGGGTACCTTTGGAAAAACTTAGCAAGGATTGCATGGGAAGCAGATGATCCAGGTAAACAAGTTCAATTTTTAAATTCTTATTTTGTTAAATTGTTTATAATCTAAGAAACTGGATTCGTAGTGTGGGGCAAACGTGTCCTGAATCTGTCGTGTCAAATACGACATGTACGGATTCGAATCCATTTTGCAGAATTCGATGTACGGACACGTCGAATCCTAATCTTATCCCGTACGGACACGATCAAATCCTGTATAGTCGGACACGTACAGTGCAAAAGTGCGTTTTGGAGGTTATAAAACTCGGGTTTGTCTCATTCTTTCTCACCGAAGTTTGTTTGTGAAGTGAGCATAGACCAAGGGTTAGCAAGGAGAAAGGGAGTGTTTTCAAAGAGATTCGAGCATCCGATAAGTGCACTGTCTCTATATGTTTTTTGCATTTAGTTTGTTGTTAGTGTTTGCATCAGTGTTTTAAAACTCCGACTCGGGTTCCGAACCGACCGAGGGTCGACTCCGACTCCAACTCGGTATCAACTCGGCCGGTTCGGTTTCAATGACTCAATCTTTGTAAAAAATACATTAAATATTAATTTTTTTATAAAAAACATAATTTTAAAGATTTTCATTAATGTTTCCAAACACAAAGCACTAGAATATAAACAAAAGACAACATATGATCAAAGTAGGCTCATGAATATATCCATTATATCATAATGGCACCGAGAGCACTGTCCAATACATACATGATATAAAGATCAAAACAAAAACACACAACCAAAGAGGCTCTAAATGGCCTCTACAACAAAACATGACTAGTCACTACTGCTAGATAAGGCAAGATCCTTTGGCTCAGACTCTGAATCAAAGGGGGGAACCCATGGCTTCTCCTCATCAAAATCTTCAACTGGAACAGTACTAGCACGCTGAGCCAAAAACCAACTCCACAACTCTTCACAAATTCCTCACAAATGCTCACTCAAATGCAATGAAATAGTTGTGAGGAAATGAGAGGGGTTGATTAGCTTTTACAGACTTGGGAGGGGTTAGGGGGCACACCAAAACCCTAAAACTGAATTAAAATCTGAATTGAGGTCTGTTTTGGGCCGTGTGGGGTCCGTGACCGATTGTCCGTGGCTCGGTCAGTCTAACTCAGACTCGGCCGAGCCGGCCGGTTTATGACCGAACCGGCCAACTCGGTGACCGACTCGGCCAGTTCGGTCACAAACCGGCATCCGGACCGGTTTTTCTACCGAGTCGGTCTGGCCAGTGGGTTGGCTCGGTCGGCTCGGCCGAATCGAAGTCAGTCCGACCGGTTTTTAAAACTATGGTTTGCCTGTGCATATGTTTTATATATTTGGTCATTTTTGCTTATTTTTTACAGTATTCATGGCTCAATCAAGGGCAGCAAAGCAGGGGCAAAGAAAGGGGAAGAATGTCCCCACTGGATATGCCCCTCATGTCCCTATTTCATCAACGTTTGCAAGTATTCCATCTATTGGAAGTGGGGTTGCAACAGCAGCTTCAAATGTTCAAGGAAAACAAACTCATGACCCCAAATACCCATTGTGGAAATATGTGACAAGAGAGGCAAGGCCAGGCAGCAAGGCAAAGGGAGTAGGCAATGTTGCATGGAAATGCAATTTTTGCCACAACCATTTCACAAGCACATATTACCGTGTGAAAGCTCATTTGTTAGCTATGCCAAGTTGTGGCATTTCAGCTTGTACAGTAATTGAATCGCCACAGAGGAAGGAATTGGAGAAAGAGGCGTTTGTTGGTGCAGCAACTATGGCATCAAAATCAAAACAACACAAGAATGATGACCCCCTTCCATTCTTAAGGAAAAGAAGCAACAAGTTCACTTCTGATATTTTTTGTGAGAGACAATCAGCAAAAAGAAAGGCAACTGCACTTGGTCCAATGAACAAGATTTTCCAAAAAGTTTAGAGGGAAAAGCTTGATCTCACCATTGCATTTTTTTTCTATCAGAACTTCATATCCTTTAATGTTGCAAGGTCACCGCTATTTATTGAGATGTGTCGAGCTCTTAGTCACGGTGCTCCATCAGGGTATGTGCCTCCTGGGTCAGAGAAGCTTAGAACCACATTGTTGACAAAGGCAAAGAAAGAGGTGGACAAAATGCTTGATCCTATTAAATCAGCATGGCTAACATTTGGGGTTGGCATTGTTTCTAATGGATGGACAGATCCAGCACACCACCCACTCATCAACTTCATGGTGTCATCCTTGAATGGTCCAGTTTTCTTGAAATCAGTGGATGCACTTTGACAATACAAGGATGCACAATATATAGGTGAGTTATTTATTTAAATTATTGAAGATGTAGGTGACGATTCTTGTGTGCAAATCATTACATATAATGCACCTGTTTGCAAGGTTGCTTGCATGATTGTGGAAGCAAAATATCCACAAATATTTTGGACACCTTGCATTGTCCATTCATTGAACTTAGCACTGAAATCTATTGCCTTTGATGTGCTTTGGATTGGTGGCATTATTGAGGATGCACGACATATCCGCAACTTTGTACAAAACCATACAAATGCCCTCACTATCTACAAGTAGTACACCAATCTATCATTGTTGAAGATTGTGAATACACGATTTTCCTCTTCATTCATCATGTTGAAGAGGTTAAGGGAGGTCAAGACCGCTCTTGGGGCCATGGTTATTTCAGAGTTTTGGTCTTTTCGGAGAAAGACGGATCAAGCAGCCTCAAAGAAAGTGAAGGACACAGTGTTGGATGATGTCTGGTGGGAGAAGGTAGATCTACTTATTCAGATCATGGAGCCTATCATTTCCTTGCTTCAATTTGCAGATACAAACCAACCCATCCTAGGAGAGGTTTATGAGGGATGGTGTTCCATGATTGAGTCTGTGAGGACCATTGTTTTACATAGTCAGTGCCCAGAGTATGAGACATCACTAGAGGCCTTCTTCACCAGCATACATGATATTCTTGTCAGCAAATGGGACAAGAATTGCACACCTTCACATTGCTTGGCTCACTCCTTGAACCCAAAATACTACAGCCATGGGTGGCTGAATGGTAGACCTTCCCACAGATTCCCTCCTTACATGGATGGTGAAATCTCACAGGGGAGGAAAGATGCATTCAGGAGGATTTTTCAGGATGGGGCATCCCTTGATGAAGTGAAGGATGCCTTTGTAGAGTTTTCCACTGGCACTGGGCGATTTGCAGCCTATGATGTGATTCGAGACAGAGGGGCTACGAAGCCCTATTCTTGGTGGGCAACTCATGGGGCAAAATGCCCTCCTCTACAGCAGTTAGCCATGAGGCTCCTCTCTCAGGTGACTTCATCCTCTTGTTGCGAGAGGAATTGGAGCACATACGCGAATCTGTATAGTGTGAAGAAGAGCAAGCTTGTGCAGTCTAGGGCAGAGACAATGGTGTAAGTGCGCACCAACCTTTGTCTCATCTACAGGCAGAGGGAGGATTGGTTGAAGGGAAAGACAAAGATGTGGGATGTCTTTCCTGATGATATGGGTTTGGACAGCAGTGTTGAGTTGGCATTGGCCAACTTGGATCTCAATGCGCAAGTGCTAGAGTCTATCACATTTGATGATGGCGATACAGTAGAGGCATCATCCTCCACGCCAGCAGATGCAGAGATGACAGAGGAGGAGGATTCAGGATGAGGACAATGATGTTGATTATGATGATGAGGATTGATAACTCATTGATGCTTGTAGTCTTGTAGACTGTAGTTGTTTTGTATTTTCTATTTCTATTTGCCATTGGCAGTGTACTACCTAGAGCCTAGAGGCTAGTACTTATGTAACACATTTTGATTTTGATGACTTAATGAGAAAACTACAGTATCTTGTCTTTCTCCTATTGGATCATGGATGAATATGTCTATTACTCTGTAATTGTAATGTGTATGATTGTAATTTGTATGATGTATCAATGTATCATGTATCTTAAATCTTTGTAATTTGTATGAATTTTTGTAAGAAATGTCTAATTTTTAATATATATATATAACGTGTCCGGACGTGTCCTATTCCGGGGATCACTGTGTCCCGAATCTGACACTCGAATCCGCATGTCCATTGAATCTTGTGTCCCTGTGTTAGGTGACTTAATTTATAATTTGAAAGTTGGATATAATTTGTTGAGCTAACTCATTACACAACCATGTTTTTTGCATCATAAAGTTGGGAGGCATTTGGTAGCCATTGTCCTCAATTGCAGAAGTTTGCAATTTGTACTTTGAGTCAAACTTGCAGTGCTTCTAGGTGTGAGTACAATTGGTCTGATTCACACGAAGAAGAGACACCGTTTGGAACAAAAACGGTTAAATGATCTAGTCTATGTCCAATACAACCTCTGGCTAAGACATAACCAATTGCTGAACAAAAGCCTTGATACAAATCCCATTATGTTGAAAGATATTGATCCAACATCAGATTGGGTAGTGGAGAGTCAACCAGCAGAGTTTGATTCTGATGAGGATATTAGTCTTGATTTGTATTTAGAGATGGAGGCATTACTTGAACATAATGTTCAGTTAAATGCAGATCCACTACTACCAAGCCCAGCCCCAAGTCCTCCAGTTGTAGGCACTTCCTCTACTCAGCCACGACGCAAGCACATAGCTCGTCTATCTGAACGTGCAACTGATGCGCCTGCTAGTGTTACTACTTCTACAGTTGCAGTTGGAGATCATGGTGAGGAGGTGCCACGGGTTCCCCATCTGACTCTGATTCAAAGTCTGAGCAAGATGATGTTGGCTTCTCTAGCAGTAGCCAGTAGTGACTAGTGACTAGTGATGTTTTGTTGTAGAGGCCATTTAGAGCGTCCTTGGTTATGTGTTTTTGTTCTGATCTCCATTTATTACATGTATTGGACAGTGTACTGGGTGCCATTTTGATATAATGGATATATTCATGAGCATACTTTGATCATATGTTGTCTTCTCTTTATATTATAATGCTTTGTGTTTGGAAACATGAATGAAAGTCTTTAAAATTATGTTTTTTCATAAATAAATAAATAAAAATATATATATAATGTATTTTTTACAAAGACCGAGACATTGAAATCAACTAGGCCGAGTCGACACCGAGTCGGAGTCAGAGTCGACCCTCGGTTGGTTCAGAGTCTGAATCAGAGTTTTAAAACTGTGATCCAAACCTCATCAACAAATTCGAATTCAAATCGAATTTTATTGTTGTCGAATTCGAACCCAAACCCTAACCATGTGACATTGCTCCAAGGGTCAGGTCTCTCCATATGAAGATCTACTTTATATATATATCCCATAGATGTGCCTCAGATATCACTTGACGAATCATATAGAAAACTTTTATCTGTGGTTCGTAGTTTGAATGAGCATCGCTTTATGGGCAACACATCACCGTCACATATATGTTATGTGGTATGGGCAATGAATCACCGTCACATATTTATTCTGTGGTATTGGCAGCGCATCACCGTCATATATTTGTTATGTGGTTTGTGGATTGTATGGGGATCACCATATGGATAACACTTCACCGTATGGGCATTGCACTGTTTTGTTTGGGCATTATATTACATTCTGGGCATCTCATTGTTTTGTATGGCCATCGCATTACATTCTGGGCATCGCACTGTTTTGTATGGGCATCACATGATACATCGCTATATATATATATACTCTGCAGCTCTCGTAATACCTGCCTTTGTGGCTACAGTTATAGATCACATAACATAACATAGTGGCTCATATCAATTTTGAAGTGGCTCATTTGGATATCAATAGCTTGCATCTTTTCTCTATGGCTTATAAGCAGCTCGCTCTATGACCTGTTCCTGTAGCCCTCTAACCGTGACCTGGATGGTGCGTTCACATATGTCTTGTGGCTCTTATGAGTTTTCAGTGGACTCTTATTGTATATTTCAACTCGTAGATATACTCTCAGTGGCTCTCTATTATACTAGGTCTTGTTCTATTATACAGAAGCCTGCATAGTTCTCTCTCTCTCTCTCTCTTCTGTATAATAGAACAAGACCTAGTATAATAGAGAGCCACTGAGAGTATATCTATATACTTTGCACTTGATGAACCTTGCACTTACAGTATGATGCATGATGACAGTGATTTTATACTCTTGACAGCAGTCAAATATGATGATGTATATTGACATTTGTGACAGTACCCTTGATCCTCATGACAGTGACTGATGTGTAACAGCACTCTAGGACAGTGACAGTAATGAATATAGCAGTGACTTCGATGCATATGTATCTAGATGACAGTGGTGACAAAAATGTTCCCAGCACTATTGATGATAATAATCGCTCTAATGTGACAGTGAATTATGTCAGTTGTAACAGTGCCTTTGGACAGAGATCTTCATGTATGGCAATTACCTTTGTTGTATGGCAGAAAACTTAATGAATAGCATGGCAGTGATCTTGTATGAAAATTGACAGAGGCAGTGACAGTGACTGTACCCTGGCGGTTTCAGGAACTTTCCTGTACTTGTTTGTTTTTTGTTCAGTTCACAATCGAAGATGTGAACTAGCTTAGGTTGGCCCTAGGAGGCCTATTGCGATTTATGTCTCTCATTGTACTTTGTATCTCAGCTGAACTTTAATGATGTTCCACTACATTGTTGATGTTATTGTTCTTTCAACATAATTGCTAATGATGTTATGATATAATGGGGTGAATGCAACATGGAAATGATGAATAACATTGTAAATGCAATTATCAAAACCAAAGAACAATGTAGCCCTAAAAATTTATAGACTGAAAGGATTGTTGTGTAAGGGCATCTTCAGCAAGTAAGTCAAGTTTTGTTCTTGGTCTTTTGGCAAGATTGAGTGTCAAAAGAAGTTGACCTCAAGCCCTAGTTGTCTTGTATTAGGGCTTTGTAAGGGCCATGATCCGTACAAGAGCCCTACGTTTGTTTTATTAAAGGAGTATTAAAAAACAAGTTTTGGGTCACTTATATTTTTGTGTACTTTGTTGTTTCACTGTTGTTACATTCATGTTGTGCAAAGTGCTTGAAGTTGTATTTCAGTGTATTTATGATCATGATTAGACATAGATTTCATTAAAAGTGCTAGAAAAAACCAACATGGTATCAAGGCTACTTTGAAGGGACAGTTGAAATAGAATGTGCACAGCGAACAGCTCAAGAGGGAATTGGTTGCCTTGTTTTTGAAGGATTAACAGCCTGGCCAAGTTGGTTTCTACTCTAATATATGAGGATAGGTTGGTGTGAAAATTCGGGAATCCCAAATCCTATTGCAGCAACTGATGTTATTTCTTCTATTTGTTAATTTAATTAAACAAATTATTTGTTGTGTGCTATGGCAAATATCGAAACAAATACACTGCAACCTTCACAAAACAAATACTGCGGAAGAAATAAAACACTGGACGAAATAGATGCACACACAAAATATGACACCGTTATTTTTGGACCAAGTCCCCGGAAAATCCCAACTTCGGAAAACCGGTCAGCAGCTGAGGGTTTTGATATTATGCAGTAGTGAAAACTGAATACAATCTATGGATGCTTACTCTAGCAAACCAAAACAGAGAAATAACTGAAAATAAAAACTAGTGAGAAAATTTCTCACTCCATAGGCGATCCAACACTGATCTCAACTCGAATTGAGCTGCTCCTTGCTCCCTCTGCACAGCCACTGCGTCAGCCTACGCAATCACTGCATCTCACAAGCTCGAACTACGTCTCCTCTCACTGTCTCGCCAGCTGTTGTTTGGAAGACTAATACTCTTTGCCTCCGGACCCTCTGCTCAGCTTTTGGCTCAGAATTTCTCCTTCTCCCCAGCAAAACAAAATCTCCCCAAGAAAGCTCTGCGCCGCCTCTCTGCAATGTACTCACCGAAATTGGAAAAGCTTCCTCCGGCCTCACTATCTCTTCCCCTCTCTTACTGCTTCGACCTCACTAAATCACCTCCGGCAACTAAATGTTGCTACTCTGGACATCGATTTCCCAACAAAATTGAATGCTCAACTGATTTGGTGTATCTTCTCCAAGCCCCATCGATTTCTTCTTATAATCCTCCGTTCAGACTTCAACGGCCACGATTAAATCTTAACCAATAGCTAGGATTAACTAGAAATCGATCCACGTGACTTTCTAGAACATTCTCACCATGACTTAATTAATTCCTTTTAATTAATCATATTTCCTAAGTTTATACTAAGGAAATATTAAAAACTGACTAATTAATTTAATTAAGTCGTCTCTACGTGGAATTTCCAGAAACGATTTATGGGTATTGAAGAATACATGTATTCTAGCCTCTAATCCAAATCTCGTGGCTAGAACAGATCCGATGCTACAAAAACTAACAGTTGGATGGGTTGTCCAACTATAGTCCTTGGAAAGCAATGATCAAGTTGGTCTTGTTGGTGAACAAAATAAAGAGTTTGTCGACAAGGAGATTCAAAACCAACAGATCCCAAGGAGTTGGAAGTATATGAAGAGTTGGATGTGAAGGTTAAGCTCTTCATCCTAGATAGTGTCAAGGATCACTTGATACCTCATCTGACCGGGAAGAACACTGCACGTGAGATGTGGAACGCTCTACAGGACTCGTACCAAAATAATAACGAGAATTGGTTGTTGGTATTGAGAGAGAAGCTCAGGAACACCAAGATGTTGGATGGCGAAGGTGTGGCTTCGTATTTAATGAGGATTTCTCAAGTTCGTGTTGAGCTAACTTACATTGGGGAAAACATGTCATATTCTAAGTTAGTGAGGTGTCATATTCTAAGTTAGTGAGGACTACTTTGAAGGGCTTCACCGAGGAATGGAAGCTATTTATCAAAGGTATTGTCGATCGAGATAAGTTGCCAGATTGGAACAAGTTATGGGACGACTTCATCGAGGAGGAACTATGGGGCAAGGATCTTCGTAAAAAGAACTCTGATGAAGAGAACGTTGCTCTTGCAAGAAAGGTGAAGGGAAAAGCTAAGGACTTGAGTAAGGTGAAGTGTTACACTTGTGGCGAGCATGGTCACTATCCGAGTAAGTGTCCGCATCGGAAGAAGGGAGGACAAGGACGAGATAGCAATGGCTACTACATCTTCAACTCAATTGGATGACTTCTCAAGAAAATTCAAGGAAGACTTTGCTCTATTTTCGAGGGCACCATTGACGAGGGTGCATCGTTCATTGATAGCAGAGCATCGAAGCATATGATAAGCTCGCAAGAAGTTTTGAGATTCTAACTGAATGGGAATCAAAATTGCACGTGGAGGTTCGTAATAAGATTCAAAAGACTATCAAAGGGTCAAGCATGGTGCCATTCAAGATGGTGTCAAGTGGGTTGCTACAAGTTCAAGATGTATTGTGGCTACCGGAGCTCAAGTGCAGCATGTTGTCTGTCACGATGATCGAGGCAAAGGGATTTGAGGTAATATTCTGAGATGGGGAAGCAATAATTGGGCCTGTTACCACTCAAACCAGTAGAAAGAACGACCTTTGGTATATTTTCTGTGTTGACTAGGGTTTCAGTCAAAGTGAAAGAGAACTAATCTGTTCTGTGTCAAGAGAAGGTGCTGGACGTGCTAAAGGAAGTCTGTTTATGCTCTAGAGAAAGGGACAAAGCCCTAAATGAGAAGCTTTATCTGTGTTCTATTCTGTCCAAGGAGGAAGGTTGAAGCCCTAGAGTGGCCGTAGGGCCTCAGATTCCTGAGCAGAAGAGGATTGTGACCTTAAAAGATGCCAACTGAGACTTGGAAGAGGATATCTGAGTTATATAAGGGAAGCCAAGCTGTCTGTGACTAGGCCGCAGGTCTATTAGGAGGCCGAAAAACCTCAGTAGATTGGACAGTCAGGCCCGAGTTGCCTCAGGCCCATGGAGTGACCTGTGAAGAGCTTGTTGTTCGTGTAGGTGATTGCTGAGTTTGTTGGCTGAAGTCTGTTCAACAAAGGAGTGTTTGAACATCATGTTTAAGAGCTGAGTGTACAGTGACTTGGAAGGGCTAATTCACTGTGAGAAGCTGAGCTGATTAGGGCTGATATATGCAATGTTTCTTGAAGGACCAAGAGCATTGTGAGCAGCTGGTGGATAGAGGAGTATAAGGAGTTATTTTCTCTGTGGTCAAAGGAGGCAAAGGACCTGCCAGGTGTCAAGACAGTGAACTAAAAGGACTGTTGTGTAAGGGCATCTTCAGCAAGTAAGCCAAGTTTTGTTCTTGGTCTTTTGGGTAGATTGAGGGTCAAAAGAAGTTGACCTCAAGCCCTAGTTGTCTTGTATCAGGGCTTTGTAAGGGCCATGATCCCTGGTACAAGAGCCCTATGTTTGTTTTATAAGTGAGGAATAAAAACAAGTTTTGGGTCACTTATATTTCTGTTTACTTTGTTGATTCACTGCTGTTACATTTTTACTGTGCAAAGTGCTTGATGTTGTGTATTACAGTGTGTTTATGATCGTGATTAGAAATAAACCTGATCTGAAGTACTAAGAAAAACCAACAATGAAACAAGGCAACATGACCAAAGAGTTGTAATATGCAATTCACAATTCAAACTTTAACTCTCATTTATAATGCTTACAAAATAGGCCACAATAAAGACAAATAATTCTAAGTTCTCAAATCTCGATTCTAAACTGAAAAAGTCTGACAAATTATTTTAAGTTCTCAAATCTAGATTCTAAATCGAAAAAGAAAAAGGAAAAAGACACAATTGTACTATTCACTAAGCTTTCTTAAGCCTTTTTCCATGAGCGATTTCTAATTTCTTCTTCCATGGTCTAGTAGCAACAACAATTGTTCCAGGAGCATAGAGAATTGTTTCTGGAGCACACGAAATGTCCTGGGAGAGCAATCCACTCTAAAGCTAGCTTCAAGAGTAAGAGCACTAGGGGGAGGGAAGCCTTCCAGTAGCTACAGTTCATAGCTGGAGATTGAGAAGTTTAAATCACCATCCTTCATGGTGCAATTAGTGAACCATCGTCTAAAAAGCATTAATTGCTTAGAGATTTGCATATTGAAGATTGACAACCTTGAAAAAGCTGTTTGCTAACAATGACATTAAGTCACATTTTGTGCCATGGTTGATACAGGTGTGGTGGGAGAGACACTAAAAACACAACGCAAGTAAACTCAAAAATTCTAAATGAAATCTGTAGAAAACACATATAATAATTGGATGAATTGAACTATGCTTACATAATTGGATAAACAGCAGCATCAAAGATATTAGAAAGAAAATCAATTACTGCATTCATGACTTTCAGTGAAAGTAGCAATGATGAAGAATGGAGAATAGATATTGATATGAAAAATACCTTGACTTCCTCATAAAGCTTTTTCTCCCATGCATATATTTTGTCTAAAGTTGATGCATGGCTACCAGAAACCATGCCAGTATCATCATCAAGATCATTGTTATAGGCATCAATGTACTTCTTTGGTTTCGAGGAATGCGGTTGCTTTGATGATGAAGGTACAGATGACTTAGCTCGATGCCAAGTAACTGCATTCAAGACCCTGGCAGAAAGTGCTGCATCGATATGTGTGAGACATCAAATAGCTGAAAATTTGTAATAACCATTGTTCCATATAATTTATATTTCTCTGTTTACAGGGTTCAGATTTCAAATACATATCATCATTTACATATGACGTCTAAATTGGACAAGAAAATCAACATATTTCTATCCATTTACAGGGTACTGAATTCAGATGTATATTGTCGATCCAATGTGAAGTCTAAATTGAACAAGAAAACCAACATTTCCTCCTATACTGGAATAAAATTCCTTCACGTCCTACACAACTATAGAAAAAGCAGACAAATGATATTTTTAATTCACATCCTCCGCTCTATTTAAATTGACATGATATTGTATTCAAAGAAAGACTTAAAAAAAAACTCAGCATAACACTACTAATATAACCAGAAATCAAGTTTCTGTGCTTAACTGCAAAATTGCACCGTTCGTAAGCCTGACGAGTAATATTCCACGAAAAATTGAATCCCAGACAACAACAATATTTTGCATGATTTAGCACACTCTGAGAAAATTGCAAGTGTCACATGAATCATGAATTGGGTAGTAACAAGCATTATTTACAGCTGGCCACTGGGGAATGAACAGGTTGTGAAAAGTCAAGTATTTATAATTTCAAACCAAAACTAGTTATTACAAAATATGAACACATGCAGCAAGCCTTTTGTTAAAACATCCAATGAAGGAAGTGGAAAAGCATACCTTTAAGTAAACTATATCTTGGACGATAAGGAACTCTGTTTGTCTCAAGCATCTTGGAAACCTCCTTGCCAGAATCTTGCGCCCTTTTAAACTGATCTTCAATCTCTTTTATAACTTCGACTAAATCCCTAGTTCTTTGAGTAACAAAAGGAGCTTGATCATTGTTTCCACCTGAAGGTGCTCCACTCTCCACTGCTGCCTCGTCAACTGGCAAAGCCCCAGTTTGCCCTTTGTTCTTTTCTCTATCCTCATCCTCCCCGGTATTGGTAGGAACTTTCTCTTCTACAGATTCCTCGGGCTCAGGGTGGGCAACAGAACGCATACTAGTCTCTGCCACAGGATCCGCAGACCGAGTGTCAGTAGCTTGACTTTTCCCTGCTGCCTTTATATCTCTCTGCAGTTTTGTCTTCGTATCCTCTCCCTGATCTTCATCTTCCAAATCAGGAATTCCCTCTTCCTCCCTCACCCGACTTGAATCACGACTGCTTCCTTCAGATGCTGATCTCGGTCTGCTTTGATTGTAAAAAGGATACATGTTCTCGTCCGAAATGAATGGATTGAAAAAGTCCCATGCTTGGTTACTGGAAGGAGGAGGAGGTGGAGGGGGATGATTTGGACTGTATGAAGGCCCCGGCGGAGAAGCCGGAGCAGGAGCTGAAGGCAGAGGATTGCCAAAAAAACTATCCATATTAGAAGCACCTGAAAAATCCCATGTCGCTCTCTCTGGAGAGCGTGGCCTCTCCTCATAGGTCCTGGAAGGCGTACCGCCAGATCTCAAATAGTCCATACGAGGCGGGCTTGTATACGTTGAAGGAGATTCCCAATGCCCATAGTCTTGCAGTGGAGATGCAGGACTTGCTGCAGGAGATGCCGAGTGTGAATGTGAATGATGGGAATGTGAATCCGAGTGATGGGAATGAGAATCCGAATGCAGATGCAAAGAGGAGGTAGTCGAAGATTTATCGGGGCCAGCGACGGGCTCTGAAGATTTCTTCTCAGAAGAGCTAATTACAGGCGACGGAGGGACCGAGGACGACAACAGCTGCGTCTCCCCTTGAGCAAAAACCCTGAGGGCTTCTCCAATGCCACCTAGAGCTTGAAGGTATTCTACATGAGCTGCAGCCAGCGCATACCTCTGGTCCACCGCCTGCTTAATAAAATGCTTCCTCTCCTTACACATCGACACTACTGGCTCGTCGTCTGCTTTTGACATAGAACAACCCATTTGCATCCTCCTCCTAAACCCTTCCCCGAAATCCCAATCCCCAAAAACCCTATTTCACCTCCAAATTCAAATGATTGTCCTCATTTCTGTCCACTGAAAACACGGGTCTCTCGCGCAAAACCTCTGCATATCCCACATATGGGTATATTCCCAAAAACCCTCCTTTTACAAGCTAATTCAAGATATTCTCTCCATTTCACTCCTCCCCCACATAGGTATATCACACAAAACCCTGTATATTCCACTTATGAGTAGAGCACAATCTGTACATCCCACCAATGAGTGTACCACAAAAAAGTCCTGTAAATCCTCATGTTGACAACAGTCATCCTCCTTATGCACACAGTTCCTTCCTTGTAGAATCAAACTCGGAAGATTCAGATTTAAAACATCTTTGTTAGTTTTGCAGTGAACCCTGCTCGAGGGCTCCCTTTCCTGTGAAATAAAAAGGATCAAGGGCTGAGAATAATTCAGAGTATCCTTACCTTTTCATCCATAAGTTCTGTTACAGGGAATCATGGCAGCATGCAGAAGGGATTTTCGTCCTCATCGTCTTCCATCCACTCAATGGGTCTTTCTTAACAGCGAAAGATTTTAACAAAAGGACACAAACTTTGTCTCTCTTCCCTATTTAGGACGACAACAACAATGGGCTTAAATCAATGGAAAATCAATCATGTAGGAGTCAAAATATACATTGATGCATGATCCCATATAATACACTACAATCCAAAGTAAATACAAACAGCTGAGCAGACACGGAGCCCAGTCGCTCTGTACGCTGGATAAATCCAGAGACCTTCGCCCATATGTAGGTCCCCCGGGGATTAGAACTTTTTCCCCTCTTTTCAATCAATTTTGCCTCTTCATTCCGCCCAATCCCATGACCCACATGACGAATCGGTCCATGATCCCATGTCCCACTCAGAGAGTCAATTCTTGTTCAAATGATAGTTCTACTGTTACACAATGTGGGCTCAAGCTAGGGGGTATCCAACGAGATGGGTATCTCTCCCCCATATAAAAAACCCAATTGCCTGAGAGCTGACATCTGGTTTATGGAAATTTATTAGGGGGAGCACGGGGGGAGTGTCACCTCAATGGAATAATTGAACCAGATTATTTATGGTGTTGACCTCTTTATAGTTAGTTCAAATGACTTTGAACGGGTTGCAATGCTTAATTGTAATATTAAAAAAATTTCAAAACCCATTAAAAATACTCTAACAGATCCAGATCGATGCTGTAAAAGTTAGTTGCAAAGCAGAAAGGAGATGAGATAATAAAGAAATCACAACCAGAAATGGGTGGTATCTCTTGTAATGAGAAACGCCTTGCTTTCATTTTGTCGGAGAGCAGTTTGAGTTAGGTGGAGATTCGATGCCATAAGAGGGATGTCATACTTGTCTTCAACGATCTCGTTACAAATTGGGGAATTGCTTACGATTTAAGATTATTTTTCTTCACCCTTAAAAAGAGTTGACTGTATTCAATTCGAAGATACATTGAAATTTATGGATGTGGATCCATGAATAAGATCAAATAAATAATAATAAAAAGGTATAGAATGAAAATTTAAAATATAATAATGTTTTTTAAGAGGTAAAAGGAAATAAGAGAACAAAAAGGAAAAGGTATCTTGTGGTTATGTTGTGTAAAATATATAGAATAGAGAGAATATAATCATGTTACAAGAATGTTGGTTAGGTTGTTGAAGGAACATTGTTAGGTTGTTGAAGGTAATTTGGTTTTACTAATATCACTTATTCTAGTGTGTTAGATTAATTGTTGGTGTGTATGTATTGGTTGTTATAATAATTTTTTATTTTAGATATCGGGTATATATAAGTTTTTAAAGTGGGTATAACGAGCATTGAGATATGTCTATGCATATTAAAGCTTAATATACATAATAATATCTATACCAATTGAGGTTTAATGCATTGTCATAAATCTTAATAGATATTATTATTTGGATTTCATGACAAGATGTTAGGAAATGCATTATCCCTTAGATCCAATATTAAGCATTGCACACCTCAATGATGGGATGTAAAGGTTAAAGGTTACTTTAATTGAAGAAGATTGGTGTAGAGAATGGATAGATGCTTAGGTAAATAAGGTTGTATTCTAAAACTTTATAAACACACAATTTTTAAATATAAAGGTTGTTGAAATAGAAAGAGAAAGGTAGGTAGGGTAATGGAATAAAATCTCAAGATAAAGATATGTAACCATATTACTAGTTTGTAATGTATTAAATAGATAATAGCCACATGCTAAAAAAAGTTTATAAAGTATTGAGTTTGAAAGTATTAACAATATTACTATTTAAATGAAAATAAATGCTATCATATTAATTTATAAATATATATTTTAAATTTAATAAAATTGGTTTTATAAAGTATGTATAAATGATCTTATTTTATCAAATAAAAATTTACACACTTTTAATTAATTTTAAAAAATACAATATCATATTATAAATTAAATTTTCCATATTACTATATAATAATAAAAATATTAATTTATTTAATTAAAATATTAAATAAAATTTATAAATATAATAACTTTAATAAATCAAAATATTATTGTTTTATTTGATTAATATATCAAATAAAACATATAGATATAATACTTAAAAATAAATAAAAACCAAAAAAATAATATATAACTAAATCCAATCATTAAAAACACTCTTTATATAAAAATAAAACATTATTTAATTGAATATGATGGAAATTTATAAAAGCCTCGGATGGGGTGTTTTCTGAGAAAAAAGGGGGTGAGATGTTGTTGTCTCACCTGGCTAAAGGATTGAGAGGTGTGGCAGCATGCCCTCATAGTAAGATTGGTTGTGTTACTCCAAAGTTATGCATGTAGTTTGTTATTTGTGGCATTAACTCACTGAGTATCTCGCACTCAAGTCTTAATTGTAATGCAGGCATACAATATGTCCTTCGAGGCTCCACTCATACAGAGTTCTAGTCGGTGTCAATTATGCTTATGGCTCCTCACATTTTCGACCAGACCAAGCACAGTTTTGATGCAGTTGGTGACTAGTGCAACCAGCATGTCTCGCCTATTGTAACCCACAACAACTCCAATTGCAATTCTCTGTCGTCTCGCTCCTTCAAGGCCTAACCTAGCAACAATTGGAAATATTCATTGGGAAATCACCATTTCAGTGGATTTGTTTCTTCCTTCGTTATTTTGAACCGCAGTGTAGATGGTAATTTCCAAAATTCTCGAAGGTTTATGTTGATTCTGCAACTACTTTTCTCTCTCAGGTTAGGTGACGATACATTAGTTTTTGCGCCAAGCCTCTTATGCAAATAAGGTACAAACACTCCTCCTTACTAGAAAAATATTTTGGACGCATCTCCGCTAGACTCCTCCTAGCCAGGCATTTCATTCTTGCTCTATGCCCTCTCTCGTTCATAACCTCCTCTATCCCTCATGTGTTTTTCTCTTTGGTTAGTTTCGATGGGCCCTATTATCTATTTGCTTTAGTATTCTAGCAACTACTCCATGGACTTAGCCTCTGTGCATTTTCATCGATTGGATTTGTAAGTTTTGTCTTTCTCCTTACCTGATTAGCTTCCCTCCCTCTCTCCTTAGATGTCGTTGGTGGTCTCTCTCAATCGTGGTCCTCGCCACACTATCTCTCTCACTTGTGTCTCTACTACGTGGCCCTCCCTCAACTTTCTGAAGCTCTTATCTCCCCTCTCATTTTGCTCTAGTCAAAAGAGAATTGGAGGCACTGCAAGCAGATGTGGACCATAGAATCTGGAAACAAAGGTGGATACCTTGGCTTTAAAGGTGGACAGTATGGAGCTGGCAGTTGAATCAGTGACCTTGGGTATCCTTAAGGAAGTTTTTGGGATTTCCGAGAATTATCTTTCTGGAACGCAGAAAACAAGACATCTTCACGAGCCCCTGAATTAGGCCATGGCTTCGATTACTCCTCTCCAGATAGAAGAAGTGCAGGTTGGACATGATGGAAGCCTCAAAGTTGATGAGAACGACAACAGTTAGCAAAAATGTATTTTTTTAAATGTTCTGTAAATTTTATGAATACCATGAAATATTTTAAAAGCTCTATAAAATAAATGTAGTAAGAACTATAGCTAAAAAAAAATAAAGTAGAATAGACAGTTTTTTGAACAATTTTAGAACATTGAAAAAAAAACCAATCTTTAAATATAAAGATACTAACTCATTTATCCATTAAATTATTAATATTAAAATTAAAAACAATACCAAATTAATCAAAACATATATATATATAAACAAATTTATAAATAAAATTTATAATACAAATAACACGTAATAAACTTCTTATATTTCATATCAACAAAATTTATAATACAAATAATGCTTTACAAATTTCCTATGTTTCACAAAATTTACAATACGAGTAAATGCTTTATAAACTATTGTTATCACCGTGATAACACTTAAATAAAATCTATACAATGTCAACATGCTTCTCAAAATTTATAATACGAGTAATACGGTATAAACTTTCGTATTTTTATCACCACGATAACACTTAAATAAAATCTAATAAATGTCAATATTTTTTCATAATGTGGTTGAGAATTTTACAAATATTGTCGGTGATTCTATCGAGGATTGACCCGATGATGACCGCTTGCATTAAATTCCAAACACCCCAATCCATTATGCTTACTCACCAAATAAAAATCAATTGACATTTCGATATTCTTAAAAACAACTCCCTTTTTAAGGGGTCATTCTTTAAAGGGCCCACTAGATGGTTTCTTTGAAATTCATGTTGATGTTCATTGATTCTTTTTGTCAATTCTTCAAAATCTTCTTCATTATTTGGATCTCGGTCATTATAAAGATGGGTGACCCCACTTGTGGCATTTTTTAATGTTTTCCTTCCTCTAGAGATATAAACTTTATGATGGCTTAAATGGTTTTTTTTTTTTACAATTATTTTGAAAATGTTTGTTTTTAATTCAGGAGAAGAAGAAGAATCATAAATGGGTTAAGTAGTTTAGTATTAGAGCGTATAAATTAAATTAAATGATTTAGTAGTAATATAAAAAAAAAATGTTAAGATGGTGTGGCAAGGTTTAATGGTTGCAGGGTTTTTTTTTGCAACGTGGAAATTTTTTTGTTTTTCTTTTTTCTCTCTACGTATTTCATTCTCTTTTCTTTTTCTTTTTTTTCGTCACCAAAATCTCTATAGACAACAAGCTGGTGGATTTTGAACTCGTCCCTCATCTCGAGCCTGCCTTCCAAAGTCAGTTGGAATATGGCCAATTCAAAAGATCCAACCAATCCATGCAGACATATGGAAAGTATTAGTTAGGGCTCTTTACTTCCTCCACGTGTGGTGACCTCCTCGGTATTTTCACTTTAAGATCCCACCCATTTGACAATCAATTTGGAGTGTAATTATAGTGGTCTCGGCATTCCTCATTCTCGTTCACCCTCGCCAACCCCATCCTCTCATCCCTCTGCAAAACCTAAACGTTGAAAGGGGATTAAACCTATTGGCTTGTGGTTTCATGAACGAATAAGGCAACATGCAGAGTTAAGCTAATGAAGGGTGGAAGTGGCTAAAGTGAAGGCCAAGCAATTCAAGCGCAGGTCGGGCAGACACCCCGCAGTCAAAAAGAGGAAAGAGCACTTACCACTTACCTTTTCGCATCGCCAACTGCATTTGCATTTACACTTTTGTTAACTTCACCTGCACCTTTTCCTCGATTGTGATGTAAATGGGACCCACCCTCTCTGCCACGTCACTTGTCCTCCTATTGCACATTGCACATTGCACTTCGCTACTCGTAACATTTACCCCCCATTCCTCCTAATATCAAACTCCTGATTCCCCGATTGCGATTTGCGATCGGCCCCACCTCCGTCATGCCACGTCACTTTCCACTCATCGCACATCGCAAGTCATAACTATTACACTTCACTTCTCATAACAGAAACTTCTGATCGTGATTTGCGGGCGGCCCCACCTCCGTCATGCCACGTCACCTTCCGCTCATCGTAGATCATGACATTTACCTCTCGCTTCTCATAAGTAAAACTTCCAATTGCGATTTGCGGGCTGCCCCACCTCTGTCATGCCACGTCACCTTCCACTCACTACACATCGCCCATCGCCCTTCGCAAGTTTTAACACTTACCTCTCGATTCTCATAAACAAAACTCCCGATTTGCGATTAGCAGGTGGTCCCACCTCCTTGCCACGTCATCAAAGCCCTTCCACGGCCTTTGTCCCGCTCTTTACAATGTTAACCCTCCCGCTAACTCCACCATCACCTCCGCTATTTCCATCCATTATCCATACGTCATATCATCGCTAAACCTCTGCCATCTTCCCCTCATCTCCGCTCCCTATCACGCATCCGACGGCTCATGATCTATTTCAGCCGACCCCCTCACCTTTCGAAGGTTAACGCGGGGGGGGGGGGTCTAAAACGGCTGGTTTTGGAAACTGCCTCTAGTGCTACATGTCAACCTGTAGTGTTTTCACATCCCCCCCATCCAATACGACAAACCAGACAGGCCCCCCTCCGAAATTCGGTCTTCGATTTTGCAAGTCAAACATAGCAGGGGTTTTTTGTGGGACAAATGCAGCTATGGTGTATTCAGTTTGTCCAAGAAGTCCCCGTAAAAAAGCTAGGCACGCGCAGCACGACTGGCCATTTCGTAACGGTTAGTGGAAATCATGAGAGAAAGGGAGTGGAGGCTTTCAACAGCAGATGGAATCATGTGATGGAAGCCAAATTTCCCACGTGTTCACAACCACTCCTCGCCACCCCGTTTTGAAGATTGAAGGATTTGGCCTCCGTGGCCAGCTATGTTGTTTCTTTCACTGTTTGATTATGATGTTTTGCTCTTGAAATCTCGATTTCACCTTATTTTGTTTTGATTTTCTAATTATGGGAGTGATTGCTCGATGCACACTCTGCGATTTGGTTAGGATATTTTGATTTTCACATGTGTGGGTCAATCATGAAAGTTTATTCGATTGTAAACCCTCAATAGAACTCTATTTAGAGAGTTTATAGATGAAAGAAGGGTTCGGAATTGTGGAGAATTTTAGCGGTAGTTCTGTATGGCTGTGCTCTTTGTGCTTTGAGATATATATTTGGGAGAGTTGTTTTGAACATAATATGATATACAACGTTGTTTATTTGGATTCCAGATGGAGCAATGAGTAGTATGTATCTATGTTCTCTTGTTTATTAGTAATCTCTTGTCTATGTGTAAGCATCTTTCAAAGTTTTGCTGCTTTGATGATTCGTGTAATGTAGTTTCCAGTGGTATGCATTTTTATTCATGAATTCGTGTATGAATAATGCTCATGTGTTAAACTTATTGTGCCCCCTTAATTTGTGCTCCACAAATCTCTCTTGTTGGTCACATTCCACTTACATCCGCTTCCTTTGAGTTCACAAGAGACTAATTCTTAAGACTTTTAAGCTTGTCTCTCGCGGGTTCATCCTCCATTCCTTCTCAACACCTCTACATATTATGAAAGCCTCTTCTCATGGTTTCATACTTGGCCCATTTGAAAGGCCACCAAGCCATACTGCCTCCTGAGCCCTCTCGCAATATAGGGTAATTCACATGAATCAAACTCCAAAGTCTTCATCATTCTGGAACCACCACGATCATTATCCTCTTAATCCATATTTTGTCAGAGGCACCCTTAAATTTTTCTACATCTAACCTCTGATTTCAAGATGTCCTAGGCACTGTTCTTTTGCAACTCAAGGTTGTCTCTAGAAGCTACAACATATTTTTGGCGCCGTTGCTGGGGAGTGAATTAGAAAATCTTTTCCCTGGGATACGACATTATCTTCACCCTTCAATTAGGTGAGCACGAAGGGTTGGGGTTACCTTGCATAACCTTCATTTGAAACCCTTTTGTATTTGATCCCGAAAAGATCATATTTAAGAGAATCTGGAAGGAAAAGCAACCAAGCCAGGCTGACCTACCCTCATTTTCTCTAGAAGATTCGCCTTCCTCATCTCAGAAAGCTGACATCTATGGTCCTAGCTCCACAACCCGTGTACTTGGGTATTCTCCAGAAGCCTCTGCTTTAGCCAATTCAGTCATAAAAGACGAAGTTGAATCCACTGATACTTCTCTACCTCCCTTGCACCCTACTCCCGAGGTTGAAGAAGTTAAAGAAGTTGCAGTACTCCAAATATTTTTACAGACAAATATCCAAACCTATACTCATCACATGCCTATTATACCCCAGCCAAATAATCCTCATAACCTACCACCACCGCCCCTCATGTTGTACCTGGGTTCCTCCTCAAAAACTATGCTCCATTGGCTCTACCTCAAGTACTGAATGACGTACCACAAGATCATCTAAAGCTCATGCCTCGGTTCACCGGGGAACATAATACTCCGACGCAGAGACATATTGAAAACTTGTGTGCCTTTGCTGAGAATGTGAACGTAGAGCACTTAGATGTGGTGTTAAGGCTTTTTGTCCAATCCTTGGATGGAGAAGCTCGGAAATGGTTCAAGTCTCTAGCCAACAACACAATCCACACTTGGGAAGAAATGGAGAAAGTCTTCACATTAAAATGGGGAGAATGGAGGGACCATAGATACGTTCTCACCGAGTTCAATGCTCTAAAAAAGAGACATAATGCGGATGTAACAGAATTCATAAAGAGGTTCAATAAGCTCTATAATAATCTTCCTGCTGAAATAAAGCCTCCCCAAGCAGATGCTAAGGTGGTCTTCACAGGAGATTTCGAACCCGAGTTTTGGTTCACCCTAAGAGAAAGAAAATCCACATCTCTGGGTCAGATCCAGACTGATGCATTGGAGGTAGAAGCAAACTTTGCCTCTACTGGTAAATTCAAGGGGAAGACATAACATGAAGCTAGAAGAAATATTAGGGAGGAGGCTTCTACTTCAAATCAGGAAATGAAATCACAAGAGTATAAAATTGAATAATTGAATAAGCTAATGAAGAACCTTTCAAATAAGCTGATTAAGCTTGAATTGGAGGCCAAGAATTCCCCTCCTCATCCCAACCAAATGATTCCTAACCAAGGGTTTAATCCTCAATATTGGAAGCCCCCTCTGCGGCTGTTGCAGTGGGAGAGGAAGGAACAACAAGACCACATTCAACCCCCTCTGTACTTGGAGGGACAAGCCGAGGAAGTAACAAACAACCAAGAAGATCAATTCCTCGCTTACTCCGATGATGAGGAGGGTGAAATCATCCCTCAAGGGGAGCAAGAGGAGAAGGAAGTCCCTCCAGAGGATCAAGATATTGACAGTTACTGCAAAAAATTCATGGATTTCATGCAAGCTCAACTCCACAAGAAATATGACCTCATGTCCTCTAAGAAGAGAACTCGAGTGCAAGAACAAAATGAAGAGTCGATATCAAGAGAACAAACACCTCCTAGTCTTGCCAATAAAGGGAAAAAACCATTCGAAGAGTCAACCCCTCATAAGGCCACTGCATCCACTTCCACAAAGCAAGAAGTTGATCCTCCCAAAAATGAGAAGTCCTCATCTATTCCCTTGAAACTGCCCGACCCCCCCAAAGAAAAATTCAAAGAAGCCATTATAGAAAAAAGGGCCCGCACTCTTTAATCTCCAGAAAGAACTAGAGAAGGTCAAGATCCCGGTTCCCCTGATCGAGCTCCTGAAATAGCCTTCATACAAAGCTTAAGTGTCCCAATTCATGCAGCCCCATGGTGTAAGCCCTATTCCTGACAGCCTCAATCTCCAAGAAGAACGACCCATGGTGGTTTTTGGACCTCATGTAGAAGAGCAGGACTCTGCCACTCCCCCATTCTACGTGACTTTGGTGATACATGACTTACTATTGCACAATTGTCTGCTGGATTCTAGAGCTTCACATAACCTGTTGCCTTTGTCTGTCATGGAACAATTGGGATTGCAGATTACAAGGCCTTATAAATACCTGTATTATTTTGAATCCAAAAGGGTGAAGTGCTTGGGTATGATAAAATACCTGGTAGTGAACTTAGTCGAAATTCCAGCCAAAAGTGTGGTAATGGATATTGTTGTAGTTGATATCCCAGCTCAATTTGGAATGTTGTTGTCCAAATCCTGGGGTTCCAAGATTGCAGGGTCAATAAAACTCGACCTCCCCTGCACCAGTGTTCGGTGGGGAAGAAAGAATATCATACCGTGAGCCCAAGTTTGTAAATATGGTCACCAAAGTTGATGGTTCGACCAATTATCCGGTGTATGGAAAAGAGGGTGAATTTTCTTGTCTTATGCTTGAGGAGGACAAAAATTTCCTGCAAGAAACAAAGGTCAGTCCCCTAAGACAGGGGGATCCCATAAACAAAGTGGAGAACAAGATTTGGACCTTGCGGTTTGATGGGGCTTGTTCACAAGAAGGAAACAGAGCCGAGGCGCTCCTGATATTGCCGGAAGGATGCTTAGTGCCTCTCTCCTTCAAGCTGGAATTTGAAGCCACAAACAATGTGGCCGAGTATGAAGCCCTGTTGTTGGGATTACAGGCAACATGGAACACGAACATACAAAACCTCAAGGTGTATGGAGATTCAAAACTAGTAGTGAGGCAAGTCAGGAGCCAATGCCAAGCTAAGCACCCATGGCTCAGAGCTTACAAGAACGAGGTATAGGATTTGGTTGAGAGCTTCTTCTCGACTTTTAATGTTCAGTTCATGTTGAGGGATAAGAACAGAATGGCTAACTCACTAGCTGTGGCTGCTAGCAATTTCCTCCCTCCGCAGAATTAGTTGCTCAGATACGAGGTGGAAGTGAGATATTTCCCCTCCATTCCGGACAACGTAGAATATTGGCAGGTCTTCGAGGATGAAGAGCAAGTCAAGCGTTTTATGGAGATGGTGGGCGAATTTTTGAATTTGGTGATCAACTCAGTGAACAAGGATGATAGTGAAGCGCCGAAAACAAGATGGGAGGAGACATTGGCCGGGAACCGTGTCTTGCAATTAAAGGGAAATGTTATTCCCAGTGGTCTTGTGTCATTGGAGAGATTGTTTGATAAAAATGATATCCTAGTGAACCTAGTAAACCGACCCCCAATGAGCCAGTTAGGTATTTGAATATCAGGACAGAGGAAGACCTGAAGGTGGTGAAGCTGTCGAAAGGAGTCCCTGAATAATATCAAGGACAGTACCTGAAGCTCTTTCGATCATACAAAGACGTCTTTGCTTGGTCATACTAGGACTTGAATACTTTTGATAGTGACGTTATACAACATAAGATACCCCTAAAATAAGACGTTAAGCCTCATTAACAGAAGCTGAGACAGATCAATCCTCTTCTCTCTGCTATTGAAAAAGAAATAAGGAAGCTGTTGTAGGCAAAGATCATTGTCCCTCTGAGGTACTCTAAATGGGTGGCGAACCTGGTGCCCGTAAGGAGGAAAAACGACGAAATTAGGCTTTGCGTGGATTTCCACAATCTGAATAAAGCCTCACTTAAAGACAACTATCCCCTCCCCAAGATGTACCACATCTTACAAAAGGTGGTGGGATCCTCCCACATGTCCATGATGGACGGTTTCTCAGGATATAACCAGGTGGTAGTGCTCCCTGAAGCCCAAAAGAAGACGACGTTCACTACACCTTGGGGAACCTTTTGTTGAGATTCAACAAGATGATGATCCTAGTGAAAATTAAGCACCTTCATTAGGTGGGGCCCACAAGCTATTTTTAGGTGTATGACTATTTTTAGAATGGTGAGAATATTCTAAAATTAGCAGGAGACTAATTCTAGAGGGTTGAGCAAATTCTATCTTTAGATGAGTTTCTATTTTTAGAGATATGGGCAAAGTCTATTTATAGATCACATATCTAAAAATAGAATGCATGTCGATTATTATTAGCCCTTAATGATAATCAGACAATAAATAATAACTTATTCTCTTGAAGCACTTAATTTCAGTTAACTGATGTGGAAAACTAGTTAGCTGAAGGAATTACGCATTCCAAGGTTGGTTGGTGGGACATGCATGATGGACTTCGTTATAACTGATTTTGGCAGAGTTGTAACATAGTTGGAAGAGTATTTATGTGAGTTGTTATCTATTTTAACTCATTTGAGTGAGTTAAACTCAATTGTGCTAGTTGTAACTCATGATACACTAGTGGGAGATCAGTGAATTAATTATTTAATTAATTCACAAACAGTGTTTCACATGCATCTGAAGAAATACAGTTGTTAACTACTTGCATGTCAGATCTAGTGGAGACCCAGTGGAGAGAGGGGTGAAAGGGTCTGACTGACTATCAGTTGTGATTATAGTGATGCATTCAATGCATCTACACACACATTGGAGATTCCAATGAGGATTTTGCAGTCAAGGAAGGCAAGATTGCATTCATTTAAGGATCTTCTTCAGCAAGGATTGCGTAGTGGAGGCAGGGTGTCAGGTGGCAGTAAATTGGTGCACATGTGGACCATTTTTTGTATGACAGTGTGAGACGATTGTAGATTGTACTGAGAGCTTTATGATCATAGCTTTGTATGAGATTGTTTCATGATCCATTGATATACATAATATATGATAGTTGGGGTTTTTAGCTTTAAGCTTTCTCGGTAAAACATCTTGTTATGTGCGATTGATTTTTCTTCATGTGTTTGCAATTAGCGATTTAATTTCCGCAAAGAATTAAGTAGAAGGATTTTGTATTTAACAGTGGATTAAATTGTTAGATCAGGAGAGTCCGGTAATACATCACAGTATTGTTTAAATTTCTACATGGTATCGGAGCAGAAGAGATTGCAATATTGAAGCAATGCTGAGTTTTGTTGGTGGAACAATTAAAATTTGCTGCAAGAATTTCTTGGTGCGATAGTTGAGTAAACATTGCCTTCAATGGTTTGTGGTTGGATTATGCACTCGAGGGCAGCTCAAACTACAATGCATGGAAGGATAGGATGGAGGCAATTCTTGAATATAATGGCTTGAAGGAATTCATCGACAGTGATATTCCTAAGCCCACTTCGACGGATGTTGCATTACTTGACGCCTGGAAAAAGAAAGTAGCAAAGACGAGAAGGATTCTATTGGAAGGTGTGAAAGACCATATTGTGTCAAGCCTTCACAGGAAAGCCACTCCATTTGCAATGTGGAAAGCTTTGACGAATCTTTTCCAAAGCAGCAACGACCATAGGAAGTTGGCGCTGAAAGATAAACTCATAAAAATCAAAATGGAGAAGGGAAAAAATATTCCAAAGTATCTCAAGAAGTTTGTCCAATGTTGGGATGAGCTGGGGAAGAGTCGGCACAGTTATGAAGACTATGTCAACGGATGGGAAAAACTGCCGGATTGGGAGCGACTTTGGTCGGATCTAGTGCAGGAGGAGATAAGGTGGAACACCAAGGATGGCTCTTCATCAAAGCATGATGATGAAGAGGATTGTGCTTTGGCTGCCAAGGCAAGGAAAGGGAAGGGGAAGAAATTACACTCAAAATTAGAGGCTAAAGTCAAGAAGCTGGATTTGTCCAAGGTGAAGTGTTTTTATTGTCACGAACATGGGCATCTCGCCACTAACTGCCCACAGAAAAAGAAGAACAAGAAGGTTGCTAGAGCTGCAGCTGGTGAGGCCCTTGCCTCGCAATTTGAACTTGATTTCTCTTTCATCACATGCTTGGTTTCAAGGGAAATGGGATCGGTGTGGTATCTTGATAATGGTGCTTCCTTCCACACAACGGGAGATAAGGAGCTTTTCAGTGACTTGGAGGAGAAAGATCTCCAAATGCATATAGAGATGGGGGACGATGGATGATACAGTGCGACAAACATTGGTACCATTACCTTTGAGAGGGAGTCAGGTAAACCATTTATGTTGAAAGATGTTATGCATGTTCCAGGTCTAAAGAAGAACTTGGTCTCAGTTGCGATGTTTGAGAACAGAGGTTATGACTTTGTTTTCAGCGATGGAAAAGCTTTCTAGCGACATAAAACAACGGGTCAAACCAAGAATATAGGGATTCGAGTTAAGAATCTCTACAAACTGGAGGTATATGGCTGCTCTGCAGTGGTGGGAAAAGCAGAGGAAGTGGTGAGCTGGGATGAGGGCGAATTATGGCACAGGCGATTGGGCTATCTTCACCATGGCGCCTTGAAGTTTTTGCAGCAGATTTCTACTGGAATTCCCAAGGGTACACTTGCACAATTAGATCGGTGCAAGGGATGTACTATGGGTAAGTTAGTGAAGACCACCTTTCATGAAAAGGAGAACCGCGCTTCGGTGATCCTGGAGAGAGTTCACACAGACGTGTGTGGGCCATTCTCGGTTGCTTCAACAACAAAACACAGGTATTATGTAATTTTGTTGATGACTATTCTCGTAGATGCTGGATCTTCTTCATGCAGAAGAAGGATCAAACATTCTCAAATTTATGTGAGTAAAGCATTGGTGGACAAAGAGTCGGGGAAGCAAGTGAAGGCTCTACGGAGCGATAATGGTGGTGAATATATATCGAACAAATTCAAAGAATTTTGTAGCAAAGAAGGAATTCAGAGAGAAATCATAGTGCCTAATAACCCACAACAGAATGGGGTCGTGGAGAGGAAGAACAGAACGATCGTGGGTGCTGCATGATCAAGGCCTTACCAATGCACTTGTGGGCAAAAGCATGCAACACTACGTTTTATGTGCAAAACTGTTTTCCTCATAGAGTACTTGGCATGAGTACACCTGAAGAAGATTTTACTGGTAGAAGCCGGATGTTTCTCATTTAAATATTTTTGGCTCATCTGTTTATGTTCATGTGATCAAGAACGCTAGGAAGAAGATGGAGCCGATTGCTAAAGTTGGGATATTTATGGGGTACACAGAAACACCCCATAATTATCGTGTGTATTTTCCAAACAGTCGAATGACTGTGGTGCGACAAGATATAAAATTCAATGAGGAGAAAGCCATGGAGTTGTCGCTTGAGAGGGAGCTAGAATTTCATGCAGAGGAGGAACTTCTAGTTCCCAAAGGTGAGCCTCTAGACATGGATCAACCACAGGAAGAAGTTCATGGAGTGGAGAAGTCCACTCACACAGAGCCAAACATTAGAACAGGTAGAAGGCGTACCACAAAAGCTAAGAGGCTGAAGCTTGATGCGGCACAGAATGTAGGAGTCTCTACTTCACAACACAGATAAAGACAGTCTCCTGACTGATTCACTGGATACATGGCTCTCATGAGAAATTTTATCACGACAGAGCCATATTCCTTTCATGAAGCAGTGTAGGAGCCCACATGGGTAGATGCAATGGTGGAAGATGGCTTCCATTGTGGAAATACTTGAAGTGTTCTAGGCAGGTTGATCATCTGACATGATGTTGAGTTGAGATGGATATCAGAAGACAGCTTAGAAGCCCCTACTGATGGGTATTTAAAGTATAAGGAAGATTTGTGGCAGGGGCTTCTCACGGATGAGAGTTGATTATGAATAAACCTTTGCACTGTATGCTTGATATTCTTCCATAGTACCATCCTTACTCTCTTAGCGCGGTCGGTTGCTTTGTTCATTGAATGGATGTAGAGATACCTGATTCTCATGGGATCCATTGGGAAAAGTGTGCATTGAGCAGAAGGTTGGGATGTGGCGGTGGTATGTGTCTGAACTCAAGGCATTATCAGTTGAAGTAAGCACCCGTGGCAGTACCCCTCAGATGTGACCTTATTCAGACAGCTACAAAGAGTGAGGCGGATGAAAACCTACTTCCAGAATTGTATAGGTGGAGACAGTTTTATTAAACTAAAACTTGCTATGTTGATGATTTAAAACTGACTGTTGATGAGCAGCTGATACACTCATGCAAGGAGGACCTTGCAAAGGAGTTTGAGATGAAGGATATGGACCTCCTTCACTATTTCCTTGGATTGGAAATATGGCAGCGAGAAGGTGAACTGTTTGCGTCTCAAGGCAAGTATGCTCGGGAGATACTTGGTAAGTTTCACATGGAGGACTGCAAACCCATGGATACTCCTCTTCCAAGAAATTGGAGGAAAGAGGATGCTACATCAGCAGAGGTAGTGGATGCTACTGTCTATTGATAGTTGGTGGGTTCGCTCATGTATTTAGTTAATACAAGACCGGCCATATGCTATGCGATGAACCAGCTTAGTCAAGCAATGGTTAAGCCTACCAAGCTCTTTTGGAAGGTGGGCAAGCATGTCCCGAGATATCTCAGGGGCACATCTGAGTATGGCTTATGGTACAGACAGATGGATGAGGTGAATTTGCATGGCTTCATGGATGCAGATTGGGCAGGCAACCCAACAGACAGAAAGATCACATCATGAGGGGTTTTCAGTATCAGATCTACAATTGGTTCTTGGTACAATAGGAAATAGAGATTCGTGGCACTCAGTTCAGCGGAAGCGGAATACATGGCAGCAAGTCAAGCTGCATGTGACATTATCTGGATGAGGAAGATCCTGGTTGGTTTGTTTGGTTCTCATTTAGATCCTATAGTGATTCATTGTGATAATCAGAGTTGGATTAAACTCTCGATTAATCCTGTGTTTCATGATAGATCTAAGCATATAGATATCTAGTATCATCATATTAGAGATTGTGTGCAGCGGAAGATCATGTTGCTTTAGTACATTCCTACGGAAGATCAGGATGCAGATATTCTGACCAAGGCGCTCACCAAGAGAAAATTCGAATACCATAGAGGAAGGATTGGGGTGAAGGATAATCTTTTTCTTGTTGAGAGGGAGTGTTGAGATTCAACGAGATGACGATCCTAGTGAAAATTAAGCACCTTCCCTAGGTGGGTCTCGCAGGATATTTTTAGGTGTATGACTATTTTTAGAATGATGAGCATATTCTAAAATTAGCAGGAGACTAATTCTAGATGGTTGAGAGAATTCTATCTTTAGATGAGTTTCTATTTTTAGAGATATGGGCGAAGTCTATTTATAGATCGAATTATTAGCCCTTAATGATAATCAGACAATAAATAATAACTTATTCTCTTGAAGCACTTGATTTCACTTAACTGATGTGGCAAACCATTTATCTGAAGGAATTACGCATTCCAAGGTTGGTTGGTGGGACATGCATGATGGACTTCGTTGTAACTGATTGTGGTAGAGTTGTAACAGAGTTGGAAGAGTAGTTATGTGAGTTGTTATTTAGTTTAACTCAGTTAAGTGAGTTAAACTCAGTTGTGCTAGTTGTAACTCATGATACACTAGTGAGAGATCAGTGAACTAATTATTTAATTAATTCACAAGCAGTGTCCCTGAAGAAATACAACTGTTAATTACTTGCATGTCAGATCCAGTGGAGACCTAGTGGAGAGATAGGTGAAAGGGCCTAGTTGACTATCAGTTGTGACTATAGTGATGCATTCAATGCAACTACACACACATTGGAGATGCCAATGAGGATTGCACAGTCAAGGAAGGCAATATTGCATTCATTCAAGGATCTCCTTCAGCAGGGATTGCGTAGTGGAGGCAGGCTGTCAGGAGGTAATAAATTGGTGCATGTGTGGACCAATTTTTGTATGACAGTGTGAGATGATTGTAGATTGTACTAAGAGCTCTATGAGCAGAGCTTTGTATGAGATTGTTTCATGATCCATTAATATACATAATATATGATAGTTGGGGTTTTTAGATTTAAGCTTTTCCGGTAAAACATATTTTTATGTGCGATTGATTTTTCTTCGCGTGTTTGCAATTGGCGATTTAATTTCCGCAAAGAATTAAGTAGAAGGATTATGTATTTAATAGTGGATTAAATTGTTAGATCAGGAGAGTCTGGTAATACATCACATTATTGTTTAAATTTCTACACCTTTATGTATGCCTGAATGCCTTTTGGTCTGATAAACATCGGTGCCACATTCTAGCGTGCAATGGACATCGCTTTAATAGGATACCATGATAAGTTTGTGGTAATTTACCTAGACGACATCACTCTCTTCTCGAAGAGGAACGCTGAGCATATAGAGCATCTTCGACGAACTTTTGACAAATGTCGAAGGTATGGTCTATCTCTTAACCCCCAAAAATCCATGTTTGCCCTGGAAGAAGGAAAGCTATTAGGGCATATAGTAACCAAAGAAGGGGTAAAGATCGACCCGAAGCGGGTGGAGGTGACAAACGGAATTTCCCTACCAAGAAACAAAAAGGAAGTATAGGTATTCTTGGGAAGAATAAATTTTCTCATACGGTTCATACCAAACTATGTCGAGATCATCTGAAACATCAATGAAATGCTGAAGAAGAATAGTGAAGTGAAATGGACCCCTCAATCTAGGGATTCTTTCAACAGGATCAAGCATGCCTTTGCGGAAGCTCCAGTGCTAGCGGGTCCAAACTATGGAAGGCTATTCATGATTTTTTATTTCGCCTCCCCTCATACAATAGCTGCGGTGCTGCTATAAAAAAATGATGAAGGGCATGAACAACCTATTGCGTTCTTCAGCCAAGTCCTTCGAGATGCCGAACTAAAATATAACACCCTGGAAAAGCAACCATATGCTCTAGTCAAGTCACTTAATGCATTTTGAGTGTACGTGTTACAGCCTGTCATAACAACTTACGTACCACTGCAGCAGTGAAGGATATTCTGGCGCAGGGCAACAGTGAAGGAAAAAGGAGCAAATGGATAGCTAAGATGCATGAGTATGAGATAGAGATAAAGCCCACCAAACTCATCAAAGGCCAAGGGCTGGAAAAATTTTTGTCTGACTCCAACTATCAAGCTTTAGGGATAAATCTGTCTATGATAGGAGGAGAAGCGCAGGAGGATATTGGTGTACATCAGGGCATATAATCTTCCAAACAAAATACACATGTAAAATACCTTCTATCCTTATGGTATAAAGATATAGTGGATTACATTTTGACCGTGAGGTGTCTCCTTAACTATGACAAGACCAAGTGTCGCACTTTAAGGTTAAGATCTCAAAAGTATACTGTGGCAAACGGGCGACTGTATTGGAGGGACCCGGCTGGGATTTTACTACTATGTTTAACAGAGCAAGAGTTTGACGAAGTGATGACAGAGTTCCATGAAGGAATATGTGGTGGGCATTATAGCTAGCGATCCACTGCTCACAAGATCTTGAGAGCAGGCTTCTTTTGGCCCAAGCTGTTTGGTTATGTACATGCTCGCGTCTGGGCCTGCGAAAAGTGTCAGACATTCGCTGAAAAGCAAAGGTTCGCACCTCTCCCATTGATCCCAATTCATGTTGAAGAGTTGTTCAAAAAATGGGGAATTGACTTCATAGGTGATATTCACCCAGATTATAGCAACCAACATCGATGGATCCACACCACCACAGATTACTTCACTAAATGGGTTGAGGTCGTGCCCACAAGGAATGCCACAAATTTGGTGGTGATCAAGTTCTTGGAGGAAAACATAATAGCCATTTTTGGATGCCCTGCTAAAATCATAACAAATAACGCCCAGGGTTTTAATTCGGCTAGGTTCGTGAACTTCTGTCAGCATTATAATATCAGTCTGCGACACTCCACTGCATATTACCCATAGGGGAATGGGCTGGCGGAATCATCTAACAAGACACTGGTGAGGATCTTGAAAAATACCATCAATGAAAACTAAAAGAACTAGGATTCCCAACACAAGTTTTCTCTCTGGGTGAATCGCATCACCACTAAAAGATCCACAGGGAAGTCCCCTTATGAGATGGTGTACGGTAGAGCAACAGTCTTCCCTATTAACCTCGCATTACCTGTTGCCCGATTCTTACAAGACAGCGAGGAGGAGCCAAACGACCTTATCAAAAGAATGAACCAATTGGTCCAACTAAATGAAAAACGGGAATAGATAAGCCTCAGACTAGCAGAGTACTAGGAAAATATGAAAGGCTTATTTGACCAAAGAGCTAAAGACAAGGAAATCCAAGTAGGGGATTTGGTGTTGTGATGGATGTCAGGCGGCCAGACAAAGGGAAACATGGGAAGTTCGACCACCTTTGGTTTGGTCCATTCAGGGTGGCAGAGGTCAAAGGCAACAATACCTTTGCGTTGGATAACTTGGAAGGAGACACACTCGAGATGCCTGTCAATGGACAGTTTCTCAAGCCTTACTTCTAACACTGATAGTGGGCTGTGACGACCCATTGTACTTATCGTTAAATTTTATATATGTTGTTTGTTATTTTCGCATGAATTCCTTTTTGTTTTTTATTAAAATTGCTTGAAAATGTTTTTAACGATGATCCCAGGAATATAAATAAGAACACAAGCAAGTGGTCTGCGAGTTCTCGACACACTCGAACGAGTGCGTCATCCCCAATTGAGCCAATGTTGGCTTGTGTTTCATGAACAGATAAGGAAACATGCAGTGTTAAGTTAATGAAGAGCGGAAGTGGCTAAAGTGAAGGCCAAGAAATTCAAGCTCATGTCGGGCAGACACCCCGCAATCAAAAAGAGGAAAGAGAACTTACTGCTTACCTTTTCGCATCGCCAACTACATTTGAATTTACACTTTTGTTAACTTCACCTGCACCATTTCCTCGATTGCGATGTAAATGGGACCCACCCTCTCCACAACGTCACCTCTCCTCCTATCGCACATCTCTAATCGTAACATTTACCCCCCGTTCCTCCTAATATCAAACTCATGATTCCTCGATTGCGATTGGCCCCACCTCCGTCATGCCATGTCACCTTCCAGTCATTGTGCATCGCACATCACAAGTCATAACCATTACCCTTCGCTTCTCATAACATAAACTTCCGATTGCGATTTGTGAGTGGCCCCACCTTCGTCATGCCACATCACCTTCCACTCATCGCACTTCACACATCGCAGATCATAACATTTACCTCCCGCTTCTCATAAGTAAAACTTATGATTATGATTTGTGGGCTGCCCCACCTCCGTCATGCCATGTCACCCTCCACTCACCACACATCGCACATCTCCCTTTGCAAGTTTTAACACTTGCCTCCCGTTTCTCATAAACAAAACTCCTGATTTGCTATTTTCTGGTGGTCCCACCTCCTTGTCACGTCATCAAAGCCCTTCAACGACCTTTGTCCCGCTCTTTTCAGTGTTAACCCTCCCGCTAACTCCACCATCACCTCCGCCATTTCCATCCATTATCCATACGTCCTATCACCGCTAAACCTCCGCCATCTTCCCCTTATCTCCGCTCCCTCTCATGCATTCGACGGCTCATGATTTATTTCAACCCTCCCTCACCTTTCGAAGGTTAACACCGGGGTGGTCCGAAATGGCTGGTTTTGGAAACCACCTCCAATGCTACGTGTCAGCCTACAGTGATTTCGCATCTCCCCCATCCAATACCACAAATCGGATAGGCCACCCTCCGAAATCCAGTCTCCAGTTTTTCAAGTCAAACACAACAGGGGTTTTCGGTGGGACAAATGCAGCTATGGTGTATTCAGTTTGTCCAAGAAGTCCCCATTAAGAAGCTAGGCATGCGCAACACGACTAGTTGTTCGTGACGGTTAGTGGAAATCATGAGAGAAAGGGAGTGGAGGCTTTCGACAACAGATGGAATCATGTGATGGAAGCCAGAATGCCCACATGTTCACAACCACTCCTCACCACCCCATTTTGAAGATTACAAGATTTGGCCTCCGTGGCCAACTATGTTGTTTCTTTCACTGTTTGATTATGATTTTTTTCTCTTGAAATCTCGATTTCACCTGATTCTGTTTTGATTTTCTGATTATGGGAGTGATTGCTCGATGCACGCTCTGCGATTTGGTTAGGATATTTTGATTTTCACATGTGTGGGTCGATCATGAAAGTTTATTCGATCGTAAACCCTCAGTAGAACTCTATAAGTAGAGAGTTCAAATATGAAAGAAGGGTTCAGAATTTTGGAGATTTTTTGCGGTAGTTTTGTATGACTGTGCTCTTTGTGCTCTGAGATACATATTTGGGAAGAGTTGTTTTGAACACAATATGATATACAACGCTGTTTATTTGGATTCCAGATGGAGCAATGAGTAGTATGTATATGTGTTCTATTGTTTATTAGTAATCTCCTGTCTATGTATAATCATCTTTCAAAGTTTTGTTGCTTTGATGATTCGTGTAATGTAGTTGCCGGCAGTATGCATTTTTATTCATGAATTCGTGTATTAATAACGCTCATGTGTTAAAATTGATGTGCCCCCTTAATTTGCACTCCATGAATCTCTCTTGTTGGTCACATTCCACTTACATTCGCTTCCTCTAAGTTCACGGGAGACTGATTCTTAAGACTTTTAAGCTTGTCTCTCGCAAGTTCCTCCTTCGTTCCTTCTCAACACCTCTGCATATTATGAAAGCCTCTGCTCATGGTTTCATACTTGGCCCATTTTAAAGGCCACCGAGCCATACTACCTCTTGAGCCCTCTCGTAGTATAGGGTAATTCGCATGAATCAAACTCCAAAGTCTTCATCATTCCAGAACCACAACAATCTTTATCCTCTTTATCCATGGACCATATTATGTTAGAGGCACCCTTAAATTTGTCTACATCTAACCTCTAATTTCAATATGTCCTAGGAACTGGTCTTTTGCAACTCAAGGTTGTCTCTAGGAGCTACAACAAACCCCAGGGTCAATCGAGTTTCATTTATGGTCGGCAAAGACATGGCCATGGCAGACATTCCACAACTCATTAACTCAACCCTTGTGGGACATTTTTATGGTGAAAATGTAACAGAGGCCTCTCTCCAACAATGTTTTGTGAAATTTTGGGAACCCCTTTTGGGTTATTCTCCATTATCCTTTGTGTTGTGTCAAGGATGGGTGGCATTCTAATTTTGGGAGGAAGTTGACTCTGTGCATATTGTAGAGGTATTTTAGCATTGGGGCCTGTCAAAACTTATGTTAAAAAAATGGTTTGTGAATTTTGATGTAAAGCGAGAGCCTTACAATATTCAGAGGGTTGGGTCATTCTTTTGAGGGTCCCTTTTCATTTATGGTCTAAGGCATGCTTTCAGATGAATTGGAATAAAATTGATTCCTATATTTGCCTTACACCAAAATGGGTTGCCGAAGGTGATCAATGTTGGGCCTAGATTGAAGTTCAGGTGTATTTGGAAGATGGACTATTGGGAGAAATTTTCCTTTAATCTAGTGACTTTTAGTGGGTTCAAACAATTGATTCTTGAATACTGCGATTTCACTACCATACATGTCACACTATTAGTCATCTAAGGGCTCAATGTCCTAAGTCCCTCCCTTAGCACGGTCAGTAGAAAGTGTGCTTTTGTTTTCCAACAAAAAGGTCTCTTGCGAGTGTTCTCGATGGCCAAACACAGACACCTCCTAAGCGAAAGGCCTCCTTGATTTTTCATAGTGTGTAGGTGGTTGGTCCCTCTTTGGAGTTAGGTAACTCTGCTTTTGCCCCCTGTGGTAATTTATTTAGTGTTCCTGCTTGTTATTTCACTTCGTCTTCATCTACTCCTTATGCCCCAGGCAAGGGTTTCGGTCCCTTTCCCCATCCCCAGTTAGTTGATTGTACCCTTTATGTTGTTGGTGATGGTGTGTCGGGCTTCATGCTCTCTCTCTTAATTTCTCAGCCCCTAGAGGTTGTGTCCCACTCACTCGTTGCTTCATTTATTCTGGTCGAGCTTCCTTTTGAGGTTAAGGTCACTGGTTCATATTCTTCCTTTTTTCCATCTCTTTCTCCCTCCCCTTGACCACCACCTTTTCCCTTTGCCCTTCACCCTCTTTTTTTCCCCCTGCTTGAAGCTCTTCATTTTAGTTTTGGCTCAACCTCCCCTCACCTCTTGATCTCTTCCTATAGTGGTTTGGTCTCCTCCTTCTCCTTCAGATATGCACTTTGATCCAAATCTTGTCATGGCAACGTTGCTTGTATTAGCAGGGGGATAACTTTGGAACCCATTCTCTCCAAACTCCTTGGATGATAATCCTTATTGCATAGAGCACAAGAAAAGGAAGTGGTTGATATCAAATCTGGAAAACAAGCCAATACCCCTAGGGCCCTTAAAGCAGGGAATACCCTCGCCAAGTCTTCCTCGTGAAGGTTCTTTCATTCAATGTCAAAGGGTTCGGGGGAACCCATAAGAATTAGGCACTCAAATGATTGATCACGTGTCATCTTCCTAACATTATCATCCTTCAATAAACTATGGTGCATGATGTGAGTGCTCATCCAGTCTCAGAGTTGTGGCTACCCAGATGGTCCTTCAACACTCTTGACTCCTTTGGACTCTCTGGTGTTCGCTCATTGCTTGGTGCCTGAACCTTGTGGTCATTTCTTCCTATGTCTCTTAGCATATCATTTTTGTTTATTTGAATATCAATTAATGGGGCTTACTCCTCAAGGTGCAGAATATCTATGGCCAGTACGAAGACCACATCCCCTTTTGGACTCGATTGGGAGAAGAAGGGGTCATTGATGGAACTTAGATCTTTAATGGGGAATACTTGAATTTTACTTTTTCATTGTGCAAAGTTTGTGCAAAAAATTTGTGTTGATCCCAAAGCAATTTTTTCTCCTCCTTGATGGAAAAGTATCACCTCGTTGATGTCGAGCTCGCCGATTTGTTCTCTACTTTGCGTAATGGTAAATATGGAGGTGTTGTTATTTCAAAGAGACTCGACCATTTTTTATGTTCTAAAGATTTGTTCAATAGGCCCTTGTGAGTTAAATCTTTGGTATCCATAGGAGGGATTTCATACCATCTCTCCATCATTTTTTTCTTGGACGTGGAAGAGCCCAAGTTGCCTTCCCCCTTAAAATTCAATCAAATTTGGTTCTTAGAGCTTGAATTTAGGGATTTTATTGCTTCGGATCGGGTTTCCTTATCGCCTTATCACTCAAGATCATATATGAAAATTTGCAGATAATATTGCTTATGTCAAGAAGGTCACAAAAGAATGGCTCCCCTATTACTTGCAAAACTCTAAGGTCCTTTTGGTCAATGTTGAAACTCTCATTCATAATTTCTACGAGGAACATGCTTCAGGTTCTTTCACAAGGAGGATTTGGCTCGTCTTTGGGATCTCAAATATAAGCACCACAAGCTTTGTTAAATGAAGAAACTATGTGGCGCTTGAAGAGTCGGGCTCTTTGGATCAAAGAGGGAGACAACGACACAAAATTATTCCATCAATATGCTAACTTTCACAAGAACATAAACTCTATATGGGTTTGGTTTATCATTCCTTCTAGGACAAGACAAGGATCAATTCTAAATATTTTGATGACTTATTTCATGAAGCCCCTAGGTGCCCTATCTAATATATTTTAGGAGTCATCTCAAAATTTAAAAATTCTTTTACAAGGGAAATGAATGCTTCCCCCGAGGAAGAAATTTCTATTGGTGAAGTCCAGACCACCCTAGAGTTCATACAAATTTGCAAGATCCTTGTCCCTAACAATCCCCCTATTGAATTTTATACCATCCTTTTTTACCTTCTAAATAATTATCTTGTTCTAATGGTCAGTGAATATAGAACCTCGAGAAATATTGTTCTACCTTCTTGGCTTTAGTTTCTAAGAAGCAAGAGTGTTTATCCCTTGAAGATTTTAGAATCATATCTTTGTTATTTATAAAATTGTTTCCAAGATCATTGCTCACAAGCTTAGGGACATTCTTAGTTTTGACATTTCAGGGGAGCAATTTGGATTCCTAAAAGACAAATGTATCTCTGGCCCATGAGATCATCCATTCTATCCAAATGGAATGACAAAAAACCTTAATTCCTAAGTTGGATCTTTCAAAGGCATATGATCGCGTAAGTTAGACCTTTCTTCGTCTGGCTCTAGTTCAAATGGGTGTGAGTTTGTTAGTCATCAATTGGACTATGGGTTGTATTTAGTCTACTTCCTTGGTTGTCCTTATCAATGGTGATCCATATCGATTTTTTTGAGCATCTCAAGGCCTTCACTAGGGTTGTCCTTTAGCCCTTGTTCTATTCCTTTTCATTGCATACACTCTTAGCAGGCTGCTACTCGAAGATAGGAGGCAACACTCTTTTTAAGGTATTAAGGCAGCTTTGTTCTCCTTGTCTCGTCTACTCTTCATGAACGATATTCTCTACTTTTGAAAAGGATCTGTTGATGCGGTCAGTGCCCTAAAATCCATTTTAGACCTATTTTGCAAGGGCATGGGAATGGTCATTAATATCCAAAAGTCTTTTTGTATCCATGCTAACATCCCTTATGCATACCTCCCATCATCTCTTCTCTATTTCCATTCCCTTAGCGTTCTTTGGTCGATGGGTTTAAATATTTGGGTTTTTTCTTAAGCCCTCCCGATATAGGTATGTGGATTGGCTTTATCTTGTCAACAAAGTTGAAGCTTATATCTCTTGTTGGGTTAATCGTCTACTCTCCCATGGGGGAAGGCTTGTCCTCTTAAAGTCCGTCACTGAGAGCATCATAGTTTATTGGATGTCTATTGCACAAGTGCCTAAAGGCATAATCATAAAAATCATAAAGGTCATTTATCGTTTCCTTTGGGTTGGATCTCGATCTTACAAAGGCATTCCTCTAGTTAAGAGGGAAACATTGGATTCCTCAAATAAGT
Source organism: Pinus albicaulis (assembly GCA_034641835.2). Classification (NCBI taxonomy): domain Eukaryota; kingdom Viridiplantae; phylum Streptophyta; class Pinopsida; order Pinales; family Pinaceae; genus Pinus; species Pinus albicaulis. The sequence continues at coordinate 1,085,930,571 of CM076570.1, read as the reverse complement.
ATCATGATTGGGGGTTAAAGAACCCTTTTGTGTTTGGTTGTGTTCTTGCAACAAGATCCCCATGGCATCTCACTCACTTTGTCACATTATGGGACTCGATCGATCGATCCAAATATATTCTTGGTCACTTGATTGAGTATTGTTATAAACTAGAGAGGAAGCTTGTTTCAGGTTCCAAGGTTTGGAGGACCATGGTTAATGATTTTGATATGGTTGGAACTTGGGTAGTATGGAAGTTGGGAAATCGACATAAGACTAGAATCAATGATAATACCTCGCTTAGTGTTGGAGATATCTATAAAATATTTCATCTCCTTCTCATATTTCTTCACCAAATCAATATATGTCATGTCAGTGATGCCAAATGTCTTAGCTTCCATGGTGTTGGTAGAGCGGCATGGCTTCCAACAGATGAGATAAATTTACACGCCCATATGAGGGAAGAGTGGGACGTTTTCATCGAAACTCTTGTCTCTAGTTGTATCTGTTTACGAGAGGATTATGAAGATCTTCTTATTTGGATTAAAAATACTGCTATTGGAAACTACACTACAAAACTAGATTACGATGCTTATTTCAAATCTTGTTTTTTTGGGAAAACAAAATGGCAATGGTCCTCTCTGTGGAAACTTCATGCAAAACTTAAGCCAAAATTACGGATTGAATGGTGTTAGAGGATGTCAAGGTCCCAGTAGATGTGTTTTATGCAAAAATTCCCTTGAAGTCTCCTCTCATTTATTTATCTCGTGCTTGTTTACAATCCAAGTTTGGCACTTGAAGGTCGACGTTTTTAATCCTAAAGTTATATGGTGGGGACCCAATGTTCAACATTGTTTCAAATTGTGATTATGTGACAAATCAGTCTCTCGATTGGGTGGTTTTCCATGAATTTTTTTCAATTGCATTTGTTAGGTACATGATGTCTCTCTATTTCAGTCCATAAGGGGTCAAGCTCTTTCGCTTGCAAATCTAATTGTGAAATTGGCTAAGGAATTTGAATTTGGAGCAAAAGGGAAAAAAATCATCTCCCTATCATGCCCAACCTGGATTTTGAGATTACTTGGGGTTTTTTAGAAGGTTAGAGCCAAGGGAACCCTCCATTGTGTCATGTTGGTGTTGTCCTTTTCCTCTCCTAATCACATTATGTTTCAATTCATTATGCTCTAGGAAGAGGATCAAACAACAAGGCAAGATTTATTTCTCTTAGAACATTGCTTTCCATTTCCTCTTTAAAAAAGGTAAACAAACTTTAGGTGTTGTGGGATTCTAAATTGGTCATCAACCGGAAAAATGGAAAAATCCATGTGCAAAACATCAGCCTTTCCCCTCTCCTTCATGAAATCAAGGATGCTCAAGGCTCTTTCGATTGGATAAAATTTTCTCACATTCTTAGGGAGTTCAAATCATAGGCAAATTATTTATCCAAGGAGGCCATACATCAAATGGTTGGCACTTTCCTTATTTTAGAATTCGTTGATAGGGAGGAAAACCAATCTACACTTTCCATTTTTAAATCACTCTTTCTCAATGGTCCAGTTGTTATGTGCTAATACATTCTACAAGGATTGTACAAGGTTCTTTTAAACCGTGGAAGGTCTCTCTTTTTTATTTTGACTGTTCAAGTGGTCTAATCGGTTGCGTTGTAATATATATCAACCACAGATCTAACATGGGTCGAGAGGGATCAAATCTCATGAGGTGCAAACTTATTTTAGAGTGTAAAAAACAATGTGTAGTTTTTTATTGTTTAAATTGTATTTTTTAATGTTACAAAGATGACATAACATGTGCATTGAGTCCTTTTATTAGGGCACATTAAACTGGTTTTTTTTGTTATTAAAATATTTTTAAGTATACGTCAATATATATATATATATATGAGAGAGAGAGAGAGAGAGAGAGAGAGAGTTGGCATTGCCACTAGGTTGTAGAACGAGTGTCTCGGCTCAACTAGCATGTAATCCATTTAGACTATCACCTTCCCCCTTCTTTTTATTCTTTACTAGATATTTATCACTAGTATTGGAACACTAGTTTTTTGGTCCAACTTGATGGATAATAACATGCATATTTTATTCTCGTGAATATACCGAATTTTTCTTTGGAGAAATAAATAAATAAATAAATAAAACAAAAAAAAAAAATAAACGCCTTTTTTTTTTGTTAATTTGACTTGTCATAAGAAGTGTTATTGTTTTGTATAATTTATTTGAAAATCATATGTGATTTTAGCTTTACTTTTTCATTTATAAATTTAAGAGTATTGCATGATAAATAATTTGATATATATAATCTTTTTTTACTAAATCACAAAGTTTGTAAATGCAAAATTTTAACCATTTATATTTAAGTGAAACATATTATTATACTATAACGCATATCCTTTTTTGGCATGGTTAACATAGATTTTATATGCATGATTAAGTGAGTTTTATATAGAAACTATATTCATAATTGTAACCCCAAAAAAAAATGTTGTAAATTTTAAAGAGGTCTAAAGTTTTATATTTGAAACGTAATTAGTATGATTTTTCTTATTGGAATTATATAATAATGTTATGTTTTATAGTTTTCTGAATTATGGATTAATGGTTGAGACAAGGCGTTGTCATAACAAGGCCGTATATATGGCGATCCATGTCGCTTAGTTTAAATATAGTTAAATTAAAGTAAAAAGCAATAAAAATGTAATGGTAAAAGTCTTCAACTATTGTGTGTAAATTCGACACATTTTATCGAGAGAATTTGTAATGTAGTTTACTATACCATTGAATTTATTGAGTATAATTGGACCAGGTAGATTGTCTATTTGGGTATGAAATTGGCCCATCTTGCTAGAGAATCTGTCATGCAATGGAATGTACCATAGATGTATTTGTGATGTGGCCAGGTGATTAATTCTTACATGAAGTTATTCGATGCCTTTTGCATTAAATGATTTTATTGGTTGGTTGCTTTTGTTACAGTCGTTGAATTGTTTTATACCAATACAGACCGTGCGAGCTAGATGTTAAACATACAATTGAATGATTTGAGGAATCAGTGGAAAGTTCCCAAGATTGCTTGACATACAGTCAATGTTGAAGGTTGCAACAAGAAACAGTGAAATTGGCATCCGGAAACAATATCCTTGATCCTAGTGAAAATTAAGCACCTACACTAGGTGGGGCACACAGAGGCTATTTTTAGGTGTATGTCTATTTTTAGAATGTTGAGCAAAGCATGAGTCTATTTATAGATGGTTGAGAAAATTATATTTATGGATGGGGGTCTATTTTTGGAATGCATGTGCGAAGTCAATTTGTGCATCGCATGTCTAAAAATAGAATGCATGTCGACTATTATTATCCTTTAATATTATTTGGACAATAAACTATAATCTATTCTCAATCTGGACTTGGAAATAGTTAACTGAAGTGGCAAATTAGTTAGCTAAGTGAATTTCAAGTTAAGAGTTTGGTTGGTGGGACATGCAGGTTGACTTTAGTTGTAACAGAGTGATTCTAGTTGTAATAGAGTTGGAAGTGCAGTGGTGCATGAGTTGTGTAAGTTGTAACTCAGTTTAAATCAATTAAGTGAGTTAAAGTCAGTTGTGCTAGTTGTAACTCTAGACACACTAGTGAGAGATCAAGTGAATTAAATATTAATTAGTTCACATGTATTGATCTCACATGCAGCTGATGTTTTTACTATTATTAACTGCATGCATGTCAGATCCAGTGGAGACCCAGTTGAGTTCTAGTTGAAAGGGAAGATAACTATCAATTGTGATATTGGCAGACTACCCAGGTGTAGTTATAACACCACAGGATGCCCATGAAACTCAGCGCAGTTGAGGAAATTCTTTGTGATTAAGGATTGCATTCCTCAGGAACTGCGTGAGTAAGGCAAACTGTCTGGAGACAGTAAATTGGCTAAGGAACTTGCCAATTTTTGTATGACAGTGTGAGACGATTGTATATTGTACTAAGAGCTCTTGGAGTAGAGTTTTGTATGAGATTGTTTCATGATCCATGATATATACATAATATATGATAGTGGGGTTTTTAGCTTTATGCATTCCTGGTAAAAACATTTGTGTTATGTATGATTGATATTTCTTCATGTGTTTGCAATTGGCGACCGTGTTTTAAATTCCGCAAAGATTTTAGTAGAAGGATTATGTATTTAACAGTGGCATATAATTGTTAGATCAGGAGAATCCAGGCAATAAAAATTGTATTAAAATTTCTATAGTCAAAAATATGAAAGAGATCTGGAACAGTCATGCAAATGCACGATCTGACGACGGCTGACAGTAAAACCATCATTACAAAATAACCTAAGAAGCCTAAAATAAGATGTATAGGACATGTCACACTAAATCATCAGAATAGCATACAAGAATACTAAGTTTACATTATAGTTTATACTGACTCTCCACGAGATTTGTAAAATTAGCAAAACTTAAATCCTAAACCCTATTGAATTAGTCACATAATGCTACCCAAAATAACTAGTCTTATCATCCCCATAACATTAAAATAGATGTGGTTGAAATTTTTTAATACAGACCCAATTCTGGAAGCTAGTGTAGGTGCAAATTTGTACATTTTAGGTAGAGAAACTTCAAGTTGAGCCCGAAAATAGAGCAGGAGAGACCCCTATGCACTGAACACGACTATAGTATTGTCATGTGTATCATCCAATGAAACATGCTCAAATATGTCGAAATGTGTTTAGCAACACTAAGAGTCTAGAAGGATCCATTAGGGCTTTGGGCCCAACAACGCTTCATTCACTTGCATCACATTGAATTTTAACAACATAGTTGGATTTGGTTTAGATTTGGATCAATAGGAAAAACAAGAACAACAAAATATTTTGTTGTTGTTGTTGTAATGATTTTGCACTTTCATATTTTCATAACTAGGAAACATGAATGTTTGTTACTTTGAAAAAGGAAGTGTAAAATAGCCTAAAATACCTCAAACAAGACCAATAAAATAAATTTATGTCTTTTAATGAAGAAACTAGAGTTGTAGAATCAAGGTGGATTGTATTGTGAATATAGAACCTTTTTTTTTTAACATATAAATAAAAATAACTAAAAATAGTACAAATTGGTTGGAACCTTTACTGTAGGAGAGGAGAAAATGATATACTATAATTAATATTGAAGAGTAAAAGGTATTAAATAAGGAAAAGTGTTTAATGATGAGAACCTAATGTGAGAATAAAACATGTTACATTAAATTTTATAACAAATTCTAAATTAATAAATCTTTGGAACAATTTATCTGATAAAGTCTAAATTAACAAAATTTCACATAATTTTTATGACAATATCTTACAATTAATACTATCTGCATTGTGGGGTAAATGTAAGAGCCATGTCTAATGTGTTGACGTGGAGTGTGCATCGATGTTACCATAAATGTCTTATTTTTATGGTAGCATGGAGAAAATTCGATAAATCACAAAGTTGTATTATCGTGCGAATTGTGTTGTGTGTTGTATTACAACATGGAGAATATCCAATAAATATGGAAAGCCATGTGTTGTTGTGAAAATTGAGCATGGTGTATGTCATAGTAAATCCAAAAGTAATGTGTTGGATGCCAATATGAAAGCTATGATACATTACTTCCCTGGTGGATATGGTTTGGATGCTAGTTTGTTGCATGGACAATACATGACAAGAACCTCCTCGAAAATGCAAGCTACAAGATAAATATAAGTAATAGCAATGTGATTACTTATAGTACCATGACCATGGATTAGCATTGATGAATAGCTTTTGGAAAGGGCAATGGAGTCTGTAACTATCACTATAGATTTCCTTTCGTCTAGTTAAATGCTTCCAAGTTACCTATATGATACGTCCCAAATGTCAATTCCCGATTTGGCCATTAATATCACACATTATGTTTTCAGAATTACAGACTCAAAATAAGGTACCATCTCCATTGAATTTGTTGACGACTAACTTCTATAGTGCAAAGTACAATGCTCGCATAATAAGACGTTATTGCTCTTAACCAGTAGAAATGCAAATAAATAAAATAGCATTTGCATCGAGAGGTGCAAATTAAACGACGGAAGTGGGGAATGTGAAACACAGTTATAAAGTCACTCCAGCGAAGATAATGCCTTGGCATAAATATTGATTATATTATTATATAATAATAATTGCAAATTATAAAAGTAAAGTATTTATTTTTTCAAATAATATTCGACCACACAAATACAAAGTTGAAGGTTTTTAAAACTGCACAATTATAGAGTTAAAAGTTTTTTAATTAAAATTAATTACTAAATTTCGGTTTTAATAAAATTTTAATAAGGTTTCAAATAGTATAACATTACTTATCATATGTACAAAGTCCTATAAATATAAAATATCATATAACATTAATTATTTCAATCAAGTTGCTGTGAAAGGCATCAAGGAAAATTGGATTTTATCAATTTTGTTTGGAGTTAGACAAAGAGTTGAAAGATATAAATTATTTAAGTTCCTAAAGCATAAAACAATAGCATTAACTTTAAATGATACTTTAAATAAGCCAATGCATTGTCGGTCATGTAGCACAATTAACATAGTTCATATATTTTATTTGAGAAAATACTACCATGCAAGGAAGCTCTCTAAGAAATGTTGTGACTGCTCTTTCCTGAGCATAAAGACAACCATGCATATAAACTTAACATTCATGAATGAAATAGAATCCAATGAGTACTCGTTACGCGGTGAAGTATTGATGTCAAGAAGCGAATTTAATGAAATTGGAAACACACTCTATCAATTTTATCATGTTTTGTTCGTCCATATCGTCTAAGCCATGATCATGCTCCTCAAACTCCACAACTTCAATGAAATTCGTAGAGAAAGGGAAGTTCATTTATGCTCCACAAATTCGCAAAATTCGAAGGCAGTCTATGTCCATGTATGCTATATATATGAGAGTCTTCTTGTTCTTAGAGTCACTGCAGCAAACACTTCATTCGAATTTCAATGGAGATTCTCTTAGGCACCCATTCGTTTCTTCATCTCTTCTTTCTTTTCCTAACTTCTGTTTTATTTTTCCGATTCCTTTTGGGAGGAGTAGGTGGCCGCGAAACTTGCCACCAGGCCCATTTGCTCTGTCAATTGTAGGGAACCTCTTTCATCTCGGATTTTCTGTGAACCATTTTAGTAGCGCAATGAAAAGGCTCCATGAAAATATGGCCCCATAATAAGCATATGGGCTGGTTCCCGCTGGTCGCGGTCTCGCCTGTCAGGTGGAAAAAGATTGGTGGAAAAATTCCATCTTCTATTTCTCGCCTCTCAGCATTGACCACTCTTTCTCTGGATAACAACAAACTCACCGGTGCCATTCCTTCTGACATTGGCCAACTCCTCAGTCTCCAGTCGTTGTCTCTCCCCGGAAATTTGCTTGCTGGTCCTATTCGGAATCCATTGGAAAGCTACAGAAATTAACTTCTTTGAACTTGGATTCGAATCAATTATCTAGTTTCATTCCTTCAAGCATTGGAAATTTGAGACTCCTGTCCGTGTTGAAGCTGAACAACAATACGCTCTCGGGTCCCATTCCAGACTCCATGGGAAATCTGAGGCAGCTAACAACGCTACATATACAAAACAATTTGTTGACGGGTGATATTCCATCCTCATTAGGAAATATGTCAATGCTTGCCGAGCTGTTAGCAAGTAATAATAAGCACCACCAGCCATGGCCTCGCCTACGAGGTGCTCATACAAAAGGGCTCCCTCTTCGCGGATCGCTCGACCGCCCAGGGTGTGCGGAAACTGTTCAGCAACAACCAATGCAGCACCAGCACGACCGCCTATGGACCGTTGTGGTGGAGCCTACAGAGGAATTGAATGAATGAAACCCTGAGCCCTTCAGCAATGAAAGGCTTTGGGGAGGGCAGAGCATGGGCGGTAGAGAAATTGGTGGCAAATCTCAGGGACGAAGTTGCTCTGAATAGTGGAAGGGTGGGCATTGAGGGAAAGCTTTGAACTACAGGTTTGTCAATCATGTTTTATATGTGCTTCAACATGAAGACGAATGAAGAGACCCTGAATAACGTGGTGGCCGCGAAGACTTCCTGAGAGTGGAAGCGTAGTGGATCCCACACTCTTTTGTGGCGCGTATTTCAAGAAGGAATGAATGACAAACTGTTTGAATGGGAGGACGGAGCTGGCAATTACATTTGTCAAATTTTTACTGGATAGAAGGGTGATGAGAAAGTGTTTTGATTGGGTGGGGTGAACAATGTTTGCTCACCCCACTCTAGCAAAGATAACGCCTCCGGCGTAAATATAACACCTCCGATGTAATTAAATTAACAATAAATAAAAATAAAATCAAATACTCTAATGTTAACTTTTTGAAATCTCGTTTAATTTTTGGTTAGTTGTCAAATTAATTGAAAGTCAACCCATAATCCAATGTGTTACTACTACTTGCGGCAGGGTAATAATAATATAGTTTTAAACTTTACTAGTCAAATTATTAATACTTTCTTTTTAATAAAATATCTCTTTGAAATACCAATATCTTTAAGAGTCGTAGGAGCAAGGAGAACCATTTATAATCATGATGGGAAACAACAAGTAAATTTTTTATGAGGGTTAGGATTTGCAACAAATAATTAGTAAAGGGAGCTTGGTTTATTCCAATAGATAAAACAATTTGATTCTATGTAAAGAAAAGTCACCTTAATTTTAGGAGACTCATCTATAATAAAAAAGCTCTTGCCTACATTGTCTACATTGAAAGATGGAAAATTGGCTAGAATACACAAAAAATAATTCAAAATGAGCTCAAAAGATTTGAATACTTAGGAATTTTTTTTCATGTTTTAAGGGTGAACAATAATCAAGTAGACTAAGTTTGCAAATTCAACCTCTTTCCTAGTAGAAGGAGTCCTTAGATGCAAAAAGGGGTTGTTATTAAAACCAATTCCTTAAGAATAATAATGGTTTTTATAACTCTTTGCATAATATCCAAACATCAAATCTCATCCATGGATATTATAACTCCTTATATTATGACCATGCATCTAATCTTAAGGTAACATAAAATTCATTCACATGATCGACCATCAAGGGAATGCATTAAGAGGTACCATTCCACTTAATCTTCACAACTTCGAGCTTGGATTTTGAAGTGCGTGAAGGCAATATATAGGTTGCAATTGGGATCATGGGAGAATATGCATTTGTTAGGGTTTGGTTATTGCAGTTCAGTTCACCTGAAAAAATTATTGGGTTTGTCTCTTTCATCAAGCCCTTTCCTCACTATATCTTATTCTTTTATGGTAAGTTTTGGATACCATGGCTCTTTCCCTTCTACATTATCTAGCAATTTGTTGGATTTGGAGGTGTCCTGTGTTTTTCTGTTAAGTCCCTATATTAATAGTGTAGTCCCTTATTATGTTAGTGTAGCCCCCCTTATTGTTATTGTTGTACCCTTGTAACCCCCATATTGTTATTATTGTGCCCTTAAATTATTATTGTTAGGTCGGCTAGGATTACATTGTGGCCCCATGGACTCCTATATATATAAAGGAGGTTTTGTAATTTGTATCATCCAAGAATTGTTCATTCATGTAATGTATTGGAGGTTTTTTCCTCAAAGTGGATTATTTCTAAGGCGTTGATATCTCTTTTCTTCTATTTTTGGAGCTGGTTTCACAACATTTGGTATCAGAGCTTTGGATTCTAGGGTTTCGTTGCTCCAAACTGTTCATCGTGGCATTTTCGCTATAAATTTTTTTCTACGAAGGTTCGGACGCTGAAATTTTTAGAGTGTGAAGCCGAATGCTTGAGGAACATTGCCGAAAAATTTCAGAGCTTGGTTCACAATATTTTCGGAGATATGAGCTATGGAAGTTAGGGCTTTTTGCAGGCTCCTGAATTTAACCTAAACAGGTCATCGCGGCATTTGCGCTATAACGTTTTTTCTACGAAGATTCAGAAGCTGAAATTTTTAGAGTGTGAAGCAGAAATCCTGAGGAACATTGTCGCAAAATTTCAGAGCTTGGTTCGCAATATTGTCGGAGATATGATCTGTGAAAGTTAGGACTTTTTCAAGCTCCCGAATTTCATCTCAAAGAGATGATCGTGGGAAAATCTTCATAACTCTCTCTCTCTAAGCATCGGATTGGAATTCTATAAAAAGAGGATTGAAGTAAACAGATTGTAGTTTCCTGTGTATCAATTTTAGAGCCAAAGGAGGAAACTATGACATGTGGAAAGTCGTACAAGTTCACTCTACTGAACCAGTCCATAATTAGCTCATTGTGGGAGATTCGACATAACCTTGTCTTGAAGAATCCAAATCAAGTCAGACCTGTGGCATTTGAAAGAAGCTTTATAGGACTACTGTAGGGCCAAATTTTAGTTATTGAGGATCCGAAATCACATATGTAATTCAGTTTCAATATAGAGCTTCTCAAAAGCAAGAAAAAGGTGTGTATTTGGTTTTTAAAATTGCATAACATTTGTTTGAAAAAGTAGTTTGAAGTGATTCCAAGGGAATATTTTAGAATTTTTATTAGTATTGGGTTATATAATGCCTGCAAAAAATAATTCCATACCCCTTAAGCCCTCAAAAAGCTATACTATGATGCATGAAGAGGAAGAATTGCAGTATGAGATATCAAAATTACGGTACCAAGTGCAACAAATTTCAATCTTACGAAGAGTAACCGAAGATGACATAGATGGTTTTAAAGCAGAAATGGAGGCTAAGTGGGATGGTTTGAAGGATCAAATAATAGCTAATATGGATGATAAATTAGTGGAAGATCACATCGAGCATCAACAACAAGTTCTCTAACTCTCAAAGGATAACCTAACTTTGGTGCAGAATCTAATGAATCAACAGGAAGATCAACATCACATCGAAAGAAGTTCTGATGCAGTCACAGAAACAAGAACTCGACAAGTACGATAAATTTCAGAGTATCTCAGCAAGTGGAAGAACTTTCCTATAGAAGATTCCACATGGGAGGATGAGAATTTTATACAGAAGCATCAAGAAATAATCAAGCGTTGAGGACAACACTTGTTTGAAGGAGAGGGGCATGTTAAGTCCCTATATTAATAGTGTAGACCCTTATTATGTTAGTGTAGCCCCCCTTATTGTTATTATTGTACCCTTGTAACCCCCATTTTGTTATTATTGTGCCCTTAAATTATTATTGTTAGGTCGGCTAGGATTACATTGTGGCCCACTAGGATTACATTATGGCCCCATGGACTCCTATATATAGAAAGGAGGTTTTGTAATTTGTATCATCCAAGAATTGTTCATTCATGTAATGTATTGGAGGTTGCCCCCTCGAAGTGGCTTATTTCTAAGGCGTTGATATCTCTTTTCTTCTATTTTTGGAGCTGGTTTCACAACATTTTCCTTAGGTCCAAAGTTTTCTATTTTGGATTGGCATTGGATTGTGAATGCATTTCTAGGTTTATTGGTCTTGAATCCTTTTCAAGTTTTGGACAATAGGCCTGCTTATATGCCCTAGATTCTAAATTTTTTGGCATTATCCATTGAAACCAAGGCAAAACTTTGTGTTATGGTGGTCGGGTTCGTACTCCAGATGGGGATCCTACTCCAAACAGTGTGAGGTCTAATTGGGACTTCACATTGGGGAAACTCCTTGTATGTCCAACACCATCAACACTTCCCCAAACCCATATGGGAGCCTAGTAGCTCGATTTTTTGAATTTTTTGCATAATCACCATCAACACAATGTACCCTAAATTCCAACGTGGTCCATGCATATCAAACCAAAATTCACCCCAGGCACTCATCTTTCCCCCGACCCCCATCTACACAAGTACATTTACTCATTTTTTTCTCATTCATGTGCTTATTTGATTGTCACATTTCACATAAAATTTTCCTTTAGGATAATTGTTTTTTTTTTTTTTTGTAGGTTTTAATCGTAACACTCTTTCCAACTTCCTAAGGGGCACTAGATAGGGGTATCCTTGCACTCCATTTAAATATGTGCTTCTTCAAAATGGCATGTTAGGGCATCCCCTTGTATTATTTGCATTGGCTACTATACACTCTCAAAACTTTAGGGCCTCTTTTTTCAACTGTGTGTACAATGTCAACCTAGTCATTTGCATTTAGTTGTAGCCAAATGATAGTTTTCCATCTCCATGGGTCATTTCATTAATGGCACCATTGGAATTTTTGGCACCCATGTTGCTTCAGTCTTTAATATGGGAGCCTAATAGCTTACATATGAAAGAATGAACCTCATACTTATTTCTTATAATTTTACTATCCCAACCCATCTCCTCAAAATCCTGATTGTTATTGATCCCACTAAAATGCACCCCCGCATTCTCAATTGGACTTCCATCCACCCATAATCAATAACCATTTATGTTACAACCCACCATTCATATCCCTCCATGGAAAACAACCTATGGGGACCCCATTCCTTCATACAATTTGCTTCATCCTCTTACCCCATCATGTGAGCCATTTCATCACTAGGGAACATGTCTTCTTGCCTGTATATTCCACCCCAGTTTTTTCATTCACTTGGTAAGTGTACAAAGTATTTTTTATTGGAAACAAGTCATTCATTCATTACCATCTATGTGGTTATTCCCTGTTTTCTCAGCAATGGTCCTATTTTCCCTTCATTAGAGTATATATATTGAGTCCCCTATGTCCAATTAGTACCCATTGATGGTCACCTTATACTTGTCATGGTACCTCTTTCTATGATCCGTGACTACCTCTCTCCCTACAACCCCTAAATTCTTAGTTATAATTCAAAAAATACATTATCCCCTCTAATTATCCCCCTAACAATAGATCATTTTTTATTTAATTAAGTTTGTCCATCACCACATGTAAACCATTGCTTATGCTCTACCCAATGGAAGTATCAAGTTTCTCCATGTCCATTTTAACCTAATCCACTTTGACCATCATATCCACTCATTTACAATTTGGTGTCTAATCCATTTCTAGTTGATATCCTAAGGGACCTCACTCCTTGGTCTTCATGTCTTCATTCCTATCGAACTCAACACATTGATTCCCAAAATGTATTGGTATCTTGGTTCTCTTTACTCATTACCATAACAAACCTCAAATTGACCAAGCCAAGGCATTATTACTCCCCATGTCTGTTGGACATCTTAATGTTTGACATCAACACATTATCATATTAAGGTGGGTCTTACTTAACAACAATTTCAATTTCAAATTTTGATCAAATACCCCTGGGCTTAGTCATACTTTTCAAATGTCCAGTGTGAACACTCATGCTCATCTCAAGTTGTTAGGTCCCTATAAGACTAGTGTATCCCCTTATTGTTATTGTCATTGTACCCCCCCTCACCCCCCCCCACCCCTTATTGTTATTGGTGTACCCATGTAGTACCCATATTATTATTATTGTGCCCCATAAAAGCCCACTATTGTTATTGTTGTGCCCTTACATTATTATTGTTATGTCGGCTCTGATTATATTGTGACCCCTTAGACTCCTATATAAAAAGTAGATTTTGTCATTTGAATCATCCAGGAAATGTTCATTTATGTCATTTAAACGAGGTTTACTCCTCGAATAGATAGGCTGATTTCTAAGTTGTTGATCTATCTTTTCTTCTATTTTGTGAGTTGGTTGCATAACATTTGGTATCAGAGCTTTGGATTCTAGGGTTTCGCTTCTTCAAACATGCCATCTTGGAATTTTCACTATAATTTTTTTTTCTACGAAGCTTCAGAAGCTTAAATTGAAACCACATGGAACTGAAATAATGGTGAATCTTGTGTACAAATTTCATATCTTGGTTATCTATATTTTCGGATATATGATCTAAAGAAGTTAGGGTTTTTGCGGGCTCCAAAATTAATCTCAAACAGGAGACCAAGGGAAAATCGTCATAACTTTCGTTTCAGGCATTCGATTTGAATTCTGTAATAAGTAGCCAAAAGTAAACGGACTTTAGTTTCTTTTGTATCAATTTTAGAGCCGAAGGTCAAAACAGTGACACGTGGTATGCCATACAAGTTCACTCTACTGAATCAGTCCATAATTAGGACACTGTGGGAGATCGGGCATAACTTTATCTTGAAGAATCCCAATTAGGTTTGACCTATGGCATTGAAAAGAAGAATTAGAGGGCAAATATACGACCGAATTTTAAATCTTGGGGATCCGAAATTACAGAGATACAACATATTCAATATTGAGTTCCTACAAAGCAAATAAAAAGGTGTGTATTTTTTTTTTTTTTTTGCATAAGTTTTGTTTGAAAAACCAATTGTAAGTGATTCAAGGGGCATAGTGAAGCATAAATATCATTGTTTCATTCCAAAATGACTTGAATCAAGAAAACATAAACACCTAGTAAGCAACCAAAAAACTCTACTATGATGCATGAAGAAGAGGAAGAAATGCAACATGATATATCAAAATTACGAGACCAAGTGCAACAAATCTCGCTCTCGCAAAGAGTAACCAAAAATGAAATGGAAGTTAAGATGGATGGTTTAAAGAATGGTTTAAAAACATACATGGAAGGTTTGAAGAATGGTTTAAAATCAGACATGGAAGGTTTGAAGGATAGCATAAAAGCAAAAATGAAAGGCAACATGAAAGATTTGAAGAATGGTTTAAAAGCAGACATGGACGGTTTGAAGGAAGGTTTGACAAAGTTGCTACAAGAAATGCTTCCGAACGGAAAAAATGTATTAGATGAAACTCATGATGAGAACAAAAGAAATTTTAATCTTGATTTCATAGACAGTAACATTGGATTGAAGAGCTACCATATTCCAAAGATTTATATGAGGAAGTTTGATGGCAAGGATCCGGTAACATGGATACTACAAATGGAGCAATATTTTGATCTCCATAATGTGAAACACACACAAAAGGTAGGCATTGCAACTTTATATTTAGAACCCAATCAGTTTGTATGGTATCGATGGCTTTGTTCTCACAAAACACTTGTCACTTGGCAATTTTTACGGAGGAAATGATAACGCATTACGAAGATACAAAGAGAAGCACCTTTTTCAGCTAATTTATAAATCTCAAAGAAAAGGGTTCAATGGAGGGACACATTGAGGACTTCCAAAAATAGAATATAAGGGTAAATGATATTCCCGAGGAGCATAGGATTGATGTATTCATAGGGACTTTAAAGGATAAAATCCAACGTGAGGCTTGCTTTTGGGAACCTGATTCATTAGAGAAGGCATTCAGGTTGGAAAGAAAAATTAAAAGCAAAATTATGGTGACAAGGAAGCCTACCACTCATAACTATAAAGATGGAAATGTTGCTAATGCTATCCTTCCACAACCTACAAGGTTGACACCACAACTGTTGGAAGAAAAAATAGCAAAATGGCTTTGTTACAGTTGTGATAGAAAATACACTAAAGGTCATAAATGTGCTAAGAAGAAATTAATTTACATATATTGTGAAGAGGAGGAAGAAAAGGAACAAGAAAATAAAAAAGAAAAGGATATACACTAGGAACCAACCCTAGAGAAAGAATAAATGAATCCAACCATATCTTGTAATGCATTGGTAGGAATTACCACTCCTCAAACTCTCAAGATAGAAGGACATATCAAGAATAAAAAGGTAATAGTGTTGATTGATTCGGGTAGTACCCATAAATATATTCATTGTAAGATAGCAAACGAATTGAATTGCTTCCTATATCCAACACCAAAGTGTCAAGTGATGGTTGCAAATGGAGGAACTATAAATTGCTCTTGAAAGTGCCATAATATCAAGCTAACCATGGGGGAATATTCATTGAATAATCCAATTCTTTATATTCCAATGGGTGGTGTTCATGTTGTACTAGGAGTCCAATGGTCACAATCTTTAGGGACTATAACTTTTAATTTTCAAGAACTTTTCTTGAATTTTTTTGGGGAAGGAAAGGAAGTTGAATTACGGGGTATTGCAGGGAAACCAGGAAAGATGATCAACTCTAATGTCATGACAAAGCTTATGAATAAAGAAAAACAAGGCGTAATTGCACAATTATGCTCACTACAGGTTCAAACATCGAAATCATCTATTTCTCCAGATCTCCAAAAAGTCTTGGACAATCATTCCAAGGTGTTTGAGAGTCCCAAAGGCCTCTCACCTATTCATGATCATGATCATGTTATTCATTTGATTCCAGGGAGTCTTCCTCCAAACATTAGGCTTTACATATATACTTATTCCCAAAAGAGTGAGTTTGGACGTATGGCTGCAGAAATGCTAGAGGCCGGTATAATTCAACTTAGTCAAAGCTCTTTCTCTGCTCCAGTAGTATTGGTGCACAGGAAGGATGGATCATGATGCATGTGTCTGGATTATTGGGAGCTTAACAAGCTCACTATTAAATATAAATTTCCCATTCATGTCGTTGATGAATTATTGGATGAATTGCATTGAGCAATTTACTTCACCAAGTTGGATCTTTGTTTAGGATATCATCAAATAAGAATGAATACTGAAGACATTCCGAAAACAACATTTAGAACTCATGAGGGCCAATATGAATTTTTGGTCATTCCTTTTGGCCTTACCAAATTGCACCTTCTACATTTCAAGGACAACTTCGTTGCTTTGTAGCTGATAAACGTACAAAATGGGTCATGTCGTTACCTCTAGCTGACTGGTGGTATAACACTTCCTTCCATACTGCAACAACAACGACCCCATTTATGACACTTTATGGATATCATTCACCGTCCATCACATAATCTTTAAGAGAAAATTATAAGGTTCAAGAAGTGGAATACCACATTGAGCATCAACAACAAGTTCACCAAATCTTAAAGGATAACCTCACTTTGGCGTAGAATAGAATGAAACAACAGGAAAATAAACATTGCAACGAAAGAAGTTTTGATGTAGGTGGTTGGGTATTTTTATGGCTACAACCATACAAGCAAATGTATCTCAAGCAAGATAAGAAGGATAATAAATTATCACCATAGTATTATGGTCCTTACAAGGTGTTGCAAAATATTGGTACTATGGCATACAAATTGGAGCTTCCGACATCTTCCCAAGTGCACCCAATTTTCCATGTTTCATGCTTAAAGAAGGTTATAGGTGACAAGCTCCTATTTCAAACAATATTTCCAGAACTTGACGAGGAAGGAAAAATCATATTGGAACTTGAAGCAGTCATAGAAACAAGAACTCAATAGCTACAAAATTGATCAATATCAGAGTATCTTATCAAGTGGAAGTACTTACCCACTAAAGATTCCTCACGAGGAGGATGATAATTTTATACATAAGCATCCATAACTACTCAAGCATTGAGGACACCACTTTTTTGAAGGAGTTGGGCATGCTAGGTCCCTATAAGTCTAATGTATTCCCTTATTGTTATTGTTGTACCCATGTAGTCCCCATATTTCTATTATTGTGCCCATAAAATCCCACTATTGTTATTGTTGTTCCCTTACATTATTATTGTTATGTCGGCTCTAATTATATTGTGACCCCTTAGATTCCTATATATAGAAAGTAGTTATTGTCATTTGAATCATTCAAGAATTGTTCATATATGTAATGTAAAGGAGCTTTCCCCCTCGAAGAGGCTGATTTCTAAGTCGTTGATATATATTTTCTTCTATTTTGTGAGTTGGTTACATAACACAAGTTCTCCTAAAAAAAAAAAGGGCTTTCAGTGCCTCCATGGGAGATGCATATTTCTTCTTCACAAGTTTAGTACCTATATTGGCCCGAGGCATCTCAAATAAGATCATCCAACCTCTTGTACCTTATTGTAATCATCTATTTTTTATCATTATAACAATAATGGGACATGCCCACCTCATTTGTATAAAGAAAATAAATTTCCATGGATGCAAGTTTTGTAAGTGGGTTCTGTTGAGATTGCAACAAGATGATGAGCTTCGTGGAAAGAAGTCGCCTTCACTAAGTGGGCCCGCAGGCTATTTTTGGCGCAAGTCTATTTTTAGACTATGTCTATTTTTAGACATGTCGATCATATTCTATGAGTTGCAGGATGCTATTTGTGGATGGTTGGTCAAGTTGGAAAAAAATTATGGACTTATATTTTTAGACATATTAGGCGGAATCTATTTTTAGATTGCCAGTCTAAAAATAGATATGTCGAATATTATTAGCTCTTAATAATATTTGGACTATAAACATTATCTTATTCTCTTGGAGCACTTCAGTTAAGTGCACAGATGTGGCACAGGAGCTGACAGAAGGAATTACGCTATTCCTGAGGGTTAAGTGGAGCTGTTGCATGGATACTTCAGTTAGAACTCATGTGACAGAGTTTGGTGGAGTTGATTGAGGAAGTTAATGGAGTTGTGTTCAGTTTAACTAATCTAAACATAGTTGAGCTATTTGTATCTAGTTTAACTGATTGATACAACTAGTGAGAGTGGTGTGAATTAATTATTAATTAATTCACTAATTATAAACTCATTAATCAACTAAAGAATACATCAGTTAACTTCAGTGCATGGACAGTTTCAGTGGAGACCAGTGAAGAGGTAGGTGAAAGAGCAGTGTGACTATCAGTTGTGACTATATTGTTGCATGATTTGCAAAAACCAGTGATTGGAGATGCCAATGAGGATTGCGTGAGCAAGGCTGGATCAATTCGAGTTCATTGAGAGCCATTCTTCAGCAGTGATTGCGCAGTAGAGGCAGGCTATTAGGTGGCAGAGATTGGAGCATGTGATTTTCTAGATCAGGCTTGATTAGTGTGTAGCAATTGGAGATTGTACTGAGAGCTTTGTGAGGAGCTTTGTATAATGATTGTTACATGATCTCTATGACATATAATATAAATATAGTTTGGGGTTTTCAGCTTTAAGCTTTCCCATAAAATACTGTGTTCATATGTGTGATTTTTTATGGTTTTGATGTGCGCATGTGATTGTTTTTATTTCCGCAATTAATGATCAATGGTAGAAGAGATTGTGTATTGTGCATGAAGTTAAAATAGTGTGTGATCAGGAGAATATCGGTGTATAACATATCAGTTATCAAATTTCTACATGGTATCGGAGCAATATTGATCATTGGAGCAATTGCAAAACATTGAAGCGGTTGAGTTTTGTGCTGGTGGAATTCGAATTTGCAGCAGTGTTTTCTTGGTGTCGAAGTTGAGATGTCTTTCAACGGATTGCAATTGGAGTATGCCCTTGAGGGCAGCTCAAATTATATTGCATGGAAGGACAGGATGGAGGCGGTGCTGGAGGATAATGGGTTGAAGGAGTTCATAGATGCAGAAATTCCAAAACCTGCTTCTAGCGATGCTGCCGCACTTGACGCATGGCAAAAGAAGACAAAAAAATGTCGAAGGATTCTGTTGGAAGGTGTGAAGGATCACATAGTGTCCAACCTTCATGGTAAAGCTTCTCCATTCTTGATGTGGAAAGCTTTGACAGATTTATTTCAAAGCAAGAGCGACCAGAGGAAGTTGGTGCTCAAGGATAAACTCGGGAACATAAAAATGGAGAAAGGCGACAGTATGCCCAAGTACCTCACGAAGTTCATCCAATGCAGGGATGAGATGGGAAGTGTGGGGGTTACTGTTTATGGCGAGGAATTGGTGAGCTTGGCTCTCCTTGGGCTTTCGAAGGTTTGGCATCCTATCGGGGACTGCATCGATGGTCGGGAGAAATTGCCGGGATGGGGCGACTTTGGTCCCGGATCTTGTGCGAGAGGAGATAAGGCGAAGTACGAGACAGATCTTCATCAAATAATTCAGATGAGGAAAATTGCACTTTGGCTGCCAAAGCAAGGAAGGGAAAGAGCAAGAAGAATGCTTCTCAATCCGGTGCGAAAGGCAAGAAGCAGGACATGTCCAAGGTGAAGTGCTTTCACTGTCACCAACATGGACATTACGCCACTAATTGTCCACAGAAGAAGAAAAATAAGCAGGTTGTTGGATACGAGTGACAGCCTACTTAATTTGAGCTAGATTTTTCACTGATCGCATGCTTGGTCTCAAGTGTGATGGGTTCAGTGTGGTTTCTTGATAGTGGTGCGTCTTTTCACATGACAGGAGATCGAGATTTGTTTACTGATCTGGATGAGAAAGATCTTGGAGTGCACATCGAGATGGGCGATGATGGTAGATACAGTGCGACCGGTATCGGTACCATTTCCTTTGAGAGGGAGTCTGGTAAACCCTTCGTATTGAAGGAAGTGATGCATGTTCCAGGATTGAAGAAGAATCTAATCTCGGTGGCCATGTTAGAAGACAAGGGATATGATGTTGTCTTTAGCGAGGGAAAGGCTTTCCTGCGCAGTAAGGCAACTGGTGAAACTCGGAGGATAGGGGTTCGAGTTAAGAACCTTTATAAATTGCAGGTAGATGGCTGCGCAACAATGGCAGGCAAGGCAAAAGGAATGGTGAGCCGGGATGATGGCGAGCTGTGGCACATGAGATTGGGCCACCTTCACCATGGAGCTTTGAAGATACTGCAGCAGATTTCTACTGGGCTTCCTAAGGGTACTCTTGCGTAGTCAGATCAGTGCAAGGGATGTACCTTGGGAAAATTTGTGAAAGCCACCTTTCACGAGAAGGATAGTCGCGCCACGACGATCCTTGAGAGAATTCACACAGATGTGTGTGGAACTTTCTCAGTAGCTTCGACAGCAAAGCACAGGTACTATGTGATATTTTTTGATGATTTTTCTCAGAAGTGCTGGATCTTCTTCATTCAGAAGAAGAGTGAGACATACTCAAAGTTCTTTGAGTTCAAGGCACTGGTTGAGAAAGAATCGGGGAAGCAGGTGAAGGCTCTTAGGAGCAACAATGGTGGTGAATTCATCTCTGGCGAATTCAAGGAATTTTTCAGTGCAGAAGGAATTCGAAGAGAGCTCATAGCGCCTCATAACCCACAGCAGAATGGGGTTGCTGAGCGGAAGAACAGAATGATCGTGGGTGCTGCAAGAGCGATGTTGCATGATCAGGGACTTCCCATACACTTGTGGGCTGAGGCATGAAATACTATGGTTTATGTGCAAAACCGTTGTCCTCATATGATACTTGGCATGAGTACACTTGAGGAGGGGTTTTCTGGTAAGAGGCCTGATATTTCCCATTTGATGGTTTTTTGTTCACCTGTTTACATTCATGTGACTAAGGATGCTAGGAAGAAGCTGGAGCCGACTGCAGAGGTTGGGATATTTGTGGGATACACTGATACACCCCATAACTATCGTGTGTATTTGCCAGACAGTTTCAAGACTATTGTGCGACGGGATATCAAATTTCATGAGGAGAAAGCCATGAAGTGTTCGCTTGAGAGGGAGCCACACTTGCATGCAGATGAGGAGCTATTAGTTCCTAAGGATGAGCCTCAGGATGTGGATCAGCCATAAGAGGAGGTTCATGGAGTGGAAGAGACCACTCATGCAGCGCCAACCATCAGAGGGCGGAAGCACACTACAGAAGTTGAGCGACTGGCTCAAGATGTAGAGAAGGTTGTAGGAGCACCTACATCACAGCGCAGATAGAGACAGTCACCTGACTGGTATACTAGATACATGGCTGTTATGAGCAAGTGTATCGTGACAAAGCCATCCTCTTTCGAGGAAGCTGTGGAGGACCCCGCATGGGTAGATGCCATGGTGGAAGAGTATGATTCGATTGTCAGAAAAAATGCATGGGAGATTGTCCCAAGGCCGGAAGGGAAATCAGTGGTAGGTTCAAGATGGATCTACAAAGTGAAGCAAGCAGCTGAAGGGAGTGTGGAGAAGTACAAGGCAAGATTTGTTGCCCGAGGCTTCTCATAGATTGAGGGGATCGATTATGAGGAAACCTTTGCACTTGTCGCAAGGTATTCTTCCATACGGACGATTCTTGCTCTCTTAGCGCAGATGGGGTGGCACATTCATCAGATGGATGTGAAGACTGCGTTCCTTAACGGAGTGATTGAGGAGGAGGTGTACATAGAGTAGCTCGAAGGTTTCGAGATCTTCAGCAGCGAGTCGCATGTGTGCAGGCTCAAGAGAGCGCTGTATGGGTTGAGACAAGCACCTCGTGCTTGGTACACACGGATAGACAGTTATTTCACCGGACTTGGATTCTCCAAGAGTGAGGCGGATCCGAACCTATACCATATTGTGGTGGAGAGTAAGTTGCTGATCATTGTACTTTATGTAGATGATTTGATTTTGACAAGTGATGAACTGTTGATACACTCATGCAAGGCTGATCTTGGAAAGGAGTTTGAGATGAAGGACTTGGGCCTCCTTCATTATTTCCTGGGATTGGAAATTTGGCAGCGCAGTGATGGACTGTTTGTGTCTCAAGGCAAGTATGCCCGGGAGATACTGGAGAAGTTCAACATGCATGGCTGTAAGCTTATCGACACTCCTCTTCCTAGTGGTTGGAGGAAAGAGGATGCCACATTGGCAGAGGTAGTGGATGCCACTGTTTATCGACGGTTGGTGGGGTCGCTTATGTATCTGGTCAATACACGACCCGACATATGCTATGCTGTTAACCAGATTTCACAAGCTATGGTTAAGCCTACCAAGCTCTATTGGAAGGCAGACAAGCATGTATTGAGATATCTCAGAGGCACATCGGGATATGGATTATGGTACAGACAATTAGATGAGGTGAAGCTGTGTGGCTTCACGGATGCAGATTGGGCAGGGAGCCCAACGGACAGAAAGAGCACATCTGGAGGGATTTTCAGTATCGGGTCAACAGTAGTTTCTTGGTACAGCAGGAAGCAGAGATCCATGGCACTCAGTTTAGCAGAGGTCGAGTATATGGCAGTGAGTTTGGCTGCATGCGAGGCTATATGGATGAGAAAGATCTTGGTCGGGTTGTTCGATTCACACTTAGATCCTACTATGATATATTGTGATAATCAGAGTTGCATCAAACTCTCGGTTAATCTAGTATTTCATGATAGATATAAACACATTGACATCCGGTATCATCATATCAGAGATTGTGTGCAGCGGAAGATCATGTTACTTTCATACATTCCCACGGAGGATCAGGATGCTGATATCTTGACGAAGGCGCTCACCGGGAGCAAATTCGAATACCACAGAGGCAGGATAGGGGTGGCAGATAATCCTTATCTTGTTGAGAGGGAGTGTTGAGATTGCAACAAGATGATGAGCTTAGTGGAAAGAAGTCGCCTTCACTAAGTGGGCCCGCAGGCTATTTTTTGGCGCAAAGTCTATTTTTAGACTATGTCTATTTTTAGACATATGGATCATGTTCTATGAGTTGCAGGATGCTATTTGTGGATGGTTGGTCAAGTTGGAAAAAATAGATGGACTTCTATTTTTAGACATATTAGGCGGAATCTATTTTTAGATTGCCAGTCTAAAAATAGATATGTCGAATATTATTAGCTCTTAATAATATTTGGACTATAAACATTATCTTATTCTCTTGGAGCACTTCAGTTAAGTGCACAGATGTGGCACAGGAGCTGACAGAAGGAATTACGCTATTCCCGAGGGTTAAGTGGAGCTATTGCATGGAGACTTCAGTTAGAACTCATGTGACAGAGTTTGGTGGAGTTGTAGAAGTAGTTGGTGGAGTTGTGTTCAGTTTAACTCAGTTAAACATAGTTGAGCTAGTTGTATCTAGTCTAACTGGTTGATACACTAGTGAGAGTGGTGTGAATTAATTATTAATTAATTCACTAATTATTAACTCATAAATCAACTAAAGAATACATCAGTTAACTTCAGTGCATGGACAGTTTCAGTGGAGACCAGTGAAGAGGTAGGTGAAAGAGCAGTGTGACTATCAGTTATGACTATACTGTTGCATGATTTGCAACAACCAGTGATTGGAGATGCCAATGAGGATTGCGTGAGCAAGGCTGGACCAATTCGAGTTCAGAGCCATTCTTCAGCAGTGATTGCGCAGTAGAGGCAGGCTATCAGGTGGCAGAGATTGGAGCATGTGATTTGCTAGATCGGGCTTGATTAGTGTGTAGCAATTGGAGATTGTACTGAGAGCTTTGTATAATGATTGTTACAAGATCTATATGACATATAATATACAGATAGTTGGGGGTTTTCAGCTTTAAGCTTTCCCATAAAATACTGTGTTCATATGTGTGATTGTTTATGGTTTTAATGTGCGCATGCGATTGTTTTTATTTCCGCAATTAATGATCAATGGTAGAAGAGATTCTGTATTGTGCATGAAGTTAAAATAGTGTGTGATCAGGAGAATCTCGGTATATAACATATCAGTTATTCAAATTTCTACAGGTTCTTCTTCATCCCCTACATGACATCCTTCTCTTCTTGGTTTCTCTCTCTCTATCTCAAGTATTAGTTTCACAACATTATTTTGGCTATACATATACTCCTAAGCTTACACATCAAAGGGAAACTATTATCACCTAAAAAATTCTCATAGTGTAATGCAGGTGATTGCAGAAAAGGTCATAAATACAACACGACAAAGGTTACCAATGAGTTGACGGTGCTGGAAATCCATCAACCAATGAGGTCTCACCGATGTGAAGTCCCAATTAGACCTAACATTGTTTGGAGTAGGAGCCCCAACTGGAATTATGGCTAGTTGCCATTGTCCTTCGAGATTTTCCTTGGTTGCCATTATTAACATAAGAGGTTATACAAACATTCTTTGAAACAAGCAAGTAAGTCGAAAGTGTGAGGCATACCATTGCGATGTATATAAGGAAATTTCACAGCAAGGAGAAAGAGAGTGAGCCTCTAGAAGAAAAGTAATAGTACTATTCTAAAAGAGACACACAAGAGTGTAAGAGGATCATTAGTTAGCCTGCAAAGTAGTTCACAAGAAAACCACGATCATAAAACTAAATACAACACACCTTCAATAAGATAAGTACCAAATCCACTGAAATAGTTCAATTTCCTTTGTACATGTGGACAAAACATATATCAAAAACATATATCTTACTATATTCACGATACATGCATGAAAATGTGTTGTCTCAAGTACAATGCTACCACACTAGCCCCAATAGTGGAACATTAAGTCACCACTTGCTCCTCCAAAGAAAGATCTTCTCTTCTATACCAATGCTAGAGAATCCAATGTGGAAAGTTCAAGTCCCAAAATTCATTTTGCTTGAGTTATGAGGGTGTGGTTATAACAAATTAGGTGACTCTCCACCTCCCATGTGACTCTCCACCTCCCTCGGGACTCTAGATCTTCTATAATGACTTTGCAAATTCTCACATGACCTTTGAGTTTCTACATGACTTTAGAACTCAATAGTGACTCTTCATATTCCATGTGGGACCCTTAGTATTCCACATATTTTACATTTCCTCATTTTTGGAAATTATAAAATTACACTCCACAAATGATGTGGCAAGACATTATGACACATGTGACTCTTGACAATGATGACATGGGACTTCATCATGATGTGGCATTTAAAATCTTATCCTTTTGATGGTTTCTTTTAATCTTCATTATGGATCTTGCATGTGTTTCATATTCATCCTCCAAGGGGGTGATTAATATGGAGTCTTCATGTGATCTATATCTTTGATCTTCTATGGTAAGCTAGTGTCCATTCATCTTCTTTCTCGATGAATTCTTCATGATTCTAACTTCACAAGTGTCTTCTCGTATGATCTCCTTCTCTTCCTTTACGAGCATCATCCTATCATGTCAAGATGTAATACCTACAAGTGGAATCCACTCATGACAAGACGACATTAGTCTAGAAATATCCTAGTCTTGCTTGCTTCCTGAAAATGATTGATTGAACTTGCACTGGGCACTGGTGTAACACCCTCCTCCCACATTTACCCAAGCTCACCAGTCTACTGGGGTAAACATGTGACAAAGAGTTACTATGATATGATTCAACCTTTTAGATCACCTTAATGAAGTGGAATCAACAAACCAAAACTTTACTGCCCTTCCTCATGAGCTACAAGACCCCCAAGAGCAAACCCACAATTCTAGGTGCCAAGACCCTGAGTTAACTTGGTTTTTCACTGATGTAAACCACCAGTCACATGCACAAGCCTGCATCCATGCCACTTAAATCCTCCAGTCGCATGCATAATTCCTATAAGGGAGATACTGTAGTCTTTTTCAGCCAGTTGTGTGCTTGCGACCATGAGAATTGAGCCATTTTTCAGGGTCAGGATCCAGACCATTGCCCAAAACCTGATGAGACTTTTCAAAAAAATAAATGACACAAAGACAAAGCTTCTAACACAAAACTTGATCAAGGACTTGGCCTAACCAAGCCTATCCGTGACATACATTTCGTCGAACACATTGTGAACATGTAATCTACATGTTATAAATGCATATCTGAACATAAGGGTTTGATTCTTACCTGAAAATCACTAGGAAGATCTAATGCCTTCTCATAATAGTTACAATAACATATATTAGGTCATGCATTCAATAGCCATTCATTTACCAATCAAAACATGTTAAGTTCCATAATTAGAATCTGTCATGAAACCATGCTTATAAGAAACATATAACCAGGATATTAACAATGATAGATCATCCATTAAAGCCTCATAATAACAAGTATAAATAATCATGAAATACAAAACCAACCATGCTTCTCATGCTTTACCGCATATCTCGCTAAAAGCGGTCAAGGATTTCTAGGCTCGAAGCAAGCACCTATACAACCATGCTTTACCATATATCCCACCATATACTGGTCAAGGATTCCTAGGCACAAACAAGAAACATACAATATCAGGATTTATCGCGATTCCACCATTTCCGGTCAAGTATTATTAGGACCAAACAAGAAACATACACTACCAGGATTTACCACAATCCCACCATTACCAGTCTAGGGATCACTAGGCGCTAAATAAGCATGGATGCCTGCAGACCTCTCCACCTAAATCGTGAAGAATTTTCCCATCTCCACCATTAGGATTTACCGTGTATCCTACCATTACCGGTCAATGGATTCCTAGGCCTTTGGGAATTTTCCTAAACCATCTGATAATCCATCTCAACCAAGTAAAAAAACCCCATCACACCATGGCTATCCGAAAATTGTAAGGCTAGACTGAGAACCACTGTCAGGCCTAGAAAAACCCATGCCAATGACAACAAGAGAACCAAGTACACACATGCATGTACCATGTAGGCCAAAACTAGCAAGGAAAACATACACGCAACTCGATACCTATAAGTAATCTCATTGTAGCCACTTGATCCGATCCTTCCTTGCTTGATCTTTGCTTCCCTTTGCTTTCTTGTCCTTCCTTTGCCTTCCTTCCTCCAATGCTAGAGTGCTCCAAGAATCCTCTAAGTGTGAGAGAGAGAGAGAGAGAGGTCAAGCTAAAACTGAAAAAAGCCATGAACTAATCCTCATAATCCTTTTTATCCTTGAGGCCTCTATTTTCTTCATTTTCCTTCATTTTTCCTTCAATTTCCTCCTCACATGCAACATGTGACCTTTCACCTTCCTTTTCTCATATTTTCCATTATTTTCATAAATAAAATGCAAGTTAATGCCTCTTTGCCTTTTTAAAGCCTTTGCCATTGGCTTAGCCATAATAAACCAAATGAACACCCACTAGGATATTTTTCCCAACATTCAACTTGGAATACATGTCCTATGAGATTGGTCTTATTTTGCCTTTATTAACTTTATTATGGGAACTTTTAACCAAGGGTTGTTACAAACCCATCACCCTTAGGGGAACACCATCCTCGATGTTCAATTATACCTATAACCAACAATATCGCTGACAACCAAAATATACTACCCATGGAGCTCTATAACACAACTCGTTGCAGTATTTACAATGACCAATGCTGAAAACATGACAAGCATACCGTTTACTGGAGCATTACAACACAACTCATTACAATATTTACAATAGCAACCACATATACTTATGCACATTTGATTCAACCAACAAATAACCATAATTTCTATGGAGCTTTATAAATCCAACTCGATACAATATTTACAATAATATACACATATACACATGCACAATTGCTCTGACCAACAAATAGAAGGATACAATGCCTACATCCACAACAAGGGAATATAGAGGCTCACATCTCCACCCTCAAAATTAGTACCAAGATTCACCTCCTTCCCAGGAAGTCCAAAATCCATTGCCAAAGTCAAAGTTTGCATCTAATGTCCAATGGTACTTGTACTCTCAGTGAAGAGTTACCAACTCATTGTTCTACGAAACACTCCCAATGTGCTTCTAATTCCATCTGGTAATGTTAATGACTAAAATCAATGTATTCCCCTACCTTCCCTTATTTGATACATAGTCCCTTAGGCAATCCTGTCACCCCATTTTGTGCAGTCACAGACCTTCCAAGTTATGCGGGCATCCCCTTCTCTGCTACATAGTCCCTCGGGCGATCCCTCCCTTGGCAAGATTTCCTCACATCAAAAGGTCCAAAAACCAAGGGATATCCCTACCTCAAAACCATCATACTAGTCATAAAATTCCCATGGAAATCAATGGACACTATTGGGTACCAGTGTCCCACAATGGCCCTGCTATTGAATTGATTTACCAACATACTAATGCTTGTTCCAATTCCTTTCATTGTTGCTGCTAACATTTTTGCATTAGATATCATTTTTTTGGGATTCAACTACATTAAGTAAGTTATTCAAATATGACCATTTCCATGAGAGGTAGTCGTAACTGACTAATTTCTCATGATTTTTTTTTTTTTGAATAGTCCACTTAGCACTCATTGCATCAGGTGATGCTCACAGGGGTGAATAAGTGGGATTGAAACTAGTGAAATGAATCACATAACGTCAATCATCACTTCCGGGGCTTACACCCGGCAACCAGGACTTCCCGGGAGGTCACCCATCACAGATCGCCTTTGGCTCAAGCACACTTAACTGTGGAGTTTTCCCCACAATCAAGCCCACTTAACTTTCTACCCCATTTGGAAAACCTTAGCAAGTATTGTGCCTCATGAACCATTCAAGTAGAGCTCCCTTTACTCTTTTGTATTTAAGTATTGAGGGGTTTCTGTAGTGCATTATATTAGATCTCATTTTTTTGGATTCATCTGTGTTAAGTAAGTCATTCAACTATGGACATTTCCATGAGAGGTAGTCATCACTGACTAATTTCTCATGATTTTTTGAATAGTCCACTTAGCACTCATTGAATCTGGTGATGCTCACAGGGGTGAAGAAGAGGGATTGAAACTAGTGAAATGAATCACATAGCTTCAATCATCAATTCTGGGGCTTGCACCCGGCAACTAGGACTTCCCGGGAGGTCACCGATTTGAGATCACCTTTGGCTAATGCGCGCTTAACTGTGGAGTTTTCCCCACAATCAAGCCCACTTAGCTTGCTACCCCATTTGCAAAACATTTGCAAGTATTGTGCCTCCTGAACCATTCAAATAGAGATCCCTTTAATCTTTTGTATTTAAGTATTGAGGGGTTTCCACAGTGCATTATATTAGATATCATTTTTTGGGATTCAACTGCGTTAAGTAAGTCATTCAACTCTGACCATTTCCCTGAGAGGTAGTCGTAACTGACTAATTTCTCATGGTTTTTTGAATAGTCCACTTAGCACTCATTGCAATGAGTGCTAAGTGGACTATTCAAAAAACCATGAGAAATTAGTCAGTTACGACTACCTCTCAGGGAAATGGTCATAGTTGAATGACTTACTTAACGCATTTGAATCCCAAAAAATGATATCTAATATAATTCATTGCAGAAACCCCTCAATACTTAAATATTCTTGTAGTCAGTTCCAACCACCCAACCGAGCATTTTCATGCTTTCCTATACCAAGCACATAATTTCCATTAGACTCAAAACATATTGAAATAAATTCAAATCATAACTCATTGGTGGCCCATCAATAAGGTACACTTGCAATTCTGTTTACCTCCTGTCACAACAAGTCAAACTAGCTCTTTGATTTAATCATCATGGATAAACATATCACATCCGGTTAACTAAAAAAACAACCATCATAAGTCATAATCATATATCACATGTAACAATCGTAAGTCAGAGTCATAGATCCCATGCACAATTAAAAATGAAATAAAATATTGATACTTATCCTTCATTAGATGTACCCCACAACACACATACACCTACACCCTATGTAGAACACAACACATACACCTACACATAACCCTACAACCGATATACACCACCACACATACACCTACATCTGGCATACAAAACAACACCTACACCTACACCCGGTGTACAACACAATACATATATGTCGACAACGAATACATATGTCACGATACAAGGACTACACATAACATAGTACCACATGTATACAAGACAATGTGTATGATATGTACACAACACCATATGTACAACAACACCATGTGTACAACATGTACACGACACCACCTATGCACAACACCCCTTTCACAACGTGTACACAACACCACTTGCACAATGTTTACACAATACCACATGTATAAAACACCACCTGCACAACGTTTACACAACATCACATGTACACAACACCACCTGCACAACGTGTAGACAACACCACATGCACGACATGTACACAACACCACCTACACACAACACTCCATGTACAACATGTACACAACACCACATGTACAATCATGCACACAACACACATATGTACAACATGCACACTATGCCATATGTACATAGCACCACATATGCAACATGCACAAAGCACCATATGTACACAACCCCACATATCCAAGATGTGAAAAACACCATATGTACACAACACTGCATAAGAAACATGTACACAACACCATCTGATACCAGCACCGCATAAAAAACATGTACACAACATCATATATATGCAACACCGCATGTACACAACATAATAGGTACAACATGTACAACATATGCACAACAATAGTACTGAACATCTAGAGACCACAATCTGTACCAGGCAACCTTGCTTCTAATGTCTTATCCATGCTTGTCCCAATATGCCGCATACCACACTGCTTTCATTCAGTTGATGTATCTTGCAACATTAAATGTCTATAACATAAACATAAACATAGTATAATCACATAATATCAATTCATATCCACATGATACTAACCTCATAGATCAGTCAGAGCTACTCTTCCCACTTGATTCCTGATAAAGCAGGAACCTCTTCATGCCATCACCTGAATAAGCAATTATTCCTCCACAAGAATGATCTTGAACGATCATGACATACAATGAAATACATACATATATATATACATATAAACATCAACATAAAACAATCATGATCCCCGATGACCCTGTCAGACAAAGACATACATACATACATACATATATAAATATATAGACATCAACATAATCATGAGCACAACATAAATACCAGATATCATAATGTTATGGTTAAGAGAACTTCCTTTATTTGTGCACAACATGGAGAACAACAATTCCCAACATAGCCAAGGCATCTGACACCTCAAATCCATTTACTTTACCTTTCTTGTTACCTTTCTCATGACTATCCTACCACCGTCCATTTCCCCAATGGATCTAACCAATCCAACTGACTGTCATATTATTTTTTTCAGCTGCCCTTATACCTGCACTGAGCTTCATTTGGGTCTTACACTACCTGTTAGGTTTCATTCAGCTCTCCCCAAGATCCATTAGCTTCCTCCTTCCCAACCATTTTCCAAGACCCTTAAAACATACAAGGCAAGAACAAGAAAAAACAAGAAGAAAACCATGAAAAACCAATAACAATACAACACCACAAACAAAGTGGCATGGCCATGCACCAGACATAAATAAAACTACATGTAAAATGCAAGCAACTCACAAAATACGAAAGCACAAAAATAACAACAAACAACATGACTCAACCCGATGGCTTCCTAATGATTCCAAGGGAAAGCTCAACCCAAGCCTTCTTCAGGATTTCATGGCAATCTCTTTTTCCATGCGACCCTTACATCCTACTTCCATAAACACATCATTCTCATTGCATACATAAATATACAATATACCAATTAGCTTATCTTGTTGTGCCAGGCACACTGCCCCATAACTGAACACATATGTATCATCTCCGATTAGGTGCTTAGTGTTAAGTTTAAAAATGGAAGTGATCATAATCATTCAGAACTTGAACGACCACGAAGTTCTCGTCGCCAGGAATCCGGCACACTTTGTTTCATAAAAAACTGACTCCGTATGTGAAATTTAGAGCCTGTTGTTCATTTTCACAAACAATGAAAATTTATGCAGAATTGACAGAATGATGACTAGCCAGCCTAGTCTTAAAAAAAATAATATTCCCAGAATATTCCTTCAATTTTTCCAATGACACTATGACAAGTGTCACTTCGTGATTGGTTGTTGAGTTGGGTGACTTGTTGCATTTTTATTGGTTGTTAGTATGAGCCAATGGGAAGAGGATACGTGGTGCAACCAGGGGCCGCCACATGTCCCCTCCCAAAGGCCAAAATATGGCTATGTCAAAGGTCGAACGTCATATATAAATAGTGGAAAAATTTATATCAGAGGGCGGGCAGAGGTCGAGGTTAACCCCGCGACCTCCCCCACACAAACAACACAAGTTACCACTATATCACGCCAATGTTTCTTAACTAACATAGGTTTCAAGTTCTATTTAAACTTCATATTATTGTATGGCAGGGGTAAGGCAGGGGCCAGGCCTCGGCCCATATGATCTCTGCTCATGACCACGGTGGAGCGCTCCAACTAAACGCGCCATTAGCGCCTAATTTCACTTAATTACCAATTAATCCGAGCTTATCCATTAATTAAACCGGTGTTATCTTGGCGGTGGAGTTGGAGGAGTCCGCCATTTTCGGCGAAACTCTAAATTTGTCAGAGTTAACTGGGGTTCTCTCCAGTTTTGGAGGGGTTTCCTAGGCCAAAATTGAATGAACCACAAATTTTGCAAAATTAGACCATTTTTGGCTCAGAAAGAGTCTATCCTAGAAGATTTCGACATTCTGAGCATGTTGGAGCAGGTTTTAGGAGTAGTAGAGGATTGTAAACAACAATTTATTTCCATTTTTAGCTAATACAAAGGCCCAAGCCATGGAAGCTGGACCAAGGAGATGTAGCTAAGGAGGGGTGAAATCCTTCATCAAAATATCATGTTAATGGATCATTTGATGGTTTACTGTACATTTTATTGCCGATGTTCAATACTTTTTTTTAATGTTAAAATGCTCATGAATTTAACATAAAACTTGACACAATTACCTGTTTAACACTCACAAACACCACAAGGAAACCTATGAACATGAAGCAAATAATCAATAATTGTTTATAGTTATGAAGATGAAATTAGCACAACAAAAATAACATTCAGATTCAGATCAATCTCTTAAGGGACTCTAAATCCTTGATGAGTCCAACCATAACCAAGAATCACTATTACACCATCAAACACATGTTCATGAATCTAACACATATCCACATAATGTCAGACAAAATCAAGGTTAAGAAGGTTTCTTTTATGCAAAGCACTAATTCGTTTGGAATTGTAGTTTCCAAACATAGCCAAAGGAATTCTCACCCAATTTCTTTCATTTAACTTTTACCTTGTTGCAATTGAGTCTTGTCATGTGCTATCACATCACCCAATTGTTACTTATATCAAAAAATTAACTATTACCTTGTCATGCTAATTCCAAACATGTTTCCCTGCAACTGTTCACACATGTAACACAGTTTCCGATCAAACGAGAAAATTACCTGGTACCCGTTTTTTTGAGGTAGCAAAAAAAACACCCGATTTTGAAAAGCGGTGATGCAGAATCACCATTTTTTTTGGAGCATAGTTTTGGCACTTTAAATTTTCTTATGACTTATTTTTTTAAATGTCATGATTTTCAAGTCGATTTTGAAAAGTGGTGATGTAGAATCACCTACATTTTTTCAGAGGGTTGATTTTGACACTATACATTTTCTAATGTCTTCTTCTTCCGTGAGATGTTTATTTTTAAGTGTATTTATGTACTTGTTTTTTTTTTTTTGTAATGAAATCTTCATTTTTTCACATAGTTAAAAAAATGTTGTTAATTTGGAGGGCTGTAGGTTCACATATAACAGTAGTTCTTAACCCAACCAGATCAACAAATCTTCCACACTGAAATCTCTATTATATTTGGACTGTAATCTCAGAGTATGTCCGTAATGCTTGCTTGGAGATTACCGCATAACACTTTAGTCCTGTACCTCGTAGTTAATCTTAGAAATTGTCTATTTTTCCTTATCTGCGTAATTATCTCAGATATCCATTCCTATATTATATTCACATCTTCTCCTCTGTTATATCCGCAATGCACATATATATAGATATATATACTTCGTCTCTGCTATTGCAACCGCAGGATCTTCTTATATATATATCCACCGTCTCTGCTGTGTTGACCGTAAGTCTACAAAATATAAGAGATCCCGCATATAATTGTGCTATTTGCGTTACTTGTCCCTTCAAATGATTTGCAGTTCTGGCTAATATATAGTGGACACTTCACACCTTTTTAGGCCGACCATCAAATGAGGTTTAGACTGTCTTCATCATGAGAGTCGACCATGACTTGTAGTTACTTTCCAAGCGGTGTTTATTTCAGCAGATTATCTTTACTTGATTATAACATTATATGAGTGATGTCAAGATCAAACTGAATCCTTCATGAATATAACATCAGATGGTATTTATTCCTAGAATACATCTTCTATACATAAATACATAATTACATAGCCAACATGAAGGCCGACCTAATTACACTTTTCAACACTCCCTCTTAACTAGGGAGGTATTTATATAGGTACATGGTCACTTTCAAATTGAAGAATCTCATAAGAAGAATCGGGTTGGTAATCACATATGTATAGCATCATATCAACTAGTGTTGTCCTAGTGCAAGGCCTTGACTAACAACCCCATCTCTCAGCAAGACAATGGGCTACAATGCTGGCGAGACACATGACTTATAGACACCTTCGTCATTGTCTTTCCAAGGTACATACTCCACCTGGGTGTTCCCAAAGTATGACCTTCTTGGAATATTTTTTTCTTGGGTAGCTAACCCTCAAAGAATATCAGTCCCCGAATACTCTTACCTTGAATTCCCTAACACATTCTCAAAGAGTATCGAATGCTAGATGATTACCCAATCCTCCATTGTGTCTTCCCAAGACCAGAATGATGTGTCTGTTGAGATTCAACAAGATGACGAGATTAGTGAAAATTAATCACCTTCACTAAGTGGGGCCCGCAGGCTATTTTTAGGTGCATGTCTATTTTTAGACATGGTGAGCATATTCTATAAGTTGCAGGATGCTATTTGTAGATGGCTGGTCAAATGTGGAAAATAGATTAGATTATATTTTTAGAATATTGGGCGAAGTCTATTTATAGATCGTCAATCTAAAAATAGATGCATGTCGATTATTATTAGCCCTTAATAATAATTCCGACAATAAATATAAACTTATTCTCTTGGACCACTTTATTTCAGTGAACAGATTTGGAAAATCAATGGGTTGAAGGAATTACACAATTCCTAGGGTGGTTAGTGACTCATGCATGGAGGACTTAGTTAGAACTGAAGTTGCAAAGTTATGATAGAGTTGGAAGAGTAGTTATGGGAGTTGTTATTCAATTTAACTCAGTTAAGTGAGTTAAACTCAGTTGTGCTAGTTGTATCTAGTTCTAACTGAAGATACACTAGTGAGAGTTTAGTGAATTAATTATTTAATTAATTCATAACTAGAGACTCACTTGCAACTGAACAAATACATAAGTTAACTACTTGCATGTCAGTTCTAGTGGAGACCCAGTGGAGAGATAGGTGAAAGGGTGAGATGGACTATCTGTTGTGACTATAGTGATGCATTCAATGCATCTGAAACACATTGGAGATGCTAATGAGGATTGTGTAGTCAAGGCAAGGCCAATTCGAATTCATTCAGAGGTCTTCTTCAACAGGGAGTGCGCAGTGGAGGCAGGCTGTCAGGAGGCAAGAAATTGGTGCATAGATATGCAAATTTCTACATGACAGTGTGTAATGATTGTTGATTGCACCGAGAGCTTGATGTACTAAGCTTTGTTTGAGATTATTACATGATCCATTGATATACATAATATATGATAGTTGGGGTTTTTAGCTTTAAGCTTTCCCGTTAAACAACTGTGTTTATGTGCGATTGATTTGCTTCATATGTGTTTGCAATTGGCGATGGAATTTACACAAAGAATTAAGTGGAAGGATTATGCATTTAACATAAGATTAATTTGTTAGATTAGGAGAGTCCAGTAATACTATCAGTATTAATAAATTTCTACATGGTATCGGAGTAGTGTTAATCACTGGAGATTGCAATATTGAAGCGGTGTTGAGTTTTGTGCTGGTGGACAATTCGAATTTGCTGCAGAAATTCCTTGGTGCGACACTTGAGTATTAATTGAAATGGCTTTCAATGGGTTGTGGTTGGAGTATTCCCTTGAGGGTAGCTCGAACTACATAGCCTGGAAGGACAGGATGGAGGCGGTGCTCGAAGATAATGGACTGAAGGAGTTCATCGATAATGATGTTCCTAAGCCTACTTCTAGCGATCCTGCATTATTTGACGCATGGCAAAAGAAGGTAGCAAAGGCAAGAAGAATTCTATTGGAAGGTGTGAAAGACCATATTGTGTCAAGCCTTCATGGGAAAGCCACTCCATTTTCAATGTGGAAGGCTTTGACAAATCTTTTCCAAAGCAGCAATGACCATAGGAAGTTGGCGCTGAAAGATAAGCTCAGAAAAATCAAAATGGAGAAGGGCGATAGTATTCCAAAATATCTCAAGAAGCTTGTCCAATGTAGGGATGAGCTGAGGAGTGTGGGAATTATATTTGCAGATGATGAATTGGTGAGTTTGTCTCTCCTTGGGCTTCCGAAGAGTTTGCACAGCTATGAAGACTCTGTCAATGGACGGGAGAAATTGCTGGATTGGGAGCGACTTTGGTCAGATCTTGTGCAGGAGGAGATCGGGCGGAATACCAGGGATGGCTCTTCATCGAAGAATGATGATGAAGAGAATTGCGCTTTGGCTGCCAAAGCAAGGAAAGGGAAGGGGAAGAAATCCCATCCAAAATCCAAGGCTAAAGGAAAGAAGCTGGATTTTTCCAAAGTGAAGTGTTTTCACTGTCACGAACATGGGCATCTCACCACTAACTGCCCACAGAAAAAGAAGAACAAGAAGGCTGCTGGAGCTGTAGCGGGTGAGGCCTTAGCCTCACAATTTGAACTTGATTTCTCTTTGATCGCATGCTTGGTTTCAAGCGCAATGGGATCGGTGTGGTATCTTGATAGTGGTGCTTCCTTCCATGTGACGAGAGACAAGGAGTTGTTTAGTGACTTGGAGGAGAAGGATCTCCAAATGCATATAGAGATGGGCGACGATGGTAGATATAGTGCGAACGACATTGGAACCATTACCTTTGAGAGGGAGTCAGGTAAACCATTTCTGTTGAAAGATGTTATGCACGTTCCAGGTGTGAAGAAGAACTGGGTCTCAGTCGCAATGTTGGAGGATAGAGGTTATGGCATTATTTCCAGCAAGGGAAAATATTCCCTGCGACATAAAACAATGAGTCAAACCAAGAGGATAGGGATTCGAGTTAGGAATCTCTACAAGCTGGAGGTAGATGGCTGTGCTTCAATGATGGGCAAAGCAGAAGAAGTGGTGTGCTGGGATGAGGGCGAATTATGGCACAGGAGATTGGGATCTTCACCATGGCACCTTGAAGATTTTGCAACAGATTTATACTGGACTTCCTAAGGGTACTCTTGTGCAGTCAGGTCAATGCAAGGGATGTACTATGGGTAAGTTTGTGAAGACCACCTTTCATGAGAAGGAGAATCGTGCTTCGGTGATCCTGGAGAGAATTCACACAGATGTGTGTGGACCTTTCTCAGTTGCTTCAATATCAAAGCACATGTATTATGTTATATTTGTTGATGACTATTCTCGTAGATGCTGGATCTTCTTCATGTAGAAGAAGAGCGAAACATTCTCAAAGTTCTGTGAGTTTAAAGCATTGGTGGAGAAGGAGTCGTGGAAGCAAGTGAAGGCTCTGCGGTGCGATAATGGTGGTGAAGATATCTCGAACAAATTCAAATAATTCTGTAGCAAAGAAGGAATTCGAAGAGAACTCATAGCGCCTCATAACCCGCAATAGAATGGGGTCGTGGAGAGGAAGAACAGAACGATCGTGGGTACTGCATGAGTTATGCTGCATGACCAGGGCCCATCGAG
The DNA here is from genome assembly GCA_034641835.2 of Pinus albicaulis. NCBI lineage: Eukaryota > Viridiplantae > Streptophyta > Pinopsida > Pinales > Pinaceae > Pinus > Pinus albicaulis. The sequence continues at coordinate 1,085,892,298 of CM076570.1, read as the reverse complement.
GCACTTGTGGGCCGAAGCATGCAACACTGCAATTTATGTGCAAAACCATTGCCCTCATAGAGTACTTGGCATGAGTATACCTGAAGAAGATTTTATTGGTAAGAAGCCTGATATTTCTCATTTGAAGATTTTTGGCTCATCTGTTTACATTCATGTGAAAAATGATGCCAGGAAGAAGCTAGAGCCAACTACAGAAATTGGGATATTGGTGGGGTACACAGAAACACCCCATAATTATAGTGTGTATTTTCCAAACAATGGGATGACTGTGGTGCAACGGGATATAAAATTCAATGAGGTGAAAGCAATGAAGTTGTCACTTGAAAGGGAGCTACACTCGCATGGAGAGGAGGAGCTACTTATTCCCAAAGATGAGGCTCAAGATGTGGATCAACCACAAGAGGAGGATCATGGAGTGGAGGAGTCCACTCATGCAGAACCAAACATCAGAACAGGCAGAAAGCATACCATAGAAGCTGAGAGACTGAAGCTTGATGCGGCGGAGAATGTAGGAGTCCCTACATCACAATGCAGACAAAGACAATCACCTGACCGATTTATTGGATACATGGCTCTTATGAGCAAGTGTATCATGACAGAGCCATATTCTTTTGAAGAAGCAGTGCAGGAGCCCACATGGGTAGATGCCATGGTGGAGGAGTATGACTCCATTGTCAGAAACAGTGCTTGAGAGATTGTTCCAAGGCCGGTTGGAAAATCAGTGGTAGGTTCAAGATGGATCTATAAGGTAAAGCAAGCTGATGATGGGAGCGTCGAGAATAATAAGGAAAGATTTGTTGCCCAGGGCTTCTCACAAATCGAGGGGATTGATTATGAAGAAACCTTTGCACCTGTCACACGGTATTCTTCCATAAGGACCATCCTTGCTCTCTCAGCGCAGATGGGTTGGCACATTCATCAGATGGATGTGAAGACTACGTTCCTTAATGGGATCATTGAGGAAGAAGTGTACATTGAGCAGCCTGAAGGATTTTAGTTCTTCAGTAGCAAGTCGCATGTGTGCAGACTCAAGAGAGCGCTGTATGGGCTGAAGCAAGCACCCCGTGCTTGGTACACACAGATCAACAATTATTTCACTGGACTTGGCTTCACCAAGAGCGAGGTCGATGCAAACCTATAACAAAATGTGGTGGAGGGTAAGCTTTTAATCATTGTTCTTTATGTTGATGATTATAACTAACGGGTGATGAGCAACTGATACACTCATGCAAGGCAGACCTTGCAAAGGAGTTTGAGATGAAGGATTTGGGCCTCCTTCATTATTTCCTTGGATTGGAAATATGGTAGCGAGAAGGTGAATTGTTTGTGTCTCAAGGCAAGTATGCTTGGGAGATACTTGGTAAGTTTCACATGGAGGACTGCAAGCCCACGGATACCCCTCTTCCAGGAAATTGGAGGAAAGATGATGCTACATCGACAAAGGTAGTGGATGCCACTGTTTATCGAAAATTGGTGGGTTCGCTCATGTATTTAGTTAATACAAGACCGGACATATGCTATGCGGTGAACCAGCTTAGTCAAGCGATGGTTAAGCCTACTAAGCTCTTTTGGAAGGCAGGCAAGGATGTCTTGAGGTATATTAGGGGCACATTTGAGTATGGCTTATGGTACAAACAAATGAATGAGGTGAAGTTGCATGGCTTCACGGATGCAGATTGGGCAGGCAGCCTAACGGATAGAAAGAGAATAGCAGGAGGGGTTTTCAATATTGGATCTACAACAATTTCTTGGTATAGCAGGAAACAAAGATTCGTGGCACTCAGTTCAACGGAAGTAGAATACATGGCAACAAGTCAAGCTGCATGTGAGGCTATCTGGATGAGGAAGATCCTAGTCAGTTTGTTCGGTTCTCATTTAGATCCTACATCGATACATTGTGATAATCAGAGTTGCATTAAACTCTCGATTAATCTTGTGTTTCATTATAGATCTAAACATATAGATATCTGGTATCATCATATCAGAGATTGTGTGCAGCAGAAGTTCATGTTGCTTCAGTACATTCTTATGGAAGATCAGGATGCAGACATTCTGATGAAGGCGCTCAGCTAGAGAAAATTCGAATACCATAGAGGCAGGATCGGGGTGAAGGATAATCCCTATCTTGTTGAGAGGGAGTGTTGAGATTCAACAAGATGATTAGCTTAGTGAAAATTAAGCACCTTCACTAAGTGAGGCCCGCAAGCTATTTTTAGGTGTAAGTCTATATTTAGACATGGTGAGCATATTCTATAAGTTGCAGGATGCTATTTGTAGATGGTTGGTCAAATGTGAAAAAGAGATGAGATTCTATTTTAAGAATATTGGGCAAAGTCTATTTATAGATCGTCAATAAAAAATATATGCATGTCGATTATTATTAGCCCTTAATAATAATCCGACAATAAATATCGACTTATTCTCTTGGAGCACTTTATTTCAGTGAACACATTTGGCAAATCAGTGGGTTGAAGGAATTACACAATTCCTAGGGTGGTTGGTGACTCATGCATGGAGGACTCAGTTATAACTGAAGTGGAAAAGTTATGACAGAGTTGGAAGAGTAGTTATGGGAGTTGTTATTCAATTTAACTCAGTTAAGTGAGTTAAACTCAGTTGTGCTAGTTGTATCTAGTTCTAACTGAAGATACACTAGTGAGAGTTTAGTGAATTAATTATTTAATTAATTCATAACTAGAGACTCACTTGCAACTGAACAAATACATCAGTTAACTACTTGCATGTCAGTTCTAGTGGAGACCCAGTGGAGAGATAGGTGAAAGGGTGAGATGGAATATCTGTTGTGACTATAGTGATGCATTCAATGCATCTGAAACACATTGTAGATGCCAATGAGGATTGCGCAGTCAAGGCAAGGCCAATTCAAATTCATTCAGAGGTCTTCTTCAGTAGGGATTGCGTAGTGGAGGAAGGCTGTTAGGAGGCAAGAAATTGGTACATTGATATGCAAATTTCTGCATGACAGTGTGTAATGATTATTGATTGTACCGAAAGATTGATGTACTAAGCTTTGTTTGAGATTATTACATGATCCATTGATATACATAATATATGATAGTTGGGGTTTTTAGCTTTAAGCTTTCCTGTTAAACAACTGAGTTTATGTGCGATTGATTAGCTTCATATGTGTTTGCAATTGGCGATTGAATTTCCACAAAGAATTAAGTGGAAGGATTATGCATTTAACATAAGATTAATTTGTTAGATCAGGAGAGTCCAGTAATACTATCAGTATTAATAAATTTCTACAGTGTCTATCTCTCCCTCTCAACTAGGGAGGACCTTATTGCACAAGGGAACGTACTCATTCCTATACAAGGAATGTACCTAAGCTCATTCTTAGGAATCACCAAGTTTCTTTCAAGTAAGAAACTTATCATCAGGCTCACTCTTAACCAGGGACCTCCAGTAGCAATGGTGAGACACCCAGCTACTCATGAAGAATTCCTGTCCTCGATGTCATGAATTTCGATATTGAGGAATCTCCAACTTTTAGCTTCATAGGCAACAGATCATCCATCACTTTCATCCTAAGTCATGTCAACTGTCAGAAAGTGATTCATTAGACTTCCTTATCTGGTCCACTATTGTGCCATGCTGCTTTCATTCGAATCATCTCCCAGGATCATACATCCTTTCTCATGATTAGCAGCCCTGCACAAATTCATTAGATAAACATATACATATGAACCTTTTAAAAAAAAATTTACCTTAGTGATTATCTTTAACACCATGACATCTTTATGTAGGCATCGATATCCTTCATACAGATTGACACATCTCCTAATGATATATTTTTCCAAGGGTCTTCTTCTTTACCAAACTTTCGTCAGAGTCTACATATCTTTCCAGGAGATTTCCTAGTCACATATTCTTGGCCTTTGGATGATAACTGCCTCTTGACATGGTTGCATTTCATGATCTCTTCTTTTCTGCACATTCTTGATTCCCAGGAACATGCAACTTTTCTAGTTTCTCGTTCATATACATCTACCTCATATTCCATGAGGACATATTATGTTGATTTCATTTGTCCGTGCATTGAGAGATACTCCTCCATAGATCATACTTCTAAGTACACAAGTCCATTACTTGTAACCATATGACTTCTCAACATCTAATGTTAGCATGTAAATATATACATACCTAATACCTTTTACCTTTGAGTCATCCTATAGCAATTTCTCAAGAATGAAGAGCTTTTATTCCCTTGGCTTGCTTCATCAATATGTCATCACATCCCAGAAATATGTTTCCATGATGACCCTTGCTTTTGATGACTGCTTTTCTTTAGTAATGTTTGTCAGAGAGGTTTTCTGCGGAGCTAATTTACCAGGATCTCCTACCATGCTTCGATCAGGATGTTACATTGCTTCCTATCATATAACCAACATAAATCACTTAAAGAAGAAGATGATCTCAATCGTAGTGTAGATCCCTTGCTTCTTCTTACTTAGATTTTTCTTTGAATTAGGTTCTTCCTTTTCTACAAATGTTTGAGTTTTGCAAAACTATTGCCTTCAACTTGTCTTCTTCCATAGAAACCCTAGGTTCATGAGTGAGGTAACTTACTTATCCCATGATTTCTGTTACCCTCATGGTCATATGAGTTCTTGTTTCTTATACTTTCATGATGTCACATCGCATCAATTCTTAAGTAGAATCTAGGAGCTATAAAGAGTCTTATAATGAGAGAGACTAGTCTTGATGATCTCTTGCTCCCTCTTTCCATTCATTCTGGTGACATGAACTTTCTTGTACTGTTCATAATTCTTCTTTCAGCTTCTTTTGTGTCTCCAATATTTTTCATGTGAGAAAAAACTTAAGAGTTCCTTTCCATGAATTCAAAGGAGACCCTTATCTATAACTTCAGTTATCTATGAGGACCATGTCTATCCTCCTTGTTTCATGAAAGGATCTTTCATAATACAACCACCTTATATATCTCCTTGCAAATCGAAGTCATTTAACCAAAATTAAAAATGAAAATGAAAGATACTTACTTGGCAAGTGAAGAGGAGATCTACACCTTGTTATTCCTTGAATGATCTTCTTGGGCTGTTCCAGACTAGAGATCATATGTCATTTATTCGTGTAGCTGAACTTTCAGACTGTATTCTTCCAAGGCTGTGACCACTACGAATTATGATAGTATCATAGTTCTATTACTGTGATAGAACTAATACTGTGATATAACTAATGACCAGAGTCTTGTCTATTTAGTCATGCCGAGAATGTCACTGTGATATTGTGAGATGTTATTGAGGGAGAGCACCGAGAATTTTGTTGATTCATCATTCTTATCATTTAATCTCTCCACTGTTGTGGTACCGAATCTGCATCTCTGTAATATGATCCAACCAACCTTTTCTCACTGAGGAATATCACCGGAATTTTGTGGTCATTGTAATGTGGGTTCATTTCTATAATAGCCAATTGCTATAATGACATCTATCCATGTCACTGTAATTTCTTACTTGAAGTTACATCACTGAAACCTTAAAATTGTGGTTTTGTGGTTAAGATTTATCACTGCAATCCTTTTCACTATATCAGACCATTTGGTATGATCTCTAAATCTAAGCACTTGTAGAGCAGTCCTCCTTCTAGGTGTCTTTAGTAAGCTTACTGTAATAATCTCACTAAATATCTGAGATTTTTATCCGAACAGTGAGAGGTATCCGCACTGTGTTAACCCATCTAAAAACTACAAAGATTGTCCTTCTTCAAACTACCTTTGACTATAGCCATAGCTCTGATACCAGGTTGTTAATTTGGAGGGCTGTAGGTTCACATATAATAGTAATTCTTAACCCAACCATATCAGCAAATCTTCCACACTGAAATATCTATTATATTCGGACTGTAATCTTAGAGTATGTCCGTAAAGCTTGCTTGGAGATTACCGCATAACACTTCAGTCCTATACCTCGCAGTTAATCTCAGAAATTGTCTTTTGTTCCTTATCTACGTTATTATCTTAGATATCTGTTCTTGTATTATATTCACATCTTCTCCTCTGTTATATCCACAATGCGCACACACACACACACATACTTCGTCTTTGCTGTTGCAACTGTAGGATCCTCTTATATATATATCCACTGTCTCTGCTGTGTTGACCGTAAGTCTACAAACTATAATAGAGCCCACATATAATTGTGCTATCTGTGTTACTTGTCCCTTCAAATGATTTGCAATCCTGGCTAATATATAGTGGACACTTCACACCTTTTTTGGCCGACCATCAAATGAGGTTTAGACCGTCTTCATCATGAGAGCCGACCATGACTTGTAGTTACTTTCCAAGCGGTGCTTATTTCAACATATTATCTTTACTTGATTATAACATTATATGAGTGCTGTCAAGATCAAACTGAATCCTTCATGAATATGACATCAGATGGTATTTACTCCTAGAATATATGTTCTATACATAAATACATAATTACATAGCCAACATGAAGACCAACCTAGTTACACTTTTCAACAAAAAAAAGGGTCAATATTTTAAAGTTAGGATTTTCTATATGTTATATGTATTGTTAATTAATATTTCAATGCACATCAAATAATTGTCGCTAAAAAACCAATATTTTAATCATCTGGCAAAAAATAACACATTTTCAATATAAATACAATGAAAAAATACACATTTTGAGACTTTTTGTTAAAAATGACATGTTAAATAAACATTTTTTTTGGGAAAATTTTGACAAATAAACTTTAAAAAAAACTTTTTTTTTAATGAATTTTATGTAAAAAATTAATAGTAATCACAGGTTTTTTCAAAAAATAAGGATTCTTCTCATTAAATATCAAAGTCTAAACATTACAAGTAAAACTGATTAATAGTTCTCAAAATTGAGCTTTATTTGCAAGCATAATTTACAACTAATCCATAATATCAACTAATCCATGTTCAACATCTTCTAGAACATCATTAATATCTCCTTCTGCAACATTTTCTACTTCATTTTGGTCATTGTCATCTTCTAATGGATCTTTCATGTTTGCAAATCTTCCAAAGTGTTATTTTCCCATCATTCCATATAATAGTGGTTGAGGTTACTTTGTCTTTTTTGCCACACGTGATTCATTAAAATCCCCTTTCCTCAAACCAACTTCTTGCATTGCATCTGGAAGAAATTGAAGAGCATTAATTCTTTTTTGAATAAATTTGCAATGCACCGAGTCCTTCTCAATGGCAATGCCATTTCTTCCTTTTTTTAGGCAACATGCTAGCATTGTACCTAATCATCAAGCACAAAATAAATAATTAAGCAAATTAGTATAAAAACATAAAAACTAAACACAAAAATATTTAAATTCAATTTTATATAATAAAAATTACCTGAACTTGAGAATAAATCCTAAACCCAATCTCCTTCATTTGAACATAGATCTATAAGATAGTTAATCAATGCTTGTGATTTTTGCTAAATGTTAACTATATCTCCTTTTGCATCTTTATCCTCATATGTTAGGTTTCTTACAACAACATCATGAACCAATACTTGATTATGACTCTTTCCATCTACTTGATTCAGAAGAATAGGCCTATAGATATCCTCTTTTGTCCAACATTCAATATGGATGAGCTCACAATCATTTATAATAGGCCGATCTTCGGAAGAAACAAGATTTGACTTCTTCTTGTAACATAATGTAGTAAAAGTTCAATTAAATTGTACAAAAATAGAAAAGTTTAACATTAATCGAATATACAATTACAATGTCTTACCATGTAAGCTGCATCCTTGAGTTTATTTTTCCCTTGAAACTTGTTAATAACATTGCAAATTGTGTGTCTGAATGAAATGTCATAAATCTTCAAAGTGGTGATATTATGACTTCCTGAAAGCCTGTAACCACTTTACTAAAAGCTTGATAAGTATATGGTTCACTATCATATTCAATGTCTGGGAAATTGAAACCATAAGGAATATCTGCAATAACTAGGGCATATTACCTTTTAGGTATGAGTTTTGAAATGTCTTCACAATCACCTGGTATTATTTGATATTGAATATTGTCGAGCCCATTCCAAATGAAATGATTAAGAGTAGGATCAAGTTCAACATTCATAAGACGTTGCTTTCTCATCTTTTCCAACTTGATTTTTTCAATAAAGCTTTTGAAAGTATCTCATACTCCATTTGCATCCTTCTTTGACATCTTTAATGACACACACACACACACACACATATATATAAGCAATAAAATAAAAATAGTTTACATATGAATAAAATGAATGTATAAATCAACATACCTTATTGAATGCAATATGAAAATATATAAGTGTTGTTGTAGAACTTGATTCTGGGTAGTTGCGCACAACATCATCCCAACTGTCTTCATTCAACATTTTAACCATATGTCCTTGTATTTTCATATAAATATTCTGATTGAATAAATAAAGTTAAAACTGTTAATATAGTGAGATGTATAGAAAATTTTACCAACAACGATATGTTTTATTTAAAATAAAATTATAATCAAAGGAAAAATACAAATAATTCAACAAACTTACTTTTGAAATTCTACACATATTTCCTCCATTGATAATTAGCCTGACTTCACATGGGACAGTATTGATTTGACTAGTTTATCATCCTTCACTCCTTGCATTGTTCTCCAAGGTGTGATAGTCATATCTTTTGGAAGTTGCTTCATTTAAGGACATGTCTTACTGTTAGTACATATTATGGGTTTACACTTTTTAACCTTCTGATTTTTTTTATGGAAATATTCTCCCACCACTCAAAAATCTCATCAATCAATTCCCATATCTCCCCAGTTTTAAATGCCAACTGAAAAATGTTATCCATTCTTCTGAATATATTTGAATGCATTTTGCCATCTTTCGATTTGATTTTGTCATCAATTTGATAACCTGTTTCCATTAAACATTCCTTCCGAAAGGTTAGAGTGACTTTTGGCTTATCCCCACCACATTTTTCTATGAATTCATTATGAATAAATCTGATGCTTTGGATGAAAGTCATTTTCATTATGTGCTCATTATCTGCATTATGATCCCATGCCAATAACTTTGATTATGTTTATGTTAAATCAACGTAAATGATGCATTATTAGGAATTTGGCTTATGTGGTCCATAAATTGTGTATAAAATCTTTTGGTGAAAATCACATTCAAACAGATTTTGTCGACGCGTCTCGAACCAGCCAGTGTGGTTCATCATCAGGACAAGATGAGAAATCTGATCTAGGACCCAATTTAAATAGATAAGGAAGCTCCAACTAGCCGTTGTAGAATAACGCCTAGTTTGACCGGAATAAGAAATATGATATAACAAAATAACAGTTGAATTATATATATATATATATATATATATATATATATATAATAAGATTTGAATATAATATAATATTTATATATTCTTAATTAATAATAATCTAAAATAAAAAGATTTATGATTTTAAAAATACTTATAATAATAATAATAATAATGATGATGATGATGATAAATAAACAATTAAATAATAAATAAATGAATAAATAAATAAATAAATAATAATAATACATAAATAAATAAATAAAATAATAACAAATAAATAAATAACTAATAATAATAAAAATAAATAAATAAATAAAGAACAAAACGGGAGAAAGAAACCAGGGACCAGGGTAGAGGAAAAGACATGAGGGAGAACCGAAGGGAAGAAAACCAATAACTAAGAATGAAGGGCAGGGTTCCAACATTTGATAACACTCCACCCATCATCCCTGTTAAGGTTGACCGACCTCTTTTCAATTTCTAAGGCCTCCCTCAACTTTTGGTGGTGGAAATGGTTAATCCTTGCAATAACCTTAGCATATTCAATGCAAATGTGATGCTTTGTATTTTCAGCATGCTCTGCTAAGGCAGAGGAGCAAGATCTATTATGTTTTAGGTCAGCGGCATGTTCATGAATTCTTTGACTGATGGATTGACCAGTTTCACCGATGTAAGGTGTCCCACAGGTGCACAGAATTAATGTTGGAAAAAGATAGTTATTGGGATATTAATCAATCAACTGTCTTTTAGCCTCTACCAAATGGTTCCCCCCAATTACATAATATTTATAATCAAAACATTATGTCTTATCAAATGCCTGTTTGTTGGGAACCTGACGTGCATCAATAAGAACCACATAATCCACCATATGTGCATATGGATTGAACCTGAACAATGTTTTCAGATTATGTACATGTAGTTGATGTGCCTTTCTACTTTGATATTGAGATTTTCCTTCATTTGGCTTATAAAATTGGCTGACATTAAGCTCAAATGTTTGGCCACCACAAATTAATTTATTCTTCCTCAACTCAGATCGAATGGAATTTTGTTTTGTTTTAATAATGCCATCCTCTAACTTGACACCCGGTTTTATGATTTCTCTGCTTCCTTTAGAGCTTTCAGTTTGTTCTTCATTGCTGCTTGTGACTTTTACAGGTTGAACAACATTTGATTTCTTCTTACACTCTTCATCATCAGCTAGAAGAGAGACATCTTTGGCCATTTTTCTTTTTGGTGTTTGATTTGTTTTCTCCTTTTGCATAACAGTTCTAATCTCCTCCTCACTAATTCTAACATAATTTTTAGATTCATCTTCCACATCTTTAAAGGAAAGGTTAGACTGAATTTTGCCTTGTCCCCTCCACATTTTTTTATGAATTCATTATGAATAAATCTGACCATTTGGATGAAATTCATTTTCATTATGTGCTCATTAATTGCATTATGATCCCATGCCAATAAATTTGATTATGTTTATGTTAAATCAACGTAAATGATGCATTATTAGGAATTTGACTTATGTGATCCATAAATTGTGCATACAATCTTTTGGTGAAAATCACATTCAAGCAGATTTTGTCGACACGTTTCGAACTAGCCAGTGTGGTTCATCATCAGGACAAGATGAGAAATCTGATCTACGACCCAGTTTAAATAGATAAGGAACCTCCAACTAGCCATTGTAGAATAACGACTAGTTTGACTAGAGTAAGAAATATAATAAAACAAAATAACAATTATATATATAATAATAATAATAATAATAATTAAAATATTTGAATATAATATAATATTTATATATTCTTAATTAATAATAATCTAAAATAATAAGATTTATGATTTTAAAAATACTTATAAAAATTAATAAATAAATAAATAAATAAATAAATAAATATATATATAATAATAATAATAATAATAAATAAATAAATAAATAAATAAATAAAATAATAATAAATAAATAAATAACTAATAAAAATAAAAATAAATAAATTAATGAAGAATAAAACGGGAGAAAGAAACCAAGGACCAGAGTAGAGGAAAAGACACGAGGGAGAACTGAAGGGAAGAAAACCAATAACTAAGAACGAAGGGAAGGGTTCCAGCATCTGATAACACTCCACCCATTAAAATAATAATAAATAAATAAATAACTAATAAAAATAAAAATAAATAAATTAATAAAGAATAAAACGGGAGAAAGAAACCAAGGACCAGAGTAGAGGAAAAGACACGAGGGAGAACCGAAGGGAAGATAACCAATAACTAAGAATGAAGGGAAGGGTTCCAGCATCTGATAACACTCCACCCATCATCCCTGTTAAGGTTGACCGACCTCTTTTCGATTTCTAAGGCCTCCCTCAACTTTCGGTGGTGGAAATGGTCAATCCTCACAATAACCTTAACATATTCAATGCAAATGTGATGCTTTGTCTTTTCAGCATGCTCTGCTAAGGCAAAGGAGCGAGATCTATTATGTTTTAGGTCAGCGACATGTTCATGAATTCTTTGACTGATGGATCGACCAGTTTCACCGATGTAAGGTGTCCCATAGGTGCACATAATCAATGTTTGAAAAATATAGTTATTGGGATATTCCTCAATCAACTGTCTTTTAGCCTCTACCGAATGGTTCCCTCCAATTACATAATATTTATAATCAAAACATTGTCTTGTCAAATGCATGTTTGTTGGAAACCTGATGTGGACCAACAAGAACCACATAATCTACCATATGCGCATATGGATTGAACCTGAAAAATGTTTTCAGATTATGTACATGTAGGTGATGTACCTTTCTACTTTGATATTGAGATTTTCCTTCATCTGGCCTATAGAATTGGCTGACATTAAGCTCAAATGTTTGGCCACCACAAATTAATTTATTCTTCCTCAACTCAGATCAAATGGAATTTTATTTTGTTTTAATAATGCCATCCTCTACCTCGACACTTGGTGTTATGATTTCTCTGCTTCCTTTAGAGATTTCAGTGTGTTCTTCATTTCCGCTCATGACTTTTATAGATTGACCAACATTTGATTTCTTCTTCTTACACTCTTCATCATCAACTAAAAGAGAAACATCTTTGGCCATTTTTCTTTTTGGTGTTTGATTTGTTTTCTCCTCCTCACTAATTCTAACATAATTTTTAGATTCATCTTCCACATCTTCAAAAGAAACATGTTTAGGTTTACTAGATTGACCCACTTTAGTGAGTCTTCGTTGATCCCCTCTCTGTACTACTGCAGTGTCATGAACTATTGATCTTTGCCTCATTCTCCTTTTTTCTTCTATCTCTGTGTGGAAAGCCTTGATCACAATCATAACATTTGGCTCCATTTAATAAATACCCTCATTCAAGTTTGAAATAGGCTCAAAAAAATCTTGTGAAACAAAATAAAATATGTCAATGATTAATAATTTATACAAAATTGAATGATCCTTACAATAATGCATAACACAAATATAAATAAGCATACATACAATGTTATTTGCAATGTTGATTGCGATTTCTGCACACATCTTTGTAGATGTTTCATCTGTGTCATACTTGACCTTTGATAGACGATATATAACCTTTTCGCATTTATTAGCCATTCTTGTAAGAACATAAATAATGTTTGTATTCAACACCAAACATATGTCTCGTACTTTTCCCATCACCTCATATGATTCCCTAAGTGAATCATATCACAAAACAGATAGATATGTATACCATCATCAGTTTCATTGTCTTCAAGATACCGTGAAAAATCCGTTTTATTTATTTCCTTTGCGTTTTTCCATTCAGAAAAAAAAAAAGAAAAAAAAGAAAAAAAAGAAAAAAAGAGAAAAACGAAAAAGAAGAAGAAGATTGTACTTGATGGGCCACTTGCTTGACTTTTATTACGTTTTTCAATTTTTGTGTATTCAACGGTTTTCAAAGTGTGTCCATCAATATTTTTAGCGCGACCAACAATATCCATAGTGCGCCTAACAGTATCCATAGTGCATCCAACTACAACATTAGATTTGGCAATTGCTTCCCTTGGTCTAGAAACATTCACATAAATCGTCTTTGATGCCATCTTCTTGTTATATATATATATATATATATATATATATATATTCGACTTTTATTTATTTATTTATTTTAATTCTTTATTTTTATTTTTTTAATTTTAATTTTGCCAATATAAATTTAAAATTAATTGAAAAAAATACAATTTATTTGTAAAACCATATAAATTTAAATTAAAAAAATTAACTATATAACTTTTCATAATATAACTATATATTTTAAAAATTATAAAAACACACACACACACACACACACACACACACACACACACACATATATATTTAAAAACAAACAATTTTAAAACTTATATATATAATACCATTTTTAAAAACAAAACATCAATTTTAATTTTTTTTAATACTAAGTTTTTTTTTTTTTAAACAATTTAAAAAAAATTCATTTAAAACATTTTTTAATATTAAGTTTTTTTAAAAACAATTTAAAAATTAAAATAAAAAAATCAAATTTTATTTTAAACATTTTTAATATTTTGTTTTTTTTTTTAAACAATTTAAAAAATAAAATAATAATAATAATTATTATTTTTAAATAAAATTTAATTTTAAAATTATTTTATTATTACGTTTTAATTCATTCATTTATTTATTAATTTATTTTATTGTATTTTATTTTATTTTATTAGTCTTATTTATAAAGTATGACTTTGACTTGAATTTATTTATTTATTTATTTATTTTAACCTGTCTATTTTGTTTTTGTTGGGGGAGAAAATTTAGTTTTTAGGGTTGATTTTATAATTTTTATTTTTTGACCGTTATTAAAATAATTTTTTAGGATGGTTAGTTATATTTTTATTATTTTATAATTTTTTCTTATTTTTGACCGTTGTTTAACTCTTTGGGGTGTGACCGTTGCTTCTCTCATCCTGGTATAAATGTGTATGTCAGATCAGCTAATCCTCATTATCCTGATGATGAACTACAGTTGGTAGTTCGAAACGCATCGGTTCCAAAAATTCCTTAGGTGATTTCCTGGAAGATTTATAATTAAAATATTATGGATCATAGAAGCCTGCACTCTCAACTTCTATCCCTACACAGAAGGGTTATTGATGATAAGGTTCGATTATTCGAACGTACGCGACTCAAGGTTTCTAAGAGATTGGCTGATTTTTCGTTTTTGAAACGTTGTAGAGATGCTTGTGTCATTCCCTCTTTCGCTAGGATTAAGCATCGTCTTAATTCCTACAAAAATCTTCTCATTTTTGAAAAAGCCAGTTTGGCGCTTCTGCGTTCTGAGATCCGTGGTGTGAGAAGAGATCTTGATTTTCTTTCCAGAAGACTTCTTTCTCTCCACCTGGAATTGTCTTTTGTTATTGCAGGTTCGCTTTGGTTGGAGATTGATGCTGTTTCTGCATTAAAAGCGGAGCGTTTGGAAGAAGATGCTAAAAAGAAGCAATTAAAAAAGTTTGAAAATTCCGGTTCACAGAGTAGGGTTAACCAGAGGCAAATATCTATTTTAAAAGACTTGATTGTTTCCCAACATAAAGCGAATGATATTTTTGAGAATGGAAGCGTTGCTTCTCATCCCCATTCCGCGGTTGGATGGTGTGGTGAGAGATTGTAGTTATCAAACAGTGTGGCTGCGAATCTATGGGATCACTCAAGCCCCACGCTCAACACTGTTGAAAACCGTTCATTTGTTAATGACTGTCAAGCGATGGTGGAGACTTCTGTCCATGCGATGGGTTGCAGTAATAATTCCTCAATCCCTGAACTTGACTGGTTAGTTGGTTCCTCAGTCCCTGAACTTGACTGGTTAGCTAATTCGTCGAACCCGAGGGTATCCTCTGCAGTTGAAAACATTGCTACTGACCCTGTGCAAATGGAAGCATCGATTGAAAACAGTGCTGATGGCCCTGGGAAATTTGAAGCATCGATGGGTTCTAAGGTTTACAGGAATTCAACATTGGTCGATGGCTCGATGATGGGTTCTTTGAACCCTTCTTCTTGCGTTTCCTCCGCAGTAGATTGGGTGAGTGACGGCCCCGGTAGCGCTTTCAATAAGCAGGTGGATCCATCGTTTCCTCAGATGAACGCAACATCGATTGGTTCAAACGTTTGCAGGCATTCATCATTGATCGATGGCTCAGAGGTGGGTTATTCGAACCCTTCTTCCTAGGTTTCATCCACGGCAGACTGCGTTTCATCCATGGCAGATTGCGTGAGTAATGGCTCCGATAGCACTTTCAATACTCAGGTAGATCCTTCGTTTCCTCAGATGAACGTAGGTATATGTTTGAGTAGCGCTGGTATTGATAAATCCTCTAATAATTTTAGTTTGAAGATTAACAAATATAATAACACTAACAACATTTACAATATTGATAATAATATTAATTTTAATGATAAGGATTTAAAATTTAATAATTATAATAATAATAATAATTATAGCAATGATTGAAATAATAATAATTTTATTAATGATAATAATATTAATAATAATAATATTTGCAATGTTAATAATAATTGTAATAGTAATATTAACATTAGTGATTTTAGTAATTATAATAATAGGAATAATAATAATAATAATTATGGTTATAACAATAATATTAACCATAGTAATAATGACAATGGTAATATTATTAGCAATAACATGAATAGTAATAACATGAGTAGTGATAATAATAATAATAATAGTAATAATAATAATAAAAGAGTTATTAATCTCTCTAGGTTCTCTTTTGATTCTTCTGTTTTCTCTTTATTAAGTAAGGGTCTGAATTTTGCTCTAGCTCCTAGAAAGATTCCTCGTGATGATATTATTTGTAGTATCGAATATGGTATTAAAGATTTATCTGAAAACGTGAAAGATGTCATTAGACAGGATTGTGCAGTGGCTCTTAGGAAAGCTAAACCTCTGAGGAGTAATATTAGTAAATCAAAATTTTTGGCTCTTAAGACCCTTAATCAAAACCCTGATATTGCTATCCTCAAGGCTGATAAGGGTGTTGCTATTGTAATCCTGAATAAGGAGGATTATAAAGCAAAGATGCTTGACCATATTTGTAATAGTGGGAGTTATAAGAAGCTCTCTAAGAACCCTATTAATAAAGTCTCAAAGATGGTGGCCAATGCTATTAAGTTTAGTTGCTCGGTTGGTTCTATGAGCTCGAAGCTCATTGAAAGCAATCTTGTCACCCTTAGGATTTATGGGCTCCCTAAGATTCATAAGGATGGTTTTCCCCTTAGACCCATTGTTAATACTATTGGTGGGCCTACCTATCTCCTAGCTAAGTATTTGGCCTGTAAGCTAAAACCTCTTGTTGGTCAGACAGATTCTTTCGTGAAAGATTATGCTTCTTTTGTTCAAGAGTTAAAAAGCTGCGTTTGCGAACCTAATGACTCTATGGTTAGTTTTGATGTTGTTTCTCTCTATACGAACATTCCTATCATGGAGGCAGTAGGTGTTATTAGGCGTATCACTGATCTTGATACTGCTAATTTGGTGGAAATTTGACTCACGTCTACCTTTTTTAGTTTTGAATGGGAATTTTATGAGCAAACCTATGGTGTAGCCATGGGTTCCCCGCTCTCGCCGGTGGTGGCCAACCTTTTTATGGAAGATTTTGAATCTAGAGCTTTGGCGACTGCTCCTTTAAAACCCAAGGTTTGGAAGCGGTTTGTTGATGACACGTTCATCAATTGGTCTCATGGTCGTCTTGAATTAGAGGCTTTCCATCAGCATTTGAATAGTCAATCTGACTCCATCAAGTTCACGATGGAATCTGAAACTGATGGGAACCTTCCTTTCCTTGATGTTCTAGTCTCTAGAAATAATAATGGCTCGTTCTCGCACCGTGTTTTTCGGAAATAGACGCACACAGAGCAGTATCTGCATTCTGATTCTCATCATTTTCCTACTAAAAAACTTGGAGTTTTGAATACTTTAGCTACAAGATCTCTTAGAATTTCTAATTATGATCATTTAGATGAAGATAAAGCCCATCTCCTTAAAGTCTTCGGAGAAAACGGTTATAGTAGAAGTCAGGGTTTGAAGGCTTTCATGAATGCGAGCAAAGGTCCTAGACTGAATAAGAATAGTGGTGATGCTGCTGGCAATGTTCATTTACCTTTTATTCAAGGTACTACTGACAAGATCGCTTAGATTTTAAGGAAGCATAAGATCTCTTCTTCTTTTAAACCTTTAAACACCATTCGGGGCTCCCTTAAATCGGTTAAGGACCAGTTGGACCCTAAAAGCGTGAAAGGTGTTTATTTGATTCCGTGCTCTTGCGGGACTCCCTACATTGGTGAAACTGGTCGATCGATTAATAAAAGGTTTCAGGAACATGCTGCGGATATTAGGCATGGTAGAACAAAGTCCTCTGCGTTAGCTGAGCATGCAGAAAAGACAAAGCATCACATTTGTATGGAGGACGCTAGAATCCTTGCTAGGGTTGACCATTTCCATCACCGGAAATTTAGGGAGGCAATTGAGATTGAGAAGAGGTCCCGCACGTTGAACAGGGATGATGGATGGAAAGTTAGTAGTTGTTGGACTCCATCTCTTCACTCCCTGTAAGGTTCCTTTTATTCTTTGGTTGTTATTCTATTATTTTATTTTATTCTAGTATTTAATTATTTATTTATTAAAATAAAATACAAATTATTTATTTTTATTTTTATTTTTATTTTAATTCATTCATGTATTATTTTATTTTATTTTTCGATTTTATTTTATTATTTTTATTTATTTATAAATTATTTATTTTTAGTTTATGACTTTGACTTGAATTCTTTGGTTTTATTTTAACTTTTTATTTGGTCATTTTATTCTTTGGTTGTTATTCTATTATTTTATTTTATTTTAGCATTTAATTATTTATTTATTAAAATAAAATACAATTTTTTATTTTTTATTTAGTTATAAATGATTTATTTTTAGTTTATGAATTTGACTTGAATTCTTTTATTTTATTTTTTACCGGGTCATTTTATTCTTTGGTTTTATTTTTATTTTTATGATTTAGTCTTTTTATTGTTATTTCGTTATTTTATTATTTTATTTATTGGTGTATGTATGTTAATTTATTTATTTATTAGAATAAAATACAAATAATTTATTTTTACTTTTTGTTATATTTTAATTTATTCATTTATTTATTAATTTATTTTATTGTATTTTATTTTATTTTATTAGTCTTATTTATAAAGTATGACTTTGACTTGAATTATTTATTTATTTTTATTATTATTATTATTTTTAACCTATTTATTTTGTATCTGTTGGGGGAGGTAATTTAGTTTTTAGGGTTGATTTTATAATTTTTATTTATAATTTTATTTTTGACCGTTATTAAAATAAGTTTTTAGGATGGTTAGTTATATTTTTATTATTTTATAATTTTTCTTATTTTTGACCGTTGTTTAACTCTTTGGGGTGTGACCGTTGCTTCTCTCCTCCCGGTATAAATGTGTTTGTTAGATCAACTAATCCTCATTATCTTGATGATGAACTACAGTTGGTAGTTCGAAACGCGTCGGTTCCAAAAATTCTTTATGTGATTCCTGGAAGATTTATAATTAAAATAAAATTAAAACTTGCACGCCTGCAAGAGGCCGATGGGCAATGCTCCACAGTGCTGCTTCGCTGGCCTTCAACCCCTGGTTGGGCGACGTTGTGGAGCGTTGCTCGGCCAGCCTCCGGCCCCTGGTTGGGACTGTGGAGCATTGCCTGGCCGGCCTCCGGCCCCAGCTGGGCAAAATTAATATATATATATATATATATATAACAAAATAAAGATTAAAAAAAATTCTATATTTCGTTTAGATAACAAAAAAAATTAAAATATATAATGCGATTAAAAAAAAATTAAAAGATTTTTTATATTTTATATTTTATTTTTTTTGCTGTAAAAATTAAAAAAGGGTTTTGGAACATAAAAATCATAAAAAATAGTTTTGGAACATAAAAACCCTTAAAAAAATAGATTCGCCCCAAATTCATCTTTAAATGGTCAAAATAGAAGGAAAACTAACCTTTCAAATGCGAAATACTCTCGTTCAATGTGTTATCAATGCAAACGCATTGCCTCCACAAAATTGCTCCAACAAAACCGAGAAGACTTGATGTGATGTGAGGAATAGAAACAATGATTGTTATTATATAAAAAAGATTGTGCGATTGCTTTAGCATTTCGCGAATGTGGGATTAAAATTAAAATTAAGAAAGTTAATATGTAGTTAATATTATAGGTTTATGTTAACTTTTATTCAATGTCGGCAAAAAATAAAAAACATAAATTTTAAAAATTAATTTTGACACGTAGTCAATGTTAAATCATTTAAATAAAAAATTTATTTTTGTTTTGAATGAATGCATGAAAGGAATATTTTTGTGGATATTTGAATAGAAAGTAGGGTGAAATATTTCAAGACCAGCAAGTTAGTAAAATGTTTTGAAATACATTTTAAACGAATATTTTGGAGGGAAATATTTCAAACAAAAATTTTGGAGGGAAATTTTTTAGCGAAAATTTTTGGGGAGAAACTTTGGAGGGAAAAGTTTCAGCAATAATTTTTGGGGGGGAATTTTAGAGGGAAATTTTCTGTCTTTAAGCTATATATTGTCATTGGGAGAGAGTGCATCTGTATCATTCAACATCTTCTTGTTGAAAGTCATGGGTTCTTCTGATAGTGAAGTTTTTATTTCTGCAACATCAACATCTTCGTCACGTAAAAACTCTATTCAGATTGATGAATATAACAGGAGTTCGTTCACCATGAATTGAGAGTCAAAATTTTGACTTGGTTGTAATCCTAAAGATGATGAGAACAAAATTGATTAAGGGCAGTGAAAGAAATTTCTGTAAATCGAGATTCAGTTATTCCACTTAGTCTTAATGCTAAGAATTATGAGAGCACCGGTGATGAAGGGCATGATGAAGAATTTCCAGAGTCAAAAATATCTAGTTCGTCCTAATCCTAAGGATTATGCGAGCACCACTAATGAAGGGGGGAATGAAAAATTTCCAGAGTTAAAATATCCACTTCGTTCTAATCCTAAGGATTATGCGAGCAACACTGATGAAGAGGGGAATGGAGAATTTCCAGAGTCAAAATATCCACTTCGTCCTAATCCTAAGGATTATGCGAGCACCACTAATGAAGAGGGGAATGAAGAATTTCCAGAGTCAAAATCTCCACTTTGTCCTAATCCTAGGGATTATGCAAGCACCACTGATGAAGGGGGGGGGTGAATTTCTAGAGTGAAAATTTCCACTTCATCCTAATGATAAGGATTATAAGAGCACCACTAATGAAGGGGGGGATGAAGAATTCCCAGAGTCAAATTTTCCACTTCATCTTAATCCTAAGGATTATGAGAGCAACATTGATTAAGGGGAGGATGAAGAATTTCCAATAAATAGAGATTCAAAGCATCCACTTATTCCTAATCCTAAGGATTATGAGAGCACCAGTGAGGAAGGGAAGGGGCAGGATGAAGAATTTCTAGTGAATAGAGATTCAAAGCTTCCACTTAGGCCTAATCCTAAGGATTATGAGAGCACCAAGAGGAAGGGGAGGATGAAAAGTTTCTTGCAAATGATAATTTTAGAGGCACAAATATGAATAATGCATTTTCTCTAAGTGAGCATTTCAAAGGCACTCATGGTGATGTAGAATTGAATCCTCCAAGGGAAGATTTCAAAAGCATGGATGAATATGGTGAATAATTTCGTCTGAGTCAAGGTTTCAAAAGCGCAAATGATTCTTGTGAAATTTTGTCTTCAAGTGAGGACGGTAATCAATATTTTCCAAGCAATGATGCCGATGAATTTCTTAAGTATGTTTAGAATGATGATAACGGGGATAATACTAATGGTGATGAAATTGCTTCTACAAAGGATAATGGAATGATGAAGCCCTTGCAAGCAAACATTTTAACTAGGAGCATGAGAATACGTTTCATATAAATCCAAAATATTCCAGTTATACAAGGGCTAAGACAACATAGCTCACAAACATAAGTTCTGTCGTTCATCTGATTTCAAGTGAATGTTGTCGAAAGGATTTCTTGAAACATATGGATTTCAATTATGCTTTGGAGAAAAGGAAAATATATTTTTCAATGAATAAAAGCATGCAAAATTCATATTTAGTGGGTTGCATGCAATCCATACTAGTAGGTTATGATTATCATGTTGGGAATGTATTGCTCTGCAGAAAGGCTTTCAAAATGTTGCATTAAATTGGTAATTTACGTTTGACAAGAATCCAAGATAGACTGAAAAAGATCCCACATATTATTCAGAAGTACGTTATAAACGAGAGGTTGGACCGTTAGCAAATAATGCTATGCCATGGATGAAAGACTTCATTTCAAAGCATGGATAGTGTATTCGAATTAAGACACAATACATATTCTAGATAATTTCTCGAGATGAGAAATCTACAACTTATACAAAGAATATGCAGAAGGTGTTGAAGGAGTTGGTAGTTTTATTACATATTCATATTTTACAAGGGCATGGAAGAACGAATTCAACAATGTTCGTATTTCTAAGAAGACAAGGATGGGGGTTTGCAGTACATGTGCTTCTCTTAAAGCAAAAATAGATAAATGTCAAGGGGCAGAAAGAGGTATGCGTTCATAGCATTATTTTTAAAAATGGAAAGTTATCAACTATGAAAACATATTTATTCATATGTTTCTTTTATTTTATGTGCAGATTCCGTTGTCAAAGCACTTCAAGAGCATCACAATCAACAAACAAGTGAAAGACAAAAATTGTATAAATATCGAAAGAAGTGTTATGATAATCCAAATAAATATTTGGGTTTGATAATTGATGGTATGGACTAAAAGAAAACACTTATGCCACATTGTACGCACACCAAAAAAATTATAGGAGGAAAATTTCATTCAGTTTCACTTGGTTGGTTGTATGGTCTTTAATGAGAAGATGTTGCCAAGGGTTTACTTCACAGTTCCAAATATTCATAATGATGCAAATCTGACTATAACTATAATCCATGATGTGGTTACTCATTGGTCCAATATTCTTCATGAAGTTCTGTATGTACAATTAGACAATGCAAGCCGTGAAATAAAAAATCAAGTTCTTTTTGGGTATCTAAACATGCTCATTGAATTGGAAATTAAGAAAAAAAAAGAGGTTGGTTTCCTTCTTTTTGGGCATACCCATGACCATATTGATCAAATGTTCATTCATTTTTCAGTAACATTAAGGAGGAAAGGTGTTGGGAGCCTGCCATCATTAATTGAATGTATTAAGAAATCATACATTCTAGAGCCTATTTTTCATGTGTTGGAAGAAACTATTGACATGTGAAGGTTTATTCTGGGATCGCATGGTGAGGAGAAATGCATTGAACAACTTAATGACATTAGCTTTCCAACATCAATTTCGTATCAAAAAAATTGATGGGATAACATTTATATTGGGAAAGAAGTATTCAACTGCTGCAGAATGGGGGCCATCATCAGGTTTAGCATTTTTGAAGTTCATTCCAGAGTGTCCAATATTTGCATCAAAGGTATTGTTATTATGGTCAGTTGTTGAACTCCATAATGCACGAAGGCATACGAGAGATATAAATTATTCTAAATGTCTGGAGGAAATCAAAAGATGTATTAGAGATACATATGAATACTTTGATGTTGCTGATTCAGTTTGGTGGGAGTATTTCTTCAATAATCAAAGTGATATGATTTCAAGATCAATAAATGAGGATACGCCTGTGAAGACTCCATTTTTTTGGCCACAAAATATGCCAAATGAACATGAGGAAGCACACATTGTTGAACAACAACAATATCAAGGTATTATTAATTTTCCATAGGAAGAGGAAAGAGAAATCTATATTGGTTCTAGAAGATCATGTGTACAACGTGAGGCCATGGAAGACCTTTACAGGGGTTCTATGCAGGATGTTAAGGAGGGTTGCATGATAGCAGTGTTAGCAGGTGAAGATCCACTTGGATATCCAATATGGGTTTCCAAGGTTATAAAGGTCATTAGAAAAAATGAGGATATTACCGCCGTTGAAGTACATTGGTATGCCACAAGTACCCACCCATTCAATGGTGTGTACAAGCCAGAGATGGTAGTTGAAAAAAATTTGGCAGAAAAAGAAAAAGAAAAGGGCACAAATATAAATCATCGGTGCACAGATGTCTTAAAATTGGAGGATGTTGACATACTTGTGTATGACTTCAATTTGACAAAGAGAGGAAATCTTTGCTTTAAGACCATAAATATTTTGAAGAAATTTCTACCAGAACAAATAGTGTTGAGATGGGAGTTTGCTGAATGTAGTCATAGATCTAGAAGACTTTTGAAATATGAAATGGTGGGCATGCATGTTGACTTAGATGGAGCGCTAGTTGATGAAAGAGAAGAATATGGATAATCTTCATCTACATCCAGTCATTCATCTGAAGATGTAGGTTCTAATGGTGTGCCAGAACCTATGATTAATTTTGAATAAATATCTAAGACATTTTTATGTAATTGATGTTTGCATGGTAAATGAAATAAAAAATTTGACTTCCATATGATCTTACATGAAGTTATGAGTCATTTCTATGTTTGTTGGATTATATATTTTAATTATGAATAATTCATCTTTTTATAATGTCCACAATGCAACAATGGATTACAAAAATAATTTATGTTATATTCAATATACCAAAGTTGATATTTTTATTAAAAGTAAAAAAGAATATTATAAATTAATGTTGAATTTTTAAATTATGTAGTGATATTGTCATGATATTTTTTATTGTTAACATTTGGTATAAGAAACTTTTAAATTTTTTAAAATTTCTATGCCTCATTGAAAGGGGACACTTTGTTTGATGGTTGATTTTTAGGTTTTGGTTGTAATTAGATAAGTTGTCTTAGGCTAAGATTTGAAAAGAGATATATTTGTATCCTTTAAAATAAAAATTACCCTTGGAATAATGAATCTTTCATTTACTTTGTTCATTTCTAAAAATTGTTTTAGTCATATAATTTGTCCATAATTTCATCGTTCAAATATGTTAAAAACTTAAGATTTAAAACTTTTCAAAATATTAAGGTTTTTCTGTGCTACGATGCTTTATTTTTAATGTCATGGTTGAAAACAATTACAATTTTATGTTTTTTTAGAGTCAAGATATTTTATCTTTAACAAGATATAAGGCTTTAAGATATAAGGAGTCAAAATTGTGTGCAATTATAAGGCTTTCAAACATGATATTTTTATCTTTAACATCATGTATCAAATTTTTTAGAATTTTAAAAATTTTCAATGTCCTAATATTTTATCTTTAATTCCGTTGTTAAAAAGTGTCAAAATTGTGACACACTTTTTTTTTTTTGTTATTCCACCATCAACACTTTCTGTTTCGAGGGTGTTTTTTCAATACTTTTTTCAAGAAAAAATTGGTTTTTTGCATAATTTAAAAAAATGTTGAAATTTGACCCTAAAAAGAACAATGCGTTTTGGAATACACACTTTTCATTTTTGGGGTGTTTTTTCATGTTTTTTTGAGTTTTTTTGGGTGAGAGTTCTCGTTTAGAGGTAATAGTTCCCGTTTGATCGATAATTGTGTTATGTCAGCGACATGTTCCAAAGATCAAGACATCATGCCTATCAATTTGAAATCAAAATTTACTAAGACAATAAACCATGTCATAATCAACAATCAACTCATAGTCATTAGTCATAATACTATAACTAACACCCACTTACACTCAAGTACATATCATTTATCTCAACACATAATGTGTTAGTACAATTGTATTAAAACAAGATCATTCCTTCATGCAATCTTACAGACACATATTCATATCATGCAATTAATCAAACATTCAAACAACCTGTAAACATACCATGTTAGATAAACTAAATAGACGCCATAATCAAACTCATACCTCAATGTATATTAGTGGAGGCTATCACATCTGCACTAGTCAGTCCAAATTAGTATGACACAATATCACAAAATATCGACGCATACCCGAATACCATAACCATAACCATCTACATAGGCCAATACAAATTAACATGACACATATAACATCAAGATCTTAAATGCATTGACCATAATCATCATGCACATGACCACAATGCATATAACAAAAAGTTAACTACCATTCATTACTATTTGATGCATGTGCATATGACCACATTGATTAACTAGCATATACCATGCATGAAACCATAACAACGATAGAATGGCAAGCATGTATATAACCATAATGCATATAACAACCATTAACCAACATACCTGCATGCCAAACATACAAACTTGTATGACGATATGCTCTTACTTCGAGGTCCAATGCTGCAACCTCGATTTCATTATCTACATCTCCTGCTCTATCTCAACCACCACATTAGCATCATAACATACTAACATCATCACGATGACACAAACTACAACACCGACTATCACAATGCATGCATAACAATCACATAAACAACTAACATGTATGCATGACCAATACATTATGCCCATGGCAATCACATAGACAACGAACATGTATGCATGACCAATGCATTATGCCCATCCAATCCAAGTGTTTGAACATGGGAGCTCTGATACCATTATGTAACACCCTCCTCCCACATTTACCCAAGCTCACCGGTTTACTGAGGTAAACATGTGATGAATATTTACTATGATTCAACCTCCTAGATCACCTTAAGGAAGTGGAATCGAAAAACCAAAACTTTATTGACCTTCCTAAGGAGCTACATGAACCACAAGAGAAAACCCACCCTTCCAGGTGCCCAAACCCTAAGTTAACTTGATTTTTCATTAACCTAAACCCCCAGATGCATGCACAAGCTTGCATCCATGCGACTGAAAACCTCCAGTCGCATGCATAATGTCTGCAAGGGAGAGATTGCAATATTTTTTAGCCATTTTTATGCCTGTGACTGCGAGAATTGAGCCACTTTTTCAGGGCTAGGATCCATATCACTGCGCAGAACTTGATGAGACTTTTCGAAACAATAAATGAAAAAAATACAAATCTTATAACAAAAAACTTGATCAAGGACTTGGCCTAACCAAGCTTAGCCATGATAGAAATTTCGTCGAACACATTGTGGACATGTAATCTGCGGGCTATAAATGCATATCTGAACATAAGGGTTTGATTCTTACTTGAAAATCATGAAGAATTTCCGATACCTTCTGATAATAGTTGTAATAACATCTATTAGGTCATGCATTCAATAACCATTCATTTATCAATCAAAACATGTTAAGAGCCATAACTGGAATCTGTCATGAAACCATGCTTATAACGAGCATATAACCAGAATCTTAACAATGATAGATCAACCATTAAAGCCACATAATAACAAGTATAAATACTCATGAAATACAAGATAACTCTTATTAACATATGCAAAAGCCAACCAAGTCAGGGACTTCCATGTACCACTCAACCATAGATTGGGACGAACCAAATCTTTCTTTTATCCAATCACCCTCGTGCCATATTCCAAACATGAATGTGAGACTCACAACAAATCCGACCATGCTTCTTAGGCTTTACCGCATATCCCGTCAAAATCGGTCAAGGATTTCTAGGCTCGAAGCAAGCACCTATACAACTAGGCTTTATTGTATATCCCGCCATATATTGGTTAAGGATTCCTAGGCCTAAACAAGAAACATACACTACCAAGATTTACCGCAATCCCACCATTAACGGTAAAGAATTCCTAGGCCTTAACAAGAAACATACACTACCAGGCTCTACCACAATCCCACCATTACTAGTGCAGGGATCACTAGGCCCTAAAAAAGCATGAATGCCTCTGTACTTTACCATGTATCTTGCCATTACCAGTCAAGGGATTCCTAGGCCTTTGGGAATTTTCCTGAGACCACCCCACTCAATTTCAAAACCATCCTATAATCCAACTCAACCAAGTAAAAGAACCCCATCACACCATGGCTATTCATAAATGGAAAGGAAAGACTGAGAATCACTGTCACACCTAGCAAAACACATGCCAATGACAACAAGAGAACCAAGTACACACATGCATGCACCATACTTGCCAAACTTAGCAAGGAAATCATACATGCAACTTGATACCTACAAGCAATCCCGTTGTAGCCACTTGATCCAATCCTTCCTTGCTTGATATTTTCTTCCCTTTGCTTTCTTGTCCTTGATTTTCCTTCCTTCCTCCAATGCTAAAGTTCTCCAAGAATGCTTTAAGTGAGAGAGAGAGAGAGAGAGAGAGAGAGAGAGAGAGAGAGAGAGAGAGAGAGTGCTCAAGCTAAAACTGACAAAATCCTTGAACTGATCCTCAAAAGCCTTTTTATCGTAAGAAAAAGCGAATCCATACATGTTGGCTGATTTGAACAATATGTGGAAAAACCTGTGATTTTTTTTTTATCCAACGTTTCATACTTACTATGTAAGTCCATCATTAGGGAAATTTGCAGACCACAATCTGAGATGTACATGTGAATATCAGAGCATATTAATAGTCTTTGAGAAAAAGGAACTAAAGTCGGCTTATAATAATTTAAAAAATATTAGTTTTAAATTTAATTTTAATAATTGTCTTTCTCAATTTCGATAGTGAATTTAATGTGCTTAGAGAGGCTATTGATGTGTGATAGAAATTCTTCCAGTTTCTCTTTTCCATGACACCATTTTGTGAATATGTCATCAACATATCTTTTCCATTCATCTGGGCTGAATGGGAAAGAGTTCAATGCCTTTTTTTCAAAGTTTTCCATGTATATGTTTGCAATTATTGGAGACAAGGGCGAGCCCATGCAACGCCATGAGTTTGTTCATAAAGAAAGAAGACTTAAGGCAATTTTTAATGAGATCTACGTTTTCATGTTCAGTTATGTTTCTCATAACATTAATGGCTTCATCAACAAGGATCATAGTGTAGAGAGATACAATGTCAAAGTTGATAAGGGTGTCTTCATCTTTAATTTCAAGGTTTTTAATACACTCAATGAAAGATGTAGGATCTTTAACAAATGAGGGTGAATTACCAGAGAGAGGGCGCAATTTCTTAGTAAGGAATTTAGCCAATAGGTAGGTGGGAGAACCTATAGTGTTAACTATAGGTCTCAATGGGATGTCAACTTTGTGGATTTTGGGCACTCTATATATTCTGGGGATGATGGTGCTCATAGGGGTAATTTTCTTTTTGGCTATATTATCTAGAGAGGATTATTTAATCTTTTAAACCACTTGGCGGAGTATTTTATTGCTAGGATACTTGTCATTTATTTTATAGTAGCCACTCAAATTAAGGTCATCCTATATCTTTTTTTCATAATCCGATCTGTTCATAATGATAGTTGGATTGCCCTTGTATGCTTTCAAGATTATAATGATTTTGTAATTTCTAAGGTTTTCTTAACGCATATCGTTCATCCCTTGTTATGTTGTAAGCTGAAGGCTTGATGTATTTAAGTATTTGGGCTATCTCTTATCTTATTTCTTTAGTGATGGATGAATCGATGTCTTTAATGGATACCTCTTTCTTGTTGATTATTTCTTCAACTAGAGTCCTTTTAGGAGATATGGCAAAGTTTAAGCCTTTTTCGAGCAATGATTTTGTGGGATTTTCCAAAGTTAAGTGTGACAGGTTGATAATGGTGGGGATTTCAGAGTTTTCTAACTTAGAAGAGATATATGAACGGTAAAAATCATTTTCGGTTTCAAAGGTGGGTACGGGTGTGCGATTTTTAGTGTTGTCTGAACGATTGTGAACAGAGGAGTGATTAAGAATGGTACTGGAGGAGCATTTAACTTCGGTTTCGGAGGAACGGTTAAGAATGGTGCTAGAGGAGTGATTAAAATTGGTGTTGGAGGAGCGATTAGCCTTGGTGCTGGCTGAACGATTATGGTTTGAGGAGATGCTAGTCTCGATCATGGGAATGGACGTGCTGTGACATACTTCCAGAGCAACGTTGTCACACAATTTCGATTGATAGAGGTGTATTGGTGCAGGGGAAACCATATCAAAATGTCTATACTGAGTAGAATTCCTAAGAGAGATCATGTTAATTTTGATGATTTTTTTTGGCGTTAGCGTTAAACCATTTTTTAGCTTTGGTAAATGTGAGCACGTCCAGATTATGCCATAGGTTGAAGCGAAGAGTCGAGGAGAGCCGAAGATGTAAATGGAAAAGTTGCTGAGATGTCTAAATTAACCGAAATTTGGAGAATTTTATTTCATTAAGGGTTTCAATAAGTTTTCTGAAGATAGCGATGTCCCAACCACGTCAAAGAGGATGGTTACAAATACGTAGTTGGGGGTGATATTTTTATCTCTACAATTTTTTAGAAAGATTAGATTAGTTAGATGTTATCTTGTCTTATTTCTTCAACTATGGATGAATCAATGTCTTTAATGGCTACCTCGATCTTGCTAATTCCGATTGAAGAAATAATCAACAAGACCAAGGTAGCCATTAAATACATTGATTCGTCCACAATGGAAGAAATAAGACAAGAGAACATCTATCTAATCTAATATTTCTAAAAAATGTAGAGATAAAAATATCACTCCCAACTTCGCTATTTGTAACCATCCCCTTCGACGTGGTCTGGACATTGCTATCTTCAGAAAAATTATTGAAACCCTTAATGAAATAAAATTTTCTAGATTTCAGTTAATTCATACATCTCGTCAACATTTTGATTTACATCTCTGACTCTCCTCAACTCTTAGCTTTGACCTATGGTAGAATCTGGACGCGTTCACATTTACCAAAGCTAAAAAATGGTTTAACGCTGACACCAAAAATAAAATCAGGAAAATTAACACGATCTCTCTTAGGAATTCTACTCGGTATGGAAATTTTGATATGGTTTCCCCGACACCAATACACCTCTCCCAATTGAACTTGTGTGACAACACTACTCTTGAAGTATGTCATGACACTTCCATTCCAAGGATCGAGACCAACATCTCCTCCAAGCATAATCGTTCAGCCAACATCGAGGCTAACCGCTCCTCCAACACCAATTTTAATCGCTCCTTCAACACCATTCTTAACTACTCCTCCAACACCGAAGTTAACTGCTCCTCTAGCACCGATTTTAATTACTCCTCCAACACCATTTTTAACCACTCCTATGTTCACAATCGTTATTAAAACACTAAAAAACACACACCCAAACCCAACTTGAAACCGACAAATATTTCGACCATTCATATAGCTCTTCTAAGTTAGAAAACTTCGAAATCCCCGCCGTTATCAACCTGTCACACTTAAATTTGGACAATCCCAAAAAACCTTTGCTCGAAAAAGGCTTAAACTTTTCTATATATCTTGAAAGGATTTCGGTTGAAGAAATAATCAACAAGATCAAGGTAGCCATTATAGACATTGATTCATCCATGATTGAATAAATAAGACAAGAGATAACCCAAATACTTAAATATGCCAAGCCTCCAGCTTGCAACATAACGAGGGATGAACGATCTGCGTTAAAAAACCCTAGAAATGACAAAAGCATCGTAATCTTTAAAGCAAACAAGGGAAATGAAACTGTCATTATGAATAGATCGGATTACAAAAAATGATGGAGGATCACGTTAATATGAGAGGCTCCTATAAAATATTTGACAAGGATCCTAGCAATAAAATACTCTGCCAAGCAGTTAAAAATATTAAAGAATCCTCTCTAGATAATATAACCAAAATGAAAATTACCCCTAACAACGCCATCATCCCCAGAATATATGGAGCGCCCAAAATCCACAAAGCCAACATCCCATTGATACCTATAGTTAAAACTATAGGTTCTCCCATCTACCTATTGGCTAACTTCCTTGCTAAGAAACTACACCCTCTCTCTGGTAATTCACACTCATTTGCTAAATATTCCACCTCTTTCATTGAGTGGATTAAAAACCTTGAAATTAAAGATGAATACATCCTTATCAACTTTGTCATTGTATCTCTCTACACTATGATCCCTATTGATGAAGCCATTAATGTTATGAGCAACATAACTGACAATGAAACCGTATATGTCATTAAAATTTTCCTTAAGTCTTATTTCTTGAGTTTCAAAGGGAAAATCTATGAACAAACTCATGGTGTTGCCATGGGCTCACCCTTGTCTCTAATAATTTCCAACACATACATGGAAAAATTTGAACAAAAGGCACTAAACTCTTTCCCATTTACCCCAGATGAATGGAAAAGATATGTTGATGACATATTCACAAAATGATGTCATGGAAAGAGAAACTGGAAAAAATTCTATCACACATCAATAACCTCTCTAAGCACATTAAATTCACTATTGAAATTGAGAAAGACAATGATTAAAATTGAATTTAAAACTGTTTTTTTTTTAAAACTATTAAAAGTCGACTTAAGTTCCTTTTTCTCAAGGACTATTAATATGCTTTGATATTCACATATACATCTCATATTGTGGTCTGCAATTTCCCTGATGATTAACTCACCTGGTAAGTCTGAAACGTTGGATAAAAAACAAATCACAGGTTTTTCCACATATTGTTCAAGCCTTTTTATCATTGAGGCTTCTAATTTCTTCATTTTCCTTCAATTTCCTTCTCACATGCAACCCATGACCTTACACCTTCATTTTCTACTATTTTCCATTATTTTCATAAATAAAATTCTAAGTAATTCCTCTTTGACTTTTCAAAGCCTTTGCCATTGCCTTTGCCAATTTCCTTACCCATAATAAACCAAATGAACACCCACTAGGATGTTTTTCCCAACATTCAACTTGGAATACATATCCCATGAACTTGGTCTTATTTTTCCTTTATTAACTTTATTACATGAAATTTTAACCCAGGCTGTTACAACTGGACATGACAGTTGACTTATGGATTGCATAGTGTGTAGTTCCAGGGCCCATGAGTGATAGAATGAAGCTTGAGACTGTGAAATGCGCATTTATAGAGGTCTAGGCAGGGATACCACGTAGTTGAGGAGCTTAGTGAGGCAGTTTCGAGCCTTGAAGTTCCCAATGCACTATAAAAGAGAGAGAGGTGCCTAGGGATTGCGCAATTGCGTAGCTCAGGGAGGCAGGGAGACAATCTGAGGCTTACCACTATGCAATGCACAAAAGGAGATTGACTAGAAGCATAAACTATGCAGTTGTGGAGGTTAATAAGTCAGGGTTGAGCACTGAGACTGCACAATGCACAACCCTTGGAGGTAGGTGTTGGGAAAAATAATGAGGGGGGGAGGGGGGGGGGGTGAATCAGTAGTTAAAAAATCACACTAAATAATCTTTTTGTTTTTTGAATTATGTATGGGACTTTACTTAAGCCAAATAGCGTATGTACGTGACTGTCATTAAGGAAACTAATGTATGCTAAGTAAACTTATAATTTAGATAAATCTTCAATAAGTTGACTTAGACCAATGCATCATATATTTAGTAAGCAGTAAACATGTGCAGTAAGAATAGATTAAACCATCAAACATAAGAAACATATATGAACACCAAGATTTAAAGCGGAAACCCAATGTGGGAGAAAACCACTGTTGTTGTCATCTCTGTTTTCAATATCTATTATATAAAAAAATGCTTACTATCTTGTACTGGCGTAGACTCATACCAGCACGTAGGCACCCACTTGCAAAAGGCTACAACCTTCACTCATTCTCCAGCACTCACTGGAAGGGAGCTCCAACCCCCCGATCTCATCTACCAGCACCCACTAGAAGGGAGCTACGACCCCTTGATCTCATTTACTAGCACCCACTAGAAGGGAGCTACGACCCCCTGAACTGAACACCAACTACTACTGGTAGGAAGCTTCGACTTCCTCACTGAAATCTCCAACCCTCAGCACCATTCGGGAACCACGTTTCATAAATTTTCACATTGGATCCCCTATACTCATTTAATCCCGATACCATATATCATAACTGAAACATAATATTGTACTAAGTCAATCACTAAATCACCAATCAACCAACCAATCACTGATCTTCAATTACATACAACTAGTAGCATTATCAATACTCAAACAACCCAGATCTATATGAAGATTTCATTGATAGACAACAAAAACACAACAAAACTGATAAGATATATTCTTCAGCAAAACCTTGGCTTACATATGCGCCTTCCATAATGCTTTTGTGCGTACATACATACTTATCCAAAACACAACCCGCGTACAAATCTCAACATACTTCAGAATATATACGTGACTTTGCGAGACAAAACCTATGTGTATACGCGCCTTACATGTGTCAAACTCACGTACAGATGTGCAACTAATTCATGACTATGCAAAACTTCAGAACTTCAGACATACTCAGATCATAACCTTCACTGCAACAAACATGAGCCAAACCACAAATCGAAGCAACTCATAAACATATAATGCAAATACATAGTCATTTCAGGTCTAATGATCATGATCCATCATTGTATTCATGGGTGGATCATTATTTCAGATCTACCAATCGACTATAGCCCATACCATGCAAATATACTTCATATTAAAGTATTCATTCATTACCCTCACTCATGCACACCTTAACACTTTGATCTTCACCTACTTATATAGCTTGAGCCTTAGCCAATACCATGAGCCAAAACCACACTGGTGCCAGTGGTAATCTTTGACGGGATCAAATAGTCGTTACTCTGCTCAATATTGTGGGCTAATACCATGGTAAGGATCCTTGGTATTTAATAATCACAGTGTGCCAAATGTACACACGTTTGCTTCTTCATACCCGCATGTGTACGTGACTTTTCTTCACCGAACCTGCATATACACTACTTCGCTTCATCAAACCTGCGTATATTTCTTCGTATGCACGACTTCGCTTCATCAAAACTGTGTATATTTCTTCAAAATTTACCTTCATAATTCTTCTGACCTGAAACCTCTGTCTTGTCATTATGTCATTCTGTTCCATCGCTGTGTCACCTCTGAACTGATCTGTGCACTCTGTTACAAGTGGGGGTGGGGCGGGGGGTGAATCAATAATCACACAAATTATTCTCTTTCTTTTCTGAATTCTATACGTGACTTTACTTAAGCCAACTAGCGTATGTACGCGATTGTTATTAAGGAAACTAGCGTATGCCTAGTAAAATTATAATTCAGATAAATCTTCAGTAACTTGACTTAGAACAATGCATCATGAATTTATTAGACATTTAGTAAGCAATACATATGTGCAGTAAGAATAGATTAAACCGTCACACATAAGTAACACATATGAACACCAGGATTTAAGGTGGAAACCCAATGTGGGAGAAAACCACCGTTGCTGTCATCTTTGTCTTCAATATGTATTATAAATAAAATTGCTTACAATCTTGTACTGGCACAGACTCATACTATCACGCAAGCACCCACCTGCAGAAGGCTGCAACCTTCAGTTGTTCTCCAGCACCTACTGGAATGGAGCTCCAATCCCCTGATATCATTTACCAAAACCCATTGGAAGGGAGCTACGACTCCTTGATCTCGTTTATCAACACCCACTGGAAGGGAGCTTCAACCCCCTGATCTCGTTTACCAGCACCAAATAGAAGGGAGCTACGACCCCCTTACTGAAGGCTCCAAGCCTTAACATCACTGTGGATCACGTTTCATAAATTTTCACACTAGATCCACTTCACTCATTTAAGCTCAATACCATACATCAAAACTAAAACATATAACTGTACCAAATCAATCATTGAATCACCAATCAACCAACAATTGAATCACCATTCAATCAACCACTGAATCACCAAACAATCACTGGTCTTCAATCACATACAACTAGGAGCACCATCAATACTCAAACAACCCATATATATATAGGAAGACATCATTGACAGACAACAGAAACAAAACAATACTGGATAAACTAATTAGACATATATTTCAGCAAAACCCTGGCTTGCATACGGGCCTTCCATAAGGCTTTTTCATGTATATACATTCTTATCCATAACATAACGCGCATAGAGATCTCAACATACTTCAAAATATATACGCAACTTTGCAGAACAAAACCCGCATGTATACGTGCCTTCCATGTGTCGAACTCGCGTATAGATCTGCAACTAATTTATGACTGCGCAACACTTCATAACTTCAAAAATACTCATATCATAACCTTCACTACAACAAACATGCGCCAAACCACATATCTAAACAACTCATAGATATATCACGCAAATACATAGTCATTTCAGGTCTAATGATCCTGATCCATCATTGTATTTACGGGTGCATCATTATTTCAAATCAACCAATCAAATATATCCCATAAATAGTCGTTACTGCGCTCAATATTGTGGGCTAATACCATGGAAGCTGATAGGTATTAATAAATTAGTGCACCAACATGTACACGAATTTGCTTCGTTATGCCCACGTGTGTAAGCGACTTTGCTTCGCCATACCCATGTGTGTACGCGACTTTGCTTCATCATACCCACTTGTGTACGCGACTTTGCTTCACAGAACCTGCATATACATTACTTCACTTCATCAAACCTGCGTATATTTCTTCATATACATGACTTTGCTTCATCAAACCTGCGTATATTTCTTCAAAATTTAACTTCATAATACTTCTGACCTGAAACCTCTGTATCATCATTCTGTCATTCTGTTCCATCAGTCTGTCACCTCTGAACTGATATATGAACTCATCTGGTTACAAGTGGTTTGCCATCAAGGACAACACATACATCATAATGCCAACAATACCCCCCTTTGGACTTGATGGCAACCATGTTGGTGTTTGATCACCACAATATATAGATACATGTTAGACACATCAACATAAACATTATTCAAACACCAAGATACTCTCCCCCTTTGACATCAAGGGGAAAGGGCTGACCAATTTTGAAACAAGGA
This sequence comes from Pinus albicaulis, assembly GCA_034641835.2. Taxonomy (NCBI): domain Eukaryota; kingdom Viridiplantae; phylum Streptophyta; class Pinopsida; order Pinales; family Pinaceae; genus Pinus; species Pinus albicaulis. The sequence goes on along the minus strand of CM076570.1, from coordinate 1,085,856,037 downwards.
TTCTCTTTCCTTGTAGATCTGATCTGTACTATACAGACCATGCTCCCCCTGAGCACATGCTGAATATTCAGAAAGATTTTCAATGAAGTACATGACTCTATAACTTAATTGAGTATGACCTTTCCTATCACCAAGGACTCATACTTACATCAATCACCCAACTAAGTGGAGTTACATTTTTGATTCAACCACCCAACCAAGTGAGATTACATATTTGACACAACCACCCAACCAAGTGGGTTTACATATTTGACATGATCTGAAAATTCCATACATGACTGAATATGATGATTATACACCATGGGTATCTACATGATCTTTACATCAATTTACATATATGAATTTTATAACCGAGACCAAAAGACCTTAATAGTAAGAGATCATTGAACATAATTCAACAACCATTACAAACATAATGCCAACAATGCATTATACTCAACAAGGCTAATGCTCCCCTTGAACCTGTGCTACCTGTTCATTTTCAAGTCTCACCACAACAACTCATTCATCAAAACATCTCCATAAATCAAATAATTATTAGTGTGAAAATCATAACTCAATACCATGTTAGTAGACTGTACCCATCAACATCAGACCAATAAAATCAAATCATAAATGTCAGAAGCATATCAAAGTTTGTCCCACTATTTTTATGTTAGAGAAAAACATATAAAATTGTATGTAAAGGAACTCACATATATACGTGACTATAGTTCATGCAACCCACATACATAAAGTGAAATACTGGAAATTTCACAGCTTCAACTCCCTTTGAGCTTGTACAATTTGTACTCGTCTTTTGTTGACACATCAAACATGCATTGTCAGAAATATAAACAAGATACATTAACAAACCGACCATAATATATTGCAGTCATTGTTAACAATATTCTTTCAAGAATGATGGACTAAAATGGGCACTGTCTTCTTTCAGTCCGAGTCTGAATCCTCCTTATATCTGTGAGAGTAAAAATATTTAAACACATATAATTTATTAGTGTTTTTGTATCCCCTTGCTATGACCTTTCCAATTTCTTCATACATGACCTTGCATTTGGTTGCTGTGAACACAATTACATTTCCTTTATCTTCCATTTGGCCTACACTCAATATGTTTTGTTTTAGGCCTTGAACTAATAAAGCATCAACTACCTTTCTATTTTTGTTAATTATGGCTCTACATTTTCCAAAAAATTTGCTAGAGAGTCATTTGAAATAATAAGCTACCATCTTGATTTCTCTTGAGAGATTCCATCTTACTCTGATCACCAGTCATGTGATGAGAACATCCACTGTCAATGTACCATTCATCCTATTTTTTAAATGCACAGAGGGCAAGACCACATCTTATATCCTCTTCTTTCTGCTTGTTATTAGGAACATTGGTGGATATATATTTCTTCGGTCTCATGATAACATATGTTTTTCTTCCATGTTGTCTTTGGTGATTCATTGATCTATTTTTGCATTCTTTTCTACATGCCCAAACTTGTTACAAGCATAACATCTTATGTGACCAGAAAAGGGAGCAGAGGAATCATAATATGATTGTCTCATGCAATCAACAACTTTATGACCAAAATTGTTGCATGAAAAAAAATATCCCTTAAAGAAACCTGAGTACCTGGGAGCTGATGATCTATCTGTGTAGTGTCTATTTTTCTGCGGCTGAAACAATATGCTTCTGCAATTGGCTGCTGTTGGGTAAAATTAATTGCTTAATAAATAAAACAACTAATAACCTAGACACTAATTATCAACCAAGGAACGTTTTTTTGTTTCAAGGCAATCATAAAAATATATGCAAACAAATACCAATAGCTAACATTGGTTCTACATGATTATGTTCTACACTATCAAGCTCATTCGAAAAGAAATGAAATGCAAGACTTGAAAAACAATACAAAATCTCAAAAACAGAAAGTAAATGACAGGAAAATAATTATGCTAATCACACGACTTGAATAAATACCAAATTAAACCACACCATGCTGAATTATAAATTTAACCTATTGCACCCAACATAATTCAAATTTTAATCTAAAACAATCAATTAAATGAAATCTAGAAATTGCGAGAAATAACAAATCTGGAAAATGCAACAACCAAAAAATTACTTTTAAAGAGGAAATTTACTTTAAAGAACAACAATTGAAATTCAAATAAACAAGCACACAACTAAACTACTTTAGATGTTCAAGGCAACACCTCGTCCAAGGTAGTGGGCCCAACTGCCCAAGACTCAGTTCTGCCTTGAGAAATAATTCAGATCAAATTACAAGTAACAGATGTGGAATTCAATGGATAACTTCCTTTATTAAAATATATGAGAGAAATAATTACATCAGAATGAAGCTCTTAGATTTGTCTCAAGTTCAAAAATTATTCATCTCCTATTCAACAATTGTTCATTCCAATTCGGCAATTGTTCATCTCCCCCTCTTTGATCTCTATTTTGATTTAAATACACAAAGAGAAAAGGGAAATTACAACTAAATTGATTACAAAATGATTTTCCAATACAATTATAGATTTTCTACAACAAATTGATCAAAAATATTATATCTAAAATATCTTTCCATCATGATTCAGCTGGTATAAGTTGAATCTGGTATTGCAATTGGAAGAATTTGGAAAATGGACACAACAAAAAATTTGAGAAAATCGTATTCAGAGAACCTTCTGTTTCTCTCAATCTAGACCGAAATTTGGAAAACTTTTCATTGGAAGACTGAATTGTTCCGTTCTACACAAAACCTGTATTTGGGATTTTTAGGATTCATCTTCATTTGTACGAAATCACAAACGCAAAACCGTCACTTTTTATCCTAGTGAATTTCTGAGTTGGAATAGTTGGAGATCGAATTTCAAATCTGGAAGAGATCTTGGAGATTAAGAGCCCGAGTGATGTTATAACAGATTAATACACCATATTTGAAAAAATCATGCATAATAATTATCAATTTATTAAAAATAAAGGAGAATAAGTATTACTTATCCATAAGAGCATAAATAATTATAAAATGCAATTATATGATAAATTATGATAAATAATGTGATAAAGGATTGTAGAAATGGATGAAATAGACGTTAAAAAGTGGTAATAATAATGAAAATTTAGTGGTCCAATAACTGCAACATGTCCATAATTATGACATATAAAGCATTCAACATTATTGATCATAGGAGAGAATAGACTGATACTACTATAGTTAGGTGCAAATGATTTCCTTTGTGGATTCATGATCCTTGGTTGTTTATCAGGTTGACTTTTTGTCTCTTTAAACACTTCAAGTTTTACATTGATATCCTTTGATTCTTTAGCACTGGCTTGTGAACTAGATACTCCTTTAATAGTTTCGTGAAAACAAAGACCAAATTTAACAGAAGGAGACATTTGACTACTAAGAATATTATTCAAAATATTAGTACTATCTTGAAATATCAAATGTTTGTCCTTTTCTTCTAATTTAATTTTTAAAATGTTTACCTCAACCTCCATTCTTTGGTACTTCTTCTTCATACCTTATTCGACCCTTATTCCTTCTTCTACTTTCTCTTTTAATTTGAGCATCTCTTCTTTCAACCCATTTCCTTGTTCTTCTAATGTTTGAAGTAGTTCTTCATTCCTCTTATTTTATTTTTCCAGATCTGATTTGAGAGAGATGATTTCTGCTTCAAGTCCTTCACTGTGATTGGTTACTTCATCCTGCAACCTTTGACATTGGTCTATATTTTCTTTATTCATTTTCTCAATTCAGTTTCTTTCCTGTATATGATTATTCAATCTAGTAATCACATATTTTTAGATACATTCTCTTTCATTAAATAGAATTTGCTGATCTTCAATTTCATTTTTGAGCTTTGAAACTTATGATTTACTTGAACTTTCATATTCACTATCTTCAATATGGCATGAACAAGGAAGTGGATCACAAGAACAAAAATCAGTACATGTTTTATCTTCTTCATTTATTGCTGCACATGTTTTCTGAGTTGCCTTCTTCCTTTGAGTATCCTTCTTCTTTTGCTTCCTTCCCATTGTGACAGATCTCCTTCAAGTGATCAAGGTTCTTCAAAAGGACCTGCTCTGATTCCATAATAAACCAACCAATCACTGATCTTCAATCAAATACAACTGGTAGCATCATCAATACTCAAACAACCTAGATCTATATGAAGACATCATTGATAGATAACAATACTATATAAAATGATCAAATGTATCTTTCAGAAAAACCCTGGCTTGCATACACGTCTTCCATAAGTCTTTTCCACATACATATTCTCTTATCCAGAACACAACCCTCTTACAAATCTCAACATACTTCAGAATAAATACGCGACTCTGCAGAATAAAACCCACATGTATACACACCTTCCATGTGTCAAACTCGCGTACAGATCTGCAACTAATTTATGATTGCACAACACTTCAGAACTTAAAACATACTCAGATCATAACCTTAACTGCAACAAACATGCACCAAACCACAGATATAAAAAACTCATAAATAGATCATGCAAATACATAGCCATTTCAGGTATAATGATCTAGTCATTTCAGGTCTAATGATCCCGATCCATCATTGTATTTATGGGTGCATCATTATTTCAGATCAACCAATCAACTATAGCCCATACCATGCAAATATACTTCAGATTGAAGTATTCATTCATTACCCTCACTTATGCACACTTAGCACTTTGATCTTCACCTACTTATATAGTTTGAGACTTAGCCAATACCAAGAGCCAAAACCACACTAGTGCTGGTGGTAATCTTGGACGGGATCAAATAGTCGTTATTGCGCTCAATATTGTGGGCTAATACCATGGTAAAGGCCCTTGGTATTAATAAATAAGTGTGCCAACATGTATGCAACATTGCTTCGTCATACCCGCGTGTGTACATGACTTTGCTTCACCGAACCTGCGTATACACTACTTCTCTTCATCAAACCTACGTATATTTCTTCATATACGCGACTTCACTTCATCAAAACTGCATATATTTATTCAAAATTTACCTTCATAATTCTTCCAACCTAAAACATCTGTCTCATTATTATGTCATTCTGTTCCATCACGCTGTAACCTCTGAACTAATTTGTGAACTCATTCGGTTACCATATACTTGTTCTGTTACAAGTGGGTTGCCATCAAGGACAACACATACATCATAATGCCAACAATCTCCCCCTTTGGACTCGATGGAAACCATGTTGGTGTTTGATCACCACAACTTGTATATACCTGTTAGACACATCAAGTTAAGAATTATTCAAACACCAAGATACTCTCCCCCTTTGACATCAAGGGAAAAGGGATGACCAATGCTGAAACATGAATTCTATTTCCTTATAGAGACATGAGCATAGTAGATCTGATCTGTACTATACTGACCATGCTCGCCCTGAGCACATGCTGAATCTTTAGAAATATTTTCAATGAAGTACATGACTCTGTAACTCAACTGAGTACGACCTTTCCTATCACCAAGGACTCATACTTACATTAATCACCCAACCAAGTGGGATTACATATTTGACTCAACCACCCAACCAAGTGGGATTACATATTTGACACAAGCACCCAACCAAGTGGGTTTCCATATTTAACATGACCTAAAAAATCCATGAATAAATATGATGATTATTACATCATGGGTCTCTACATGACCTTTACATCAAAATACTGATATGACATTCATAATCAAGACCAAAAGACATCAATAGTAAGAGATCATTGAATATTATTCAACAACAATTACAAACATAATGACAACAATGCATTATAATAAAAAAGGCTAATGCTCCCCCTGAACCTGTGACTCATTCATTAAAGGATCTCCATAAATCAGATAATCATCAATGCAAAAATCATAACTCAATACCATATCAGTAGACTGTACCCATCAACATCAGACCAATAAAATCAAATCATAACTATAAAAATCATATCAGAGAGTCTGTTATTGAGTTTTTCCCACTATTTTTCTATCAGAGAAAAACATATGCGACTGTATGTAAAGGAACTTGTATATATATATGCGACTATAGTTCATGCAACCCACGTACATAAAGTGAAATAGTAAAAATTTCACAACTTCAGCTCCCCCTGAGCTTGTATAGTTTGTACCTATCTTTTGTTGACACATTAGATGCACTGATAGAAATATAAACAGCCAAAATTAACAAACCAACCATAATATATTTCAGTAACTGTTAACAATATTCTTTCAAGAATGATGGAATACAATGGGCATTGTTTTCTTTCAGTCTGAGTCCAAATCCTCCTTATATATGCAAGAGTTCAGATCTTTAAACGCATATCATTTATCAACGTTTCTGTATCCCCATACTCTGACCTTTCCAGTTTCTTCATCCATGACCTTGCATTTGGTTGATGTGAACATAATTAGATTTCCTTTGTCTTCCATTTGGCCTACACTCAATATGTTTTGTTTTAGGCCTTGAACTAATAAAGTATCAATGGCCTTTTTATTTTTGTTAATTATGGCTGTACCTTTTCCCAAAAATTTTGCTGGAGCATCATTTGAGAGAATAACCTTACCATATTGATTTCCCTTGAGATTCCATCTTACTCTTATCACCAACCATGTGATGAGAACATTCACTGTTGATGTACCATTCGTCCTCATTTTTAAATATACAGAGGGCAAGACAACATCTTATCTCTTCTTCTTTCTGCTTGTTATTAGAAACATTGATGGATCCATCCTTCTTTGGTCTCATGATATCATATGTTTGTCTTCCATGTTATATTTTGTGATTCATTCATCTGTTCCTGTATTCTTTTTCTACATGCCCAAACTTGTTACAAGCATAACATCTTATGTGACCAAAAAAGGGAGCAAAGGAATCATAATATGATTGTCTTTTACAATCAACAACTTTATGACCAAAATTGTTGCATGAAAAATAATATCCCTTAGAGAAACCCGAGTACTTGGTAGCTGATGATCTATCTGTGTAGTGTCTATTTGCTTACGACTGAAGCAATTTGATTATGCAATTGGCTGCAACATGTCCATAATTATGACATATAAAACATTTATTTGTGTTTGAATAATGCTTATATTTATGTGTCTACCAGGTATCTACAAATAGGTTGCCATTAAGGACAACACATGCATCATAATGCCAACAATCTCCCCCTTTGGAATTGATGGAAAGCATGTTGGTGTTTGATCACCACAACCTGTAGATACCTGGTAGACACATCAATATAAGCATTATTTAAACACCAAGATACTCTCCCCCTCTGAGATCAAGGGCAAAGGGTTGACCAATGCTGGAACATGGATTATCTCTCCTTGTAGAGACATGAGAAATGTAGATCTTATCTAAACTATAATGACCATGCTCCCCCTGAGAACATGCTACATCTTCAGAAATGTTTTCAATGAAGTACACGACTCTATAACTCAAATGAGTATGACCTTTCCTATCACCAAGGACTCATACTTACATCAATCACCCAACCAAGTGGGGTTACATATTTGACTCAACCACCCAACCAAGTGGGATTACATATTTGACACAACCACCCAACCAAGTGGGTTTACATATTTGACATGACCTCAAAAGTCCATACATGACTGAATATGACGATTATTACATCATGGGTCTCTACATTACCTTTACATAAAAATACTGATATGACATTCATAATCAAGACTAAAAGACCTCATTAGTAAGAGATCATTGAACATGATTCAACAACCATTACAAACATAATGCCAATAATGCATTATAATCAGCAAGGCTAATGCTCACCCTAAAATTGTGCTACCTGTTCACTGTCAAGTCTGACCACCAAAACTCATTCATTAAAGCATATCCATAAATAAAATAATCATCAATGTGAAAATCATAATTGAATACCATATCAACAGACTTTAACCATCAACATCAGACCAAGAAAATTAAATCATAACTGTCAGAAGCATATGAGAGTCTGTCCCACTATTTTTCTATCAGAGAAAAACATACGCGACTGTATGTAAATGAACTTACGTATATACGGGAAATATAAACAACCAACATTAACAAACCAACCATCATATATTGTAGTCAACGTTAACAATATTCTTTCAAGAATAATGGACTAAAATGGACACTATCTTCTTTCAGTCTGAGTTTGAATCCTCCTTATATCTGCGAGAGTTTAGATATTTAAACACATATAATTTATCAGTGTTTATGTATCCTCTTGCTATTACCTTTCCAGTTTCTTCATCCATGACCTTGCATTTGGTTGACGTGAACACAATTACATTTCCTTTATCTGCCATTTGGCCTACACTCAATATGTTTTGTTTTAGGCCTTGAACCAATAAAGTATTAACTACCTTTTTATTTTTGTTAATTTTGGCTCTACCTTTTACCAAATTTTTTTTTGGAGTATCATTTGGAAGAATAAACTTACCATCTTGATTTATCTTGAGAGATTCCATCTTACTCTTATCACCAGTCATGTGATGAGAACATCTACTGTCGATGTACCATTCATCCTCATTTTTAAATGCAGAGAGGGCAAGACCACAACTTATCTATTCCTATTTCTTCTTGTTATTAGGAACATTGGTAGATCTATCTTTCTTTGGTCTCATGATATCATATGTGTTATAGGTCAATTTGGGCATCATCCCCGACGACTAATGAATAGGGTCTATCATCCCCTTAATTTCAGTTGCTTTATGCCCTAAGTGAAGACATTCCTTTTATGGCTTCAATTGTGAGATTTCCAAGGTTTGAAGTATATATTACATGACCCACTGACTCACGAGTGCTCCTCTGCAAGGGACTAACCGTGTTGCAGTGCCAACACCTCCATGCAAGGGTGCACTGCAGTGCACTTCCCGACACTGAAGGGTGCGTTGGTCACTAGGGAGCGAAATCATCATTATTCTAGGAATATCCACATGGCCAATGCCTTCTAGAAGAGTCCATAAATGTTATACTTCGAATACACGTGTCCATTCACCACCTCTAAACTTGGAAACATGTCTTACCTATTATTAGAAAGCCATTTAATGAGAAACTACCTTTAGTTTCCCCATAAATTGAGCACTCATCTAAGTGCTAGGAAGGAAGAATTTTGTGCAAAGTTATGCTATTGGATTCTCAATTGATAAGAGATTGGAAGTACTGATATGATGCTGGAACTGATGAGGCTGGAATGAAGTTTGAGCAGGTTGACGACAAATCGATCTATTGGTTGTAATATTCTCCTCCTACTTTCTTAATAAAGATATATGTTTATTTTCTCATACATATGTGTATATCTTGTGAAATGTATTCTTTATAATGTATTTATTCTTAGATCTAATCAGTTTGATTTGGTGTTGACGGGAAAATTTGTTCGGCCAACAGTAGGGGATCTCCCCGGTAGAAAGTCCCAATTAGACCTTAAACCGTTTGGAGTAGGGATCCCGTCCGGGGTGTGGGTCCGGCTACCACTTAAGATGACTTCCCTTCGGTCTCAAAAGAACCTGTTTGAACCAGCGGACATACCCTTATCCACACGATACAGAATACAGGATTAATGTGTTAACATGAATTGAACACTATGCGTAACAAGATTATAAATGAAACATGTACACCTCAAGAGATGTCATTAGCAACACATATTTTGGGGGTAAATGTTTATAAGGTAGTCTGACCACAAAAGGAATAGTCCTTTATGATGAGATATCCTTTTACTTCTGAAAGATGAAACGAAATGCTAACAAAATAGTTCATTAACATTCATTATTAGAACAGATGATAAAATGAACATCATTGATACAACAGAGATAGCCATGACGCATAAATGATGACATAAGAGTGCAGCTTCATTAATCATAGGATGTTCTGAAACTGTACAAGGAATACACACAGTGTTTACACAGCAAAACACATCATAACCATAGGGTGTTTTAACAAGTATCTCTATATTCATATGCGTAAGAGTATAATCCTTCAATACAATGCCATGTAGTTCTCTGTTTCCAAAAAAGAAAAGCCCCTTGCTACAAGCTCCCGAAGGAGTATTTATAATACGAAAACTGCCCGTTGGGCTTCCTTGACTGTTCACCTTCCTGGCCGTTGGGTTGCCTTGCGACCCATTCCTTTTGCGACTTGCGACCTGGGCTTTCGTTGCGACCTGCGACCTGGGCTTGCCGTTGCGGCCTGCGACTTGACGGGGTCGCGGAGTCGCAAGTTGTAAGAGAATGGTCAAGATGCGACCTTGCGACCTTGCGACTAGGTCGTTGGGTCGCGGGGTCGCGGATCGTGAAAACAGCCGCACATGCGACCTTGCGACCTTGCGACTAGGTCGCTGGGTCGCAGGGTCGCAAAAGAGGAGAACCGAAGAGGTGCGACCCTGCGACCTTGCGACTAGGTCGCTAGGTCGCGGGGTTGTAAAAGCGAAAGAATGGAAGATATGCGACCTCGCGACCTGCTGTGATTTGCAATCTCGTGACCTCGGCAGATCTGTGACTCCAGCCATTCTTTCAAGCTTTGAACAGACCCATATTACCCACTAGGGAGGACCCTAGCTTCGAATTTGCGCGTCGAACACTTCTACCTGCAAACAACATAAACATGGGTCACATATCTTCAACATATTGATGCTAAAGTGCAGTTAGTTAGCTGAAAGAAAGCTTTAGCAAATAATGCACTTGGACCCCTGTGTGGTCCAGTTTTCTCAGCTTGTAAACATGCAGATTCCCACGACAATCGTTGGCTGCCAGATAGTCCTCACCCACTCTCGTGGAGGCTCAGCTAACGAATGTAAACCCCGATCTATATTAACCAATTTCTCTGTATCTAACCATTCCTTGGAGGGATCCCTCCTTATTTCTGAATATATAACAATCAGTCTTTGGGGACCTGAAGGCCACAGACAAATGGCATCCGGAAATTCACAGCCTACTGAGTTATTGTGCCCCATGGAACTTGAATGAGCTTCTTCTGCAGTTACCCCATGAAACTTTATGTAGTGCTGGCTTGGGCAATGTCCTTGGTCACCTTCTCCAAGCCGTGTCAAATAGCTGTTCCCTTGTCGTCACCAAATTCTCATTTGAGAAAAGGGTAAACATTTTACCAATACTTTTCGAGAAGGGGCTGCTACCACACAGATACCGACTCATCTATTCCAGGGAGCCTTCTTCCAGAAGAAGAAACATCCATGGAGTGGGTAAGCTAAAGCTGGGGCACTTTGTAGATGGATGGTTCCTTTTAGTGCCCGAGAGTTATGCCTTAGCACAGGTCCACTTAGAGTAGTTTACAGCATCAACACGCATATCTATCTCACATTAGCATCTAATAGTGGAACGACCCTTCATTCGACACCAATCGTATATGCTTCAAAGCGTGACATGTTGATCTCAGCGTATTCATTCCTTACAGCAATAAGTGCACTTTCGCTGCACATATGGGCAATATCTGCTCCTACAAATTCTGGAGTCAATGCAGCAAGGCGTTGTTATGCTGCCCATGCCGCAAAATCATCGTACAATCTGCTTTATCTGATTTGGAAATAAGGTCGCGCGGTCGGAAAATCTCCTTGGGTCGCAGCGTTCTATGGGCAAGTCATTTTGCGACCTGTGACCTCAAGGGAGTCGCACAGTCGCACAGTCGCGCTTCTGGCCCAGTGGCATGCATTGCGACTTAGCGACCTGAAGGGGTCGCGCGACTGCTCAGGTCGCAAGTCGCATTTTCATTTGTTGAACCCGCCATGCGACTCAGCGACTGTATCTTCTTCGTTTGGGCGTAATGTGTGTGAACGCTTCACTTTCTCCACCTAAAGATCATCCAAACATCATGCGGGATGGCGCCATGCGTTCAATAGGCTAGCGCGGCCTTTGCTCCATGCATGGTGCAGCTGACACTTTCCCTTTGCCCGATCGGAAACAAAATAGCTGTTTCCCATGAAAACCGTGCTGATTCGATGGAGCGTTTTCTTGCTAGCTGTGGTAGATTCCAAAAACGTAACTGAAAAAAAAAAGCAGCCTGTTCCTCGCTAATATCTGACAGTTTATGAATCTGCGCCATAGTTATCAGAATATTTCCACTACAGTTTCGTTGCTCCACTTTTAAATATGCATTGGGCCATTATATGATACGTTCCGTATTTAAACTTCAGCGCAGAAGCTTCACACCACTTGGCAACGCGTTCATGTAGTTCTGAGCTTCTTTTGACTATGACTGTTCGACGGTTGCTGTAACGTTGCCGTCGTAGATGCGTTACCAGATTTTATGTTATGAATTTTGACAAATATAACATCCTGCTCAGCGCCCTTAGCATGGGTTACAACTCGCCGTCAACCTTTGCATATCACGAATTTCAACTTAATCATGAAGGCAAATATTCGTTGCGGATTACAGCTTCAGCACAATAGCATTTGAGCGAGTCGAGATGATTTACGTCCCATGCCACGTAAATGTTTCACATTGGGTTCCATGCAGCGACTTTGAACGTTGGACCATTAAACATATGTCGGCCCCCAACATTCACCACAGGTAGAAAATCGCGCTGAGGCTTTCACATAGTCCTGCGATTTTTGTGATCATAACCGCTCGTTGTGGGTGTGCTATAAGTTTTGACTCCATGTTTGAACTGCCCCAATGAATACAACTGTCATAAAAATACAACGTATTTCTCTGATCCGTGTTTTGATTTTACTGGTGTACGTATATATTTTCTCCAAACTTTCACGTAAGACGAAAAAGCTATCAGACCTTTGCACACCGCTCTACATTTAAAAATAAAAACACGACCATTATATACGTAGACTTCAACATAGAAAGCTTGCGTTCATACATAAGTCTCTAGCTCACAGCTTTGAACGTAACGTTTGTAGATGTATGTTCTCCATGCGTTACCCATAGGTTTAAACCAAGCCGATGCCTTCCAATAACGACATTCCCTTTGATTATTTCCGCACAATAATGATTATATCATCGCCGTCGTTGTTTTCGTAAATGGTTTGTACGTGTATATTGCTTCAACATACGCCGTGAATTGAACAAGCCATCAAACCCTTGACTCCACGCAACGTAGATATTGGATGTCAGACCATAAACTGTATATCTGTTACATGTTTGCTTGGCGCCCGTTTGCCGTGTGTTTTAACCATAAAGTTGACTTCTGTAAATGTATATTTGTTCTACAACATTTACGTGGGTCGAAAACCCTACCATCGAACATTTGCATCCCCTTCAACGCGTCCATGCAATCTTTCGCCGGGTTTCAACGTCAAGTTGACCGTCAGACCTGCCCCACGTGGAAGGGACTGCATCATTAAACTATTTGTGCCACTGGTAACGCAACGTGTCTGCTCGGCCATCTTATACAGTCGTGAAGTCTTATGTGATTTTATATGGTTTGAATAATATGCAATTGCACCAAGACTTTGTATCATCAATTGTATTTGCTTTGACCATCGAATTAGCGCCCATGCAACGTGGTCTTACACCTTGTATTAATATACACATGGTCTTGTATTAATATATGCACGGTCTAGCGCCTTGTGTTAATATATGCACCGTCACCTTGCTCCTTGTAGTTAAAATGTACACATCACCTTGCGCCTTGTATTAATATATGCATGGTCTAGTGCTTTGTATTAATACATATAACATCACCTTGCGCTTTGTAATAATATATGCATGGTCTTGCGCTTAATATGATCATTTACTTTCCCTTATAATTCGAACGCTTCTCGTTTTGAAAGATCGAATGTCAAAATATACTTATCAGACCACATTGATAGCCCTTTTCACATTTGCCTTTTCTACCCGGTTACCACTGGCATATGCATTTCAACATGACCCCTTTAGGTCCTATCTAACATTGTCCACCTCATATGGTCCCACATACACAAACTTTATGGATATGGAAGCGTAAAGGCGACTAGGACTGTAAGGCCATTTTATTGCTCCACGTTGTACTCCTTGCAGCGTAATTAATTCCACACTATGCAGCTTAAGATCCATAAATGTTGCTTCCAAAGGGTGCGCTCACATGTTTGAAAACTCTATCATTGGCTTGCCACACCAACACATATGCTTTCGCACTGCCACTTGGCACGAGAATGCCTTGAATGAGAATGTCACTCCTCAGGGAGATCTCCTGAGTTTGCTTTGTTCACCGAGCCATAATTAATGCTAGACTTGTCGAAATGGCGACAAATGTTCCTTTGTATACAGACATCGACACGGAGTTGGCATTGTGCAGGATCTACATAATTCTGGTGTGCACTAATGAAGAACACCTTCTGCGTTGGTGACACAAAAGGTTCTTTCTCTGATCGACACATATCACACTATTCTCTTTTTAACAGTACTGGTCACTTGCTCCTCCTCCTCCCCTGTTCCGCACTTTGGCCTCGTCGTTGAGCTCAATTTCATTTCCCTCGATGTCGCGACACGACTGAGGAGTCTGTTACCCGTGGGGTTGACCTGTGTAGAACATTACGACAATCATAATTATTCTTTGATAATGGTGTCCACAGATAAAACATATGAGACTAGCAAATGTAACAGAGGTATTCAAACCACATGCTTAATGACCTACAACGACAGGGCCTTTAATCGTTAACAAACAAAAGTTTTCCCATTTAAAAGTATGTATGGCAAGCTCATTACACATGACGCGACTGTGATACGAGTGTTCGGTTTCATGTCGGATGATCCCTCCCACACATGGTGTGATTGCAGCGACAACATCAAGTCATGGTGACGAGACAACTCATGAGGGGTTGGGGATAGGTCGCTAAGATGGAGTTGATTCGTGGGGTCGGTGAAAGACCTTGACAACTAAGCGAGCATAGGGGGACCCAAAATTTTAAATATACCCAAAATTTTGGGTGGTGTTGTAGCGGCTACAACATTTGGTTAAGATAAGTAGATACTTGTATATTTGTATGTTGTTTGTTGTTCTCTCTCTTTGATTGCAGGAATCGATCTAGCAGCTTGAGTTGAATTGAGAGTAACGAAAACAACGACATAATGAGAAGGAGAGTGAAAGTATCACACATAGGCTTCTTTCCCTTTCTGTATATCTATTTGTCTTAGAGAAAATAGTAGTTGTCTTTATTTTGTTGTTCTGAGTGAAGGAACACCACACTCAGGGAAATTAGTTTGTCCGTAGATTAAAATTCTGTATAACAAATTGGCGACTCCGCTGGGGACCTTTCCCATCATTCCAGGTGTTTTTGCCTCTTTTTACCATCATCAATAGCCTCTACTTTCTTTTATCAGTCATTTGAATGAACAAATTGCATTAGACTCGTGTTTTTACCTGCTTGTTTCCCAACCTTAGATGCGTCCAACGCATTGTTGGCCAGGGTACAGTGCACTGCAGTGCATTGTGTTCCATTCAGGGGTGAACTGCAACACACTATCTCCCCTTAGAGGCTGCTTTTCCCCCTTAACCAACCAAATTTCATTCAAATTTTTCTTTGCTTTTAGTTTCAGCTAATTATCTATTGTATTCTCAGATGTCTGATTGCTCTTAGAGACCAGTAAACTTTCCTGTTCTTCCTTCTTTGAAAAGTAATTTGTTCAATGTTTCATTAGCTGTTTTCTTTATCAGTGGAAAATCAAATTCAAAGTAGTTAATTTTTTCATTAGATCAATACTTTTTTGGAAAAGGAAATTGTTGTTTCATTCCTTATTTCCTGTAGGAAAATTGTAGTTTCATTCTTCATTTTCCTAAGAGAACTTTTTGTTTTATTCCTCGTTTCTCAAAAGAAAACATTTGTTTGATTGATTTGTGCATTTAGTTTCCTTTCTCTCATTCACATTAAAGGGAAATGAAAAGAAAAACATGCATGTGCATCTAGAGAATTGTGTCTGTTGCATAGGAACAAGCTAGGGAAATATGCATTTATTTTGTGCTCTTTGTTGTATGCTCAAAAACTGATTGCTATTTTCCCTTAGTAGCTAGGATTTTCATTGAAAAATCTAAATTGAAAAGTTTGCGTATCATTTAGTTTGCATTTTTAGGAATTTCCCATTACATCACACGATGAACCTCAAAGAAATTTTTTTAAACAAGATCAACATAAAATTTACATCAATCAACCTAATAAAGCATAGTAACATTAACGATAACATTTAGAAGGTCTAGGCTAGAGACGTGTTATGATGTCGTTAAGCATAGCAGCTGTCGCTAACTTGTCTGCGATACATTCCATGTGTGAAATACCACTCCACGTATGTAAGTATATCAGAGCTTGTCCACGTACCTTCACGTATATAGGGCGGTGTTCTAGTACGAAAAGTATATGGGGTGATCTCAATGTGCGATTTCTCATTAGACAACGCTAATACGGACTTGGGCCTCCACGTATCTTCGAGTATATTTAGGAGGACAAATTTAGGTTGCTTACCATCCACAGGTAACCAAGTCGGCCACCTTGTAACTTGTGATACACCGAACACAACATTTGGGGAGATTGCTTGCTTGTACTTCTTGGTTCGCCAGGAGGTATTTTGCAGTTCACAATTACTGGGTAAACCTTCTTTCCTATAATTACCCTTTTATTTTGTTTATTTGTTTTTGTAATAAAATAAACCAACCATAATGGAAGAAGAACATCCCTTTCCCCGTCATTCACATAGAATAGCACTTAAACCACCTTTACCACCGGAAGCCATTTCTGGTCAGCGAAGGCGACATTGTTCTACCAAAACTAGTACCATTAGTATCTTTGGTGCATCATCTTCATCACACATACCAGAGTCGTCTCAAGTCATTTCTACACATCCTGGTTCATCCACTGTCGTCGAAACAGAGTCCTCAGAGCTACTTGTGGACACGATCCATCCAATCAGTGAGACCATACCTCCCAAACCCGACATTGTACAACTGGAAGTTGATCTGGATCCCATCATTCTTTTACTAGAACATCTAGATCCTGAAGTCGAACAACTAGAAGTTGTTCCTGTATGAGTCGCTCCACAGTTGATCGTAGCCATTGAGTCTCCCATTTCGCGCAGTCAACCACCTGAAATATATCTCAAGCATGATGGCAAAATCCCTCCACTTGGTTTGATTTCGATTGAGGAAGAACCTCAACAAGAACACACCCTTCAACTCCAACCCATTTTGGACTAGGGCTTTATCTTTACGAGACTATTCCTCGGTTGACATACATTACTTCTTTTGATCTTATTTCAATTCAAGTTCCTATAGATCCTATAGGGTATGCATTGGGTCGTATCACCACGACTGAGTAAACATCTTCGGCTGTACCATCTGTTATAGTTGTGAAAACATCCACTGTTGCTACCCCGTTGATGTTTACCACATCACCATAGTCACAACTTTATGGTGGTCCTTCCGTCCCACCGGGTTGCCAATCATTATTTGGAACCTACTCTGGTGCATCCTCAAACCCATGGACTTCACCCATGTCATCTTCTGGTATTCTATCTAGTACATCTCTAATGAGTATTGAACGACTTGATTGTTTATATACATCTTGAGTGCAACATCAAGCTGGTCCATCTGGGTATATTCCATCCAGTACAATCTTAACTAGACTCCCACCATTTGGAGAATAATATATTCCATATTATTATATTCCCCATGCTGGGGGGCAAACTATGGTCACCCATTTTGACAGTACTTCGTCATTCTATGGTCACCCAAATGTTGGAATGATTGTTTGTCAGTGGTAGCCTATTCTTCTCGTTCAACGACAAATGGTTGTGCATTCATATCAACCGGTTCAACCTGTTGCACCCACATCTACTCCACTTGTTAATACTTCATTACCCCTGTTACAGGTTCAGATTTTTGTAACTCAATCGTCTCAAGCAAGTCCTTCAACCCATTACCCTCAAGTTTTGGGCCCTAAGACTCCAACTCCTTCGGCTAGTTTACAACAACAATCTATATCTGAAATCTTTCATTCACAAGCTGGATTACCCTTTTATGGGATGTCACAGGCTCGACCGGGTCTTAATTATTCACAATTGGGTCCAATCTATTCTGGTTTGGGCTATAATCTTGGTGAATAGTCACCTTGGCAGCCACAATCGCAAATGCCACAACAATCATTCCAACGACAAGTAGCTTACCCAGGTTTTGGTCAACATAATCCTCAAGTGTTTGGTCATCAAAACAACCCCTATCTGGTTTACCAACAACAAATTCCTTATGCTGGTGCTTAAAGGCATGTTGCCCAAGAAATTCCGTCATATCCTGGTTATGCTCAACCTGACTTAAATCGACAGTTTCCCTTTGTTGCAACTTTAGAATTACCTGATTTAAACTGGATTACCAATGATCCTATCAACTATTCTCCTTGGTGGCTGGTGATACCACATAAAATACCCTCTAAAATTCCTATATTCAATGGAAACCCTGGAGAAGACTCGTCGACGAATGTTATGACTTATCATTTGTGGTTCTCATCCAACTCCTTAAATGATGACTTCGTTCGACTACGTATTTTCCAGTGTACGCTCACTAGTCAGGCCGCGAAGTGGTACATTGAGTTACCACGAGCTTCATTTCATAATTTCATTGCCTTAGATATTACCTTTTTGACCCATTTCTAGTTACCCATACGATATGAAACTAGAATAGAACTGCTGAAAAATTTTAAATAGACTACTGCTACTCACATTTCTGATCATATTCATGAGTGGCGTCGTCGTCATAGAATGGTCAAAAAATTTGTTCCTGATCAGCTCCTCGCTGAGTGGTTTATTAAGTCCTTGCTGCCATCTATCATCGAGGATGTAGCTAAAGGTGGCGTCGTCACTAAAGAGCATGTCATTTCTCGTGCCCAGTACTTAAATTTGATTTACACTCAGTCTAGCACACTCTAAGAGAATATTCCAAATGCATCGCGATCTAATTTTACTGTTCCTCCTCCAACTAAGGAATCTCATGCCAGCGACAATATGATTGGTAATTCAAACACACAAAACTCTACTGCATCTGATCTTGCACCTTCTTCCAAAATTCATGCCATGTCATCTGACAAAGGAAAAAGTAACAAGCAACCCAGAAGCAAGAAAACGGGGAAAGCGAAGAAAAAGAAAAATTCAACCCCGTGGGAATGATAATCTATTCAACAATCTAGAAAAAATCAGAAACCTCGTTACCCTTGCATAATATGTAATGAGGAGCACTTTGTTCGAGACTGTCCTCACCGCGCCAAAGTCTCAAAATTTCTTAAGACCTCAACTGCATTCGCTGTATTGACATATCCTTTTGCAAATCCAGACACAAACATGGTTGCTACGGATCTAGCTTCTAGTTCCCAAGTGCTTATGCTATCTGTCACAAAGCCAAAAAAAGATGCTCTGGTGTCAACGTGAAATAAATATTACGATATTCAGGGTACTGATCAACCTACTACCTCGACCATGAATCCGTCCACAAAACCAATTCCGCCAACTGCTATTCCAGAGTTAACAGTAAAGCCACCGAAGGGAGTCGTCCACAAATCTACATTCAATCCTCGAGCCCGAGATGCTCAAAATTATAATATAGTTGAATATGGAGCTCAGTCACCTTTAGCTATTTCAACGCCTGAGGTACTTCAAAATTTTCCCTCCCAGAAATAGGCTCTTTTGTCGACAATTGGTGGAATCGACCTGACAGATTCCAATCTTGTAGTCTTTAATCATACGGGCTATGTGCCACAATTACCAGCAGAATTAACATTCTCCATCCAAGTAAATGTTCTCCAACACCTCATTCATCGCACTATTATTGATGAGGGATCATTTACTTGCATTATGTCTCTAAACTGCTGGAAATCACTTGGCTTGCCGCGTCTATCTCAATCGCCTACGACGTTGAAAGCTTTTGACGGTCGCACATATAAACCTTGCGGTATCATTAATAACTTGCATGTCGAACTAGGGGGAAAATCTGTAACTGTTGAAGTTGAGGTCGTTGATGGACCCCTTGAATACAAAATTTTACTCGGAAGGCCATGGGTTTACGCTATGACTGTGATCATATCTACTTACTTTAGAATGATCGCCTTCCCTCATAAATGTGTTATCACAGTCATCAATCAAATCTCTTTATTTGCCTCTAATTCCTAGGTAACTGGAATAATTTCATTAGTTCACGCACCCCAGCTAGCACTTCAAAACATTGGTATAGGGCTCTTAAAGGAATCTTCCCTAATGGGCACCTTTTCATTACCACCGCTTGGGACGTCGGTATAAATTGCAAGAATAGAGACCTGCTGCATGATATCTTCCACTTCATCTGAATTAAAGAAGATTACCAATGATTTTGAAGTTGTTACACTGGATGAATTCCTACTGCCCAACCCAATTGAGCTGGCATAGCTATCAATCTACATGGCTTGGGTGACGAACCTTAATTCACCGTCGTCGATCATTTGGGTTGACCGTTCATTAGATTTTGGTACTCCATCTGATCCCTTTTCATCCACTTTCTTGACTAATGAGAGCATTGTGGAATCCATGATGCCAGAAGGAGAACCATGGGAAGATCATCATCATCGTTCCCATATTTAGGATTACGAAGAAGATAATATTATTGAACTATATCACCCTTCAATCAATACTTTATTTTCGAATTCTATTCCAATTAATGCAATCGAATTTGAGCGAAACTTATCAAATATTGAAGAAACCATTTCTATCAATATTTTGACCAAACCTGACGTTGTAGAAAACATTCATGTTAGTGTGTCTTGTTCTCCATCCGAACTCGAAACTTATCGCTGTCTCTTTCATGAATTACAAGATACATTTTCTTGGTCTTATGAGGAAATGGCAGGCACAGATACTAGTATCATTGAACACACCATTAAAATGTACCCTGATGTTAGACCGGTACCTCAATGCCTTCATCCTGTTCATCCGAAGAAGGCTACTGCCATTAAAACAGAAGTTGAAAAACTTTTGCGTGTTGGTTTTATTTACCCTGTTCCGCTTACTGATTAGGTTTCCAACATTGTTCCTGTCATGAAGAAACAAGGGACAATCAGAGTGTGCATCGATTATTGGGATGTCAATCTTGCTTGTCCAAAATACAACTATCCTACTCCCTTTATTGACCAAATTATTGATGACTGTGCCGGGTGTGAAATATTTTCGTTCATGGATGGATTTTCCAGATTCAATCAAATCAATATCCGCCCAGAGGACCAATATAAGAAAACATTCATCTATCCCTAGGGCACATTTTCTTATTGTAAACTCCCATTTGGTTTAAACAATGTCGGGGAAACATTTCAAAGAGAAATGGATTATGCTTTCAATTACATCAAGCACATTTTTCAACCTTATCTAGATGATTTACTCGCACATTCACGCAACCGGACTGATCACCCGACAAATTTGAGAGCTATCTTTTTACGCTGCCGACACTACAAAATATGCCTCAATCCACACAAATGTGTGTTTTGTGTTGGTTCTGGTCGTTTGCTTGGGTTCTTCGTCTTAAAAGATGGAATTAGAATTGACCCACTGAAGGTCCAGGCCATTCTTGATTTGCCTGTGCCATCAAATTTACTTCAGTTATTGAAACTTCAAGGAAAGGCTAACTTCCTAAGGAGGTTCATACCCAACTATGATGAAATGGCTAAAGGATTTACTCGTCTCTTGAAAAAGGGGATTCCCTTTCATTGGGATAAGGTTGCACAAGCTTCTTTTAAAGCTGTCAAGGATACATTGGTCCAAGCGTCATTAATGTATCCCCCCAATTATCAAAGTGATTTTTTCCTATATATCGCCACGATAGATACAACCATTGCTATGGTATTGTTCCAAGAAGAAGATGGGATAGAACATTCGATATATTATTTGAGTCGTAGTCTCAATGATATGGAAGTGAAGTATTCATACATCGAAAAGCTCGCCTTGGCTGCCATTCAAGCTGTCAAAATATTTCGTCATTATATCTTGTTTTGGAAGACCACTGTCATTTTGGATTGTAACCCCATGACATATATTATGTCATGTCAATTGATGGGGGGGTAAATATTCAAAATGGATCGTTATTTTGTAGGAATTTGATTTGGAATTCATAAAATCCAAGTCACAGAAGTCTTTAGTTTTGGCTAAGATTCTCTGCGACCTTCCCTCTGATAGTACTGAAACTACATCAGAACCATCAATTCTTGAAGAGTCTCTATTTCTGATCGGGTCATATGACCCTTGTTATGGGGATTTTATCATTTATCTCCAAAATCAAACTTTCTGGCCCGATACCTCTCACTCTTAACAACGACGTATTTGATACCAAGCCAAATATTATCTGATCATCGGTGATACACTTTATCATCATGATTTAAGGAGGTGCCTCAATCATGAGGAGGACGAGAAGGTTCTAAATGATTGTCATGTTTGGGATTGTGGTGACACTTGTCTGGATACGCTACCACGCAGAAGATTCTCTGCACCAGTTACTTTTGGCCTTCCCTATTTCACGATTGAATCCTTGCGGTCAGAAGTTGTCATGCGTGCTAGATATTTGATCACAGAATCCGCATGCCACCAACACCGATGCATCTTGTTATCGCTGTGGGAACATTTGAAAAATGGGGCATTGACTTCATGACCTACAAACCTCATTCATTTGGGGGCATGGTTATATTATTGTTGCAATCGACTGCTTTACCAAGTGGGCCGAAGCGATTCCTACATTCAATAACGCAGGCGAAACAACTGCATTGTTCTTTTTCAATCATGTCATCTCACGGTTTGGTGTACCACAAGCTATAGTTACAAATCATGGTAAGCATTTTTGCAATCACATGATGAATGAGTTGACTGCCAAATTAGGAATGTCGCATGATAGTTCTACTCCTTATTATCCACAATCCAATGGACAAGTTGAAGCCATTAACAAGATCCTTAAGCGAATGCTTCAATGAATGATAGGAGTTCATAAACAAAATTGGAATTTGATCTTGTACTTGGATTTGTGGGCATATAAAACCTCGGTGAGAAATGCAACATGATTTACCCCCTTTCAATTGGTGTATGGTCTAGAAGCTATCTTGCCTATCTAATGTGAAATACTGTCGTTAAAACTCTTGAATTGTTACCTGACACCTCTAATGAAGACGCACGTCTTTTTAACCTCATCCATTTAGATGAAAAACATCGTGAAGCCGCATTGGCCAATGAAGCACACAAGAGATGAATTAAGGCACAATACGACCAACATGTCAAGCCTCGCATCTTCTCTGAGGGTGTTCTAGTCTTACTTTATGATCAGGAAGCTGATTTGATAGGTACATGAAAATTTGAGCCACTATGGCATGGACCCTATGTTGTCAAAAGAGTTTTGGCTAAGGGCACCTACGAGTTAGTAGATTATGATGGAATTCCATTGGCACAACCTCGAAATGGGTTGTATCTTAAATGTTTCTATGCTTAGTTGAGTGTAGTCAAATTTTGTATTATATTTTATATATGATTTTGATTTGCATTTACTGTCTTAGTTTGTTTTTCTATATTTTTATGGAAGTTAGTAATCCGCTTTACATTTCATCGCAAATTTCTAAATATTTGGAACCATTCATTGGGTACGCTGATGGTGCTAGTCATAGTACGCAAAATTTATCCTCTGCAACATGGGCCATTTTTGCTCCAAGTGGAGAGTTAGCGAGTTTTCAAGGGATTTGTATCGGTTGATCTAAAAACAATATCACTGATTATAGCGCATTGATCGAACTTCTCTCTGATGCCATTTCATTTGGTATTAACCATATCATCATTAGGTTAGACTCACAACTTGTTGTACTGCAACTTACTAGCGTTTATACTATCCGAAATCCAACACTGCATCGTATGTTCCAAAGAGTTCGACTTTTGGAAAGACATTTTGATTACATTCAATATCAACACATTTCTAGAAATTTGAACACATTAACTGATTCCTTAGTGAATTATGTTTTAAACAGACATTTGCAACACATGTAAAGACATCTTTTCAATTCACATCACATAATTGAATAGGATTGAGCAATAAACATAGGAAAACACTGAAAACAAATAGATAGATAGTTATAGGTTTTTACAAAATTTGTGCCCAAGACACATTGGTCATCTGACCTAAAAATGTACGCAAAATTTGAAAGTAAACTAGTGATGCTCGTGATAACAAGCTACTGATCTAGCTATCCTATGCAATAACCACATCCAATGGTTAGGAATGCCAATAGTGTGGAACTGCAGTCTCATAGGCAAATATTAAATCTGGAAATATGAAATCCCAAGAGTTAATCCCTCCACGTGCTGCTGTAGCTTAGTAAAAGTCTCAATCATATCTAAATCCTGAAGGACTTCTCTCCCAACAACCCTCTCTGCTGGCTCATCTACTCCCTACTCTGGCTAACCCACAGGTCAAACCTGACCCACATCTGTTTACAGCAAAACTTTAGTTTAGTCTTGGGAAACATCAAAATGCAAAAACATGTAGAAAACTTACAAAAAAATAAAAAAAACATGGTCAAAACATTCTTACCAATTGCACCCCATTGAGCGCTGTATGGTAGAATCAAGTTTGGATCTCATCGGAAATCTACGCCTGCATATGCATACTGATCTATGACGACCATCTGTCCTCTGAACCAGGAAAAGGATGGAGTAGAGAATACGATGGTCGATTGACCAGCATGTCTAGCCATCAATTCAACCCATCTCTGCATTCATGGATCTCTAGGGCCATATATGCCCAGTGTATCATGCTGTCGCTGCATCAATGGAATCTGTTCTAAGGCGAAGGAAATTAGAATCGAGCCATAGTTGAAATTCTTCTTCCTTCCACCCTTTTCTTTAGTTACCAGTTCTTTCATCTAAAAGAGTATAGCTTCAGCCCAGTTAAATACTGTTGGTTCTAAACACTCAAGTTCATACTGCATGTATGATCTGTTTTCAACATGTAGTGTCGCAGAATTGGAAAGCTTTGCGATTGTAAAAAGGATGGTCCTCAAAGGTAGATCATGCACATCGCAGATATTTATTTTCCCATCTTTACTCGGTTCAATACCTGGGTGACAATGTTGGCTTATGTAATCCCTCACTAAGTCTCCTCCAAGAGCAGATCCTGCAAGGGAAATGGGAGAACCTCTCCTCGATAATCCAGTAAGAAAGTAAATTTCCACAACCAATATTGGGAGCAATTTGTCCCCAATGTGAAAAGCCTGCAATATCAAATCCCATGAATGAACTAGGAGCTCCAATAGTTCAATTTTCTGCCTCATCCATGACAATAGGAAGTATTTAAGCAACCCGTAATCTCTAAGGGCTCTTACTGTACCCGGATCATTTAGGGAAATCATATTATGTTCTTCATGTTCTCTTTCTTTCCATGTAATCATCATTTTGATCTGATGAATACCTAAAACATAATCAGAAGCTTCATTAGGATCCATTTCATGCAAAAAACTTGGGGAAATTTTGGGCACACAACAAGAAACAAAAATGATAAATGCGCCCAACGCACCCCAGGTCAAGGGACAGAGCGTTTCAGTGCATCTGGCCTTTAATTTCTATGTACCGCAACTCACCTTTCAACATTCAAGGGTGCGTTTCCCTCAGAGCATGATATATTTACCCTAAGGGTCTCAAAAACCTAAAAATTTACCATGAAATGCAAAATAAATGATACTAAAAGAAAGGGAAGGTTAATAGCTCCAACCTGGATCAAACGGTAAGAGAAATCGTCCATTGAAACTGTCGCAATTGACCGCTAAAGTTCGAGGGAAAAACTGGTTCATAACTCCTAATTTTCAAATGGTAACTTTGGAATGGTAAAAATGAAATGGTAAATTTTTTTTTATTTAGTCAATTTTATTATTTTAAATCATATTTAATGCTGTGACTATGGGTTTTATTCATTTTTTCTATGAAACATGTATTTTTAATCCGTTTTATGGTTTTATGAACATGTTTTACAGCTGATACAGTTAGTGTGCACAACTTATTCAAGAATGATTTGAACACAAAGCATACTTTTATCCTTATTTTTCAAGCTTTGATAGAAATTAAAAAGGAGTTAAAGCACACTTTTATCTCTTTTTCGAGATTTGATAACTGCGAAAAAGGAACCCCCTAGAGTCTTCTTTTATCTTTTTTCAGACTTCGATAATATGAAAAGATAACTGAGCACTTGTCTTTTCGAGATCGTAAAAGTAAATGAAATGACATATACTTAGTATAAGTTTAACCATTTTCCGGACTGAGATAGATTATTTACGAATAAGGAAAACCTTAGTCTAACATGGTTAAGAGGTTTTCTCAGGTATCATTTTACACTTTTTCAGACCTGAGCGACAAATTTACAAAAAAGGACTCATGGAGTTTTCTTTTTGTCCTCTTTTTCAAACTCTCTAAACATGAAAAAGGACCGGGTTTTCACTATCATTAGACTCGTTAAAACATAAAATAGCGACAAACTTGTTGATCATGGCAAGATCGAGTTTCATTATCACTAGACTTGTTAAATCATTAAATAGCGATGGATTTACCCGAAGGGTAAAATTATAGATCAAGCATATGTTACCCTCCTCAAGCTTGTTAAAAAATAAAGAGGTACTGGTTAGCAATGACTGGGGAAAATTTGGGAAAAATAACAAAACACTTTATGGTAGTAGGTCGCTCTTGAACATGACACTTTCACTCCATCACTGTGACTTTTGGGTTAGGTAATATTCTTAACGGTTCATCATACCTATGGTTGATTATATCATCACTTCGGCTTTGGGTAAACATTTCCAACTCATCTCAGTGTCGCCGATATGTTCAAGAGAAGTCATCTAGTAATTCCTCATCTTTCTGTAATACTCATAAACCTTCATTTTCATGACAGTAATCCCTGAACATTGCTATATCAAGTCACATTTTGTATCCGAAATCATTACTCTCGTTTCGCGATAAATTTGCTTCCTGTCGACATCAACTCATCATCTAGGAAGTTAACTTAGAAACATCTTTAGTACCTTGGGGCTTGCTACATCATCGGCAGGTTTCACACTTCCAGACCTTTGACTGAAATATTTTGTTTGGCGTTCCACATCAAATCATCTATTCACGCCTTACAAAATTTACTACAGTACCTTGAGAGGCATTAACATCAATGATGTTTTTCTCGTGTCTGTTAATAACTCACATCATTGGATGGTAATCAGACGATATATTCCCATGTTCGAATTGATATCATATATTCTCATGGTTAGACTTGTACCTGAACGATCGAGTGAACGAGATAAGAAGACCCTGGATCTAGTTTCATCCATCTGGGCTGCGATTTCAAGATTTTTGTACACATCATCTGTACGATGGCTTTACATACAGATCATCATCCGAACATGGGCCCATATCTATAGGCATGTCTATATCGGGAAAAATTCCAATGTAGATGACTTTCTGAAATATGTACATGTTACAAGAGTTTATGTGCTGAGCATGGGCATGCCTCCCTCAATCCAAGATGAAAAATATCATGATGTGATGTATTGAAAATTGATGTAGGTCACCGTCCGCTTCAGATCCTACTCAACACATCGTAAAACATCTCGTCCAAATATTATTATTATTTTGACTTCATGCTTTAGGGGGCAAATGTTATAGGTCAATTTAGGCATCATCCCCCAAGACCTGGTCAAATTGGGCATCATACCCAGGACCAATGAATAGGGTCTATCATCCCCTTAATTTCAGTTCCTATATGCTCTAAGTGAAGACATTCCTTTTATGGCTTCAATTGTGATATTTCCAAGGTTTGAAGTATATATTATATGACCCACTAACTCACCAACACTCCTCTGCAAAGGACTAACTTCGTTGTAGTGCCAATACCTCCATGCAAGGGTGCATTGCAGTGCACTTCCCGACATTGAAGGGTGCCTTGGTCACCTAGGAGAAAAATCATGATTGTTTCAGGAATCTCCACATGACCAATGCCTTCTAGAAGAGTCCATAGGTGTCATACTTTGAATACAAGTGTCCATCTACCACCTCTAAACTTGGAAACATGTCTTACCTATTATTAGAAAGCCATTAAATGAGAAACTACCGTCAGTTTCCCTATAAATTGAGCACTCATCTAAGTGCTAGGAAGGAAGAATTTTGTGCAAAGTTATGTTGTTGGATTCTTAATTGATAAGAGATTGGAAATATTGATATGCTGTTGAGATGAGGCTGGATGTGATGAGGCTGGAATGAATTTGGAGTAGGTTGACGACAAATCGATCTATTGGTTGTAATATTCTCCTCCTATTTTCTTAATGTTGAGATTCAACAAGATGATGAGCTTAGTGAAAATGAGTTGCCTTCACTAAGTGGGCCCGCAGGCTATTTTTAGGTGCAAGTCTATTTTTAGACATGGTGATCATATTTCAGAAGTTGCAAGATGTTATTTGTGGATGGTTGGTCAAGTTGGAAAAATAGATGAAATTCCATTTTTATAATATTGGGCGAAGCCTATTTATAGATTGTCAATCTAAAAATAGAAGTGTCGATTATTATTAGCTCTTAATAATAATCCGACAATAAACAACAAATTATTCTCTTGGAGCACTTAATTTCAGTACACAGATTTGGAAAATCAGTGGGCTGAAGGAATTACACAATTCCTAGGGTTTATTGGTGGTTCATGCATGGAGGACTCAGTTAGAACTGAAGTGGAAAATTTATGACAGAGTTGGAAGAGTAGTTCATGGAGTTGTTATTCAGTTTAACTGAGTTATTGGAGTTAAACTCGGTTGGCGCTAGTTGTATCTAGTCTAACTGAATGATACACTAGTGAGAGTGGAGTGAATTAATTATTTAATTAATTCACAAATAATAACTCATTAATCAACTGAACAATACAACAGTTAACTACAGTGCATGTTAGTTCCAGTAGAGACCCAGTGGAGAGATAGGTGAAAGGGCAAGACTCGAACTATCTGTTGTGACTATAGTGATGCATTGATTGCACCACACACACATTGGAGTTGCCAATGAGGATTGCGCAGTCAAGGCAAGGGTAATTCGAATTCATTCAAAGCTATTCTTCAACAGGGATTGCGCAGTGGAGGCAGGCTAGTAGGTGGCAAGAAATCAGTGCATGGATTTGTAGATTTCTTCTGATTAGTGTATGACGATTGATTGTACTGAGAGCTTGATGTACTAAGCTTTGTATGAGATTGTTACATGATCTCCATGATACATAATATATGATAGTCGGGGTTTTCAGCTTCAGGATTTCCCGTTAAACAACCGTGTTATGTGCAATTGTTTTTATTGCTTCATGTGTTTGCAATTGATTTTAATTTCCGCAAAATATTAACAGTGGAAGGATTCTATATTTAACAAGAAGTTAAATATTGTTAGATCAGGAGAATCTAGATATATGCATGCATATTGTATATAATTTCTACACTTAATAAAGATATATGTTCATTTTATCATACATATGTGTATATCTTGTGAAATGTATTCTTGATCATGTATGTATTCTCAGATCTAATCGGTTTGATTTGGTTAAGATAAGTAGATACTTGTATATTTGTATGTTTTTTGCTGTTCTTTGTCTTTGATTGCAAGAATCAATCTAGCGGTTTGAGTTGGATTGAGAGCAACGACAACAACGGCAGAAGGAGAAGGAGAGAGAAAGTATGACACATAGGCTTCTTTCCCTTTTTGTATATCTATTTGTCTTAGAGAAAATAGTAGTTGTCTTTCTTCTATTGTTCTAAGTGAAGGAACACCACACTTAGGGAATTTAGTTTATCCATAGATTAAAATTCCGTATAAAATTATCTTTTTCTTCCATGTTGTATTTGGCGATTCATTGATCTGTTCCTGCATTATTTTTCTACATGCCCAAACTTGTTACAAGAGTAACATCTTATGTGACCAGAAAAGGGAGCAGAGGAATCATAATATGATTGTCTCATGCAATCAACAACTTTATGATCAAAATTGTTGCATGAAAATTAATATCCCTTAAGGAAACCTTAGTACCTGGGAGCTGATGATCTATCTGTGTAGTGTCTATTTTTCTGCGGCCAAAATAATCTTCTTCTGCAATTGGCTGCAACAGATCATAATTATGAAATATAAAGCATTCAACATTATTGATCAGAGGAGAGAATCGATTGATACTTCTATTGTTAGGTGCAATTGATTTAATTTGAGGATTCATGATCCTTGTTTGTTTATCAGGTAGAAATTTTGTCTCTTTAAACACTTCAGGTTTTGCATTGATATCCTTTGATTCTTTAGCACTGGCTTGTGAACTAGATTCTCCTCTAATAGTTTCGTGAAAACCAAGAACAAATTTAATAAAAGGAGACGTTTAACTACTAAGAATATTATCAAGAACCTGAGTACTATCTTGAAATCTCAAATGTTTGTCCTTTTCTTCTAATTTACCTTTTAAAATGTTTACCTCAACCTCCATTATTTGGTACTATTTCTTCATACCTTCTTCGAACCTTCTTCCTTCTTCGACTTGCCCTTTTAATTTGAGAATCTCTTCTTTCAGCCCATTTTCTCGTTCTTCAAATGTTTGAAGTAGTTCTTCATTCCTCTTATTTAATTTTTCCAGATATGATTTAAGAGAGATGATATCTGCTTCAAGTCCTTCACTGTGATTGGTTACTTCATCCTGCAGCCTTTGACATTGGTCTATATTTTCTTTGTTCATTTTCTCAATTGAGTTTCTTTCCTGTAACTGATTATTCAATCTAGTAATCACATCTTTTTAGATATGTACTCTTTCATTAAATAAAATATGATGATATTCAATTTCATTTTTGAGCTTTGAAACTTTTTCTTTACTTTCACTTTCATATTCATATCGTCAATATTGCAAGAACAAGGAAGTGGATCACAAGAAAAACAATCAGTACCTATTTTATCTTCTTCATTTATTGATGCACATGTTTTCTGAGTTGTCTTCTTACTTTGAGTAGCCTTTTTATTTTTCTTCCTTCCCATTGTGACAGATCTCCTTCAAGCGATCAAGCTTCTTCAAAAAGACCTGCTCTGATTCCAATTGTTGGGAAAAATATGGAGAAGGGGGGGGGGGGGGGGGCGTGGTGTGAATCAGTATTTAAAAAATCACATAAATTATTCTTTTTCTTTTCCAAATTTTGTACGCGATTTTACTTAGGCCAATTAGTGTATGTACACGATTGTCATTAAGGAAACTTGTGAATGCCTAGTAAACTTATAATTCAGATAAAAATTGAGTAACTTGACTTAGACCAATGCATAAGATATTTAGTAAGTAGTAAACATAAGTTGTAAGAACATATTAAACCATCACACATAAGAAACACATATGACCACCAATATTTAAGGTTGAAACCCAATGTGGGAGAAAACCACTGCTTCTACCATCTATGTCTTAAATATTTATTATATAGAAAACTTCTTACAATCTTATACTGACACAGACTCATACCAACATGCAGGCACCCACTTGCAGAAGGCTACAACCTTCACTCGTTCTCCAACACACATTGGAATGGAGTTCCAACCCCCTGATCTCATTTACCAGCACCCACTAGAGGGGATCTACGACCCCTGATCTCATTTACCAACACCCACTGGAGGGGAGCTACGACCCCTGATCTCATTTACCAACACCCACTGGAGGGGAGCTACGACCCCTTGATCTAAACACCAACTACTACTGGTAGGAAGCTTCAACTTCCTCACTAAAGGCTCCAACCCTTAGCACCACCTATGGAGCATGTTTTATAAATTTTCACACTGGATCCACTATACTCAATTAAGCCCAATACCATATATCAAAATTGAAACATAACGATGTACCAAATCAATGACTGAATCACCAATCAACCAACCAATAACTGATATTCAATTACATACAACTAGCAACATTATCAATACTCAAACAACCCATATCTATATGAAGACTTCATTAACAGACAATAGAAACACAACAAAATTGATCAGACATATTCTTCAGCAAAGCCTTGGCTTGCATATGTGCCTTCCATAAGGATTTTTCACGTACATACATGCTTATCCAGAACACAACCTGCCTACAGATCTCAACATACTTTAGAATATATAAGCGACTCTATAGAACAAAACTCGCGTGTATATGCGCTTTCCATGTGTCAAAATTGCGTACAGATTTGTGACTAATTCATGACTGCCCAACACTTCAGAACTTCAGAGATACTCAAATCATAACCTTCACTGCAACAAACATGTGCTAGAACACGGATCTAAACAACTCAGAAACAAATAATGCAAATACATAGTCATTTTAGGTCTAATAATCCCTATCCATCATTGTATTCACAGGTGCATCATTATTTCATATCTACCAATCAACTATAGCCCATACCATGAAAATATATTTCAGATTGAAGTATTCATTCATTACCCTCACTCATGCACACCTTAACACTTTGATCTTCACCTCCTTATATAGCTGGAGCCTTAGGCAATAACATGAGCCAAAACCACACTAGTGCCTGTGGTAATATTTGACGGGATCAAATAGCCGTTCCTTTGCTCAATATTTTGGGCTAATACCATGGTAAGGAACCTTTGTATTTAATAATCATAATGCACCAAATGTACATGCCTTTGCTTATTCATACCTGCGTGTGTACTCGGATTTTCTTCATCGAACATGCGTATACACTACTTCGTTTCATCAAATTTACATATATTTCTTCGTATACATGACTTTGCTTCATCAAGGAAAACAAATGTATCATAATGCCAACAATAGGAACTACAGATTCCATATTTCTAGGAGGCAAGGGGGGAGCTTGAGGTTTTCTACTGTGCATTGTGTAGTTTTGGAGGTTGAGTTGGGTCACATAAATATTTTAAATATGTGGCTAAGTGCGAGATCAATAAGGTCGAAGTGAGACTAGGATTGAAATTATGAACGATAAAACACAATCATAACAATTGATGACGCAACAATGAACATTAAATACACAAGTACAACATGATCCCCTTAATGGGATGACAATACAACAACCTCCTCCAAGCGTGACACTTAGGGTACCCTTTGTGATGATAGTGACAAAAATTGTATGAAAGTGCTCAAGACTTGGGGAATATTTCTGATGTATTTCCTTATGATGAATAGGACACAATAGTGTAGAAAAATGCATCAGAAGTTCCCTTTAAGAATGTAGAATTGACTCCCTTAGTCTAGGTGCGACCCTTAAGATACACTTCGCGACAACGATGACGACACTAGTATGACAACACATAAAACTTTGGGAATCGGTCTAGTACATTTCTACATGGTAAATAGGACCCATTCATACCAAATTTTCCTCTCGCAATGAACCACAACTCTGCTTTTACAATGTGCGACACTTCCGATGCCAAAACACGACACTTGTGACAATAAAAGAAAAGTTCAAACGAAACTTGTAAATGCGAACGACATTGAAAGCGACACATGCTAGAGTAAAGATAACATGAAAATGAATATTTTTAAAGTGAAAAAAAAATGGCAGTCATAAACATGAAAGCGAAAGTTGGGAAAAACTCACCAAAATAGAAGTACAATCGCAACGAAAAGTGAGAGACTATAAATGAAAGTGTGCATTGAATGTCGACATAGGTTGAACATTGCATAATGACTATTTTGATGGAATGTGCTATGACTGTTCAAGCTTGCGTAAAATAAAGAACTCATGAAATTGTTATAGACTGAACATGTGTATG
Organism: Pinus albicaulis; assembly: GCA_034641835.2. NCBI lineage: Eukaryota > Viridiplantae > Streptophyta > Pinopsida > Pinales > Pinaceae > Pinus > Pinus albicaulis. Next base: position 1,085,822,333 of record CM076570.1, on the reverse strand, counting down.
AATTTGACTTTGACACTTAGAAACCGAGAAGAAGAATTAAACACTTTGCATAACATTCATCGATCATGAAGCAACAATGGAATTTCAGATCGTTAGATCCTCAGTAGGCTCCAAAATTCACGCGTAAGAAATTTTTTGGAGGGTGTTTATCACAGTATCAACACCATGGAAATTAAATAAATAACCTAAAAGCAAAGAAAAACTATAAAAAGTGGGTTTTGATTCATCTAAGAAAACTCCTAGTGTGGCTTTTGCATGATTCACATGATTATTTCTTTAATAGATACGTGGATACATAATAGAAGAAGTATCATGAAATTTTACTGCAATAAATGATTACATCTGACGAAAATTCAAATTCAAGCTCAAACTTGGTCATTTTAAAGCCCAAGATCATTATTGAATAGTCATTTTGTAGACTAAGGGTCTCTTCATAAATGGAAACCACACTTAGATTGGGCTCCATTGACACTTTGAGCTATCTTTAGCAGAGCTAGAAAAAATATATATAAGTAGCAAGCCGTGGGAAAGAATTTGGGAAGAGAAATGAAGGAAATGTTATGTTGCCAAAAAAATTATAGAGTTCCAATAACTCCCAAGTGTTGTATGTGCTAGAATTACCACATTTGGCAAGTTTTCTGCCACTGGATAGGCTTGCAAGTTTCTTTTTCATTGAGAGAGAATCTATAAGGGGAGATAAAAAGGAACTTCCTAAAGGGGATTGAAGTAGGCCCATCTTAATCAACTCCATCCTCTTATATGTCTCATTCAAATACCATCAAGGATTTTTTCTATTGAAAATTGAAGAAAGAGTTTTCCATCTTGTCTCATTTGTAATTCTTGTTCATTTGCATGTTAATTTATTTGTTTTATTTTTTAACAGGTTGCTTCTTGCTTTACTATAACCATAATTTTTTTACTATGTTATAGTGGTGCAAATTTTATTATTATTATGTTGTAGCGGTGCAACTCCTATTACAACCAAGTTGTTTTTTCTCAACCATTTAAACAACCCAAACAATTAGTTTCATTTTAGATCTGTAAGTTTTCTCTTCTTCTCTCTCAACTTTTAATTCCTCTATATCTTATTCCCCCAAGATTTGGATCATGAACTCCATTCCTTGATATAGTATGGTGATTCCTAAGGTTGTGCTAAATGTTAAATATTATGGATCACCATTATTGATCGCTAAAACTACCCCTGTTTAGATCTAAAAGGAGGCGAAGGGCCTAGAGGTGATGTGATTGATTTTGGTTGAAAATTAGTGCTTAAATATTGGTTATTAATTTTCTTCTTGATATTCTCCGACTGTTCTTCCTTATTTGGAACATGTTGGGTTACCAAAACATTCTTCTTATAATATTTTCAAAGTGGCCATATTCATGACATTTTTTTCATTTGAAGGGAATTCGATCATAGTATAGTAGTTGTATATGCTTCTGGTTTTCCAAAGTTCAAATAATTGCTTATGAAAGGCCTTTTCCAAATCCACCCCCACATAAATTCTTGCACAAACAAACATATCATCCCTTGGTGTTGATATGTTAATATAGTGACCGAGGGTGTCTCCAATACTTTGAATTGTGTTATCATTCCAATAATGTAGATAAAAATGCAACAAATACATTGAGAGGAATAATTGATGGCACATAACTTCATGGTTGAATCTAGAGGTCCATTAATTTAAGTACATATCATGGGCGATGTTATAGGCCATGTTAACTGCATCAATCAACATCCATCAACACCTTGTCATCATCCTTGCACAAATCCTTAGGCATGAATCTCCCTAATCCCCGAGTTTATGGGCTTAACTGCTTCATTTCCATGCTTTTAAGGCCCAAAACACCCTTTTTCCTTAGGAGACATCGTTCAATGTAGGTTGCTCCTTTCTACACCTAAAATGATCATTAGCAGGTTGTCCCTTACTGGGGTGTGTTGATTTTATAAATTTGGGATAAATAAAAAGAATCCCAAAGCATCCTCTTCTAGAAGCTTCCAGGAGTTGTTTCAACTATTTACCTTGGATAAGACCTTAGAATCCTATCTCATCCTACCTTGGATATTCAAACCTTATCCCTTGAGCTCATCCTCCTATCAGGAGTGGATCTCAAGCCTAGATTGGTGTAGTACCCCCTTCCCACATCTACCAAAGTAACCGACCAACTAGGGTAAACATGTGATGAGAGGCTACTATAATGAGATTCAACATCCTATGTGACCTTAAGGAAGTGAAACCGATGGAAAACACAACCTATAGATGTTGTAAAACAACCAAAACACCCCATGAGGTAACCCAACCACTCAGGCCTCTTATCCATGGGTCACACTGACATTGTGACCCCTTTTGATCCATAGCCATAGGAATAACACTGCATTTCAGGGGCTAGAAAGCTATAGCCGCAGGCATAACACTGCATGCCAATGGCTAGGGCCCCAATTGTTGAGTTTTGTGCCCACGGCTCCAGGATTTGAGCCACCTTTTTAGGCTTAGAGCCTAGGTCACTTCCCAGAACTTCATGAAAACTTAAGGGATGTTAAATAATAATAGGACAATGATACGGAAGTAATCACATCAACAAGAACTCATCTGGACCCCTCTTAGCCATGACAGGAATTTTTTAAACATGTCACAAACATTGAATCTATAGGTGTAAACAATAAATTGAAACATATGGGTCTCATACTTATCTGAGGATCGTTAAGAAGCATTTCTCCTTACATCATTAGCTACGAATATAATGCATTCATAGAGGGTGAAGCACTAGCAAGAAAGAGTGCTGAGATCTCTGCAATACACTAGAATGGGGTTTACTACATTCATCTGCAAGCCTTCAGCCGATGAATGGAATGCAAAGAAGTCTTCGGGTGACTTGGAGGGTTCAACTACCTCTACCTTCGATTTGTTGCGGCAACTCATAAATGTGGCGCTTAAATCCAATGGATCCGGTCCCGATTCTTCCTCCTCATATGTTTCTCCTTCATCGGCCATTTTCCAGCATGATATCAGATAGAGTGCAAGGATGTCTGCCTGTGGAGAGCAAAGGGAATTTTGGGTTTCTGGGTTTTATGTCGTAGATGAAACTTATGGGGTGGATATTGAACCTACAAATACTATCCAACTAGCAGACTCACCCACTACCGGTTGATATGGAGGACAAGATCTTTAGGAGCTTATCACAGCCGGGGATTACAGATCCTCACGCCATCAAAATTTTCTGTTAACAACCCCATTGGTTGGAGAGATCATGCTTTGATATACTCTTTTGATTGACCCCCGGTAAATAATCCTTTCTATCTTTGGATCTGGGAATCCATGCATAGATCTACAACATCGCTGTCAATCCCGCCTGCAAATCCATGGATCTACAAGTGATCTACAACAAGACGAAATTTGGGGCATTCTTAGAACCATAACTTGGAGCGTTTAACATGGGTAATGTAGATCTGGTATCCACAAACTCAGATCCATTGGTTAAATCACGATTTATTGTAGGATCTTATACTTTTGCAGTGCTTGTGGACCTGATCTATCATTACGCCTATTGTTTGGATCTAAGACTGGATCCGTACAAGAGAATGAACTCACGGGCTCCATTACACTTAGATCCACAGTGTAACAACCCAGATATAGATTTGTTAAGTTCCAACAGTATACAAATCATTGATCCAGGGAAAGAGTGTGTTCCACAAGTCTGCTCAAAGATTCCCAATGAAGGAGCGAAGAAAATATTTGTTAAAACCATCAGTGGGAATTCTATATGCCTTCAAATCTAGGAAGGAATGCTGATTCAAACCCTCAAATAGAAGATCCAAAAACACACTTGCATTCCAGTAGATTTACAAAACTTGATATATATCAGAAAACAAATGCAGGATGACCAAACATTGAAGGACTATGATGTATAGTTTGATGCATCCATCTAACTCACCTCGAGACTTATTGGAGGATTCTCTGGAAATAGTTCTAAAGGTCCTGCATCTTTCAAAGATGTTGTTAAAGGAAAGGGAATGCCTCAAAGTTCACCTGAATCTACACCATCCCTCCCTAGGCCATATATTGTGGAGCAGAAAACCCATATCCCAACTTTAACTATTACGGTAGCAGAAAACCCAGATCTCGGCTTTAACTATTATGGTGGATGAAGTAAATAGTCTTTATGCAGATTTCTACACCAAAGCGCTCATTTGCAGATTTAATGGATTCTGGCCCAAATCAGAGGCACTACGTCAATGGATCTTCACAAATTGGACTCCCCATTGTGACATTCACTTATGCTCAAAAGGATTATTTATTGTCGGATTTGACTCAGTCCAAGACAAATATAATGTATTAAATGAAGGGACCTGGTTCTGGGGAAACGCTAGACTCTTTATGACGCCCTGTGTTGGGCCGTTAATATGCCATTATTATTATCACTTGTGAACGCTTATTCCACCCATTTCTACCATTCTTCATCACGTCATTTATTATAATTTATTATTTAAATCCATTTTATGATGATTTATGCTTTTATGAATGAATGTTATTTATTCTCCTTTATTTCTAATAAATTGATGATTATGAATTATTTTATCAATGATAGTTTTAATAAGTTGGTTATAACATTATTCACCATTTTTAGCCTCCAAGATAATTTCCGGATTGAAGATTTGATCATTAAAAGTGCCAACTCAGAAATGCGCTGGAATAAGGAGTGACAGTTTTGCGGTTGAGATTCTGAGCAAATGAAGACGAATCTGGAAAATCCGGAACATGGGTTTTGTTCATAACGGACCCAATTAACTTTAAGAAAGAACGGTTTGCCCAAATTCGACATGTACTGAGAGAAACGTAGGGTTCTTTGAGCACGATTTTCTCAGATCTGTGGTTGCGGCCGTCCTCCAAATCTCAGCTACAAAGCCAAATTCGACTTGCTGTTGTTGAAAGAGGGATGTAAATCTATTTTATTGTTGATCAATTGGTTGGAAGAATTTCAATATTATTATTAGAGATCCTATTTGCTATTTAATTTCTCCACCTTCTGATTATAAAAGGAGAAGCATGTATTGTGTATGGGGGGATGGAGAGACTTTTCTTATTGTAATTTGCAGAATTGTGCATCGGCTCTTGTTAAGAGAGTGTGAGCTATTTGTAAACATTATTAATGCCTGATTAATAAAGGAGTTCACTGTTGTTCCATTTCTCAAGCGCTGGAGTAAAGCACAGCAACGCTTCACCGGTGGTTGAGGGCCCGGCCCTGGTGGAGCGATCTGCTGTCTGTATTTCTATTAGTTTATTTCTGTTGTGTGAAGTTCGTTCATTACAATTAAAGAATTGAGTTATTGCTAATTGGATCAAATACAGAGTCATTGTTATTCCATTCTTTACAAGAAGCATGATTCATGATTCAATTGTTATAAAATGTTGTTTTACTGTATCTAATTCCAGTTGTTGTTCCTTTTGTTTATGAATTACGATAGTTGATTGTTGCATGGCTGTCGACATGATTAAAGAGTAGAAATCTAGTTTGCTTGGTTATGAATTGAATTCACTGTTTATTTTACGCTGCTATTCAATTCCTGTTCATTGCTTTAGATTGTTGTTCCTTTCCAGTTTGCGTTTTAGATTTCATTTCCTTTGAGTTGTTTTCACTTGCTTTGAGATCTCTAAACTGTAGAGGGCAGAGCTAATCATTCCAGGTCCCCAGATTGGGTCATCTCACATCGATTTCTAGGGGAAAGAGTTATTACTACTGCATCCCTAATCGATGTCTAGCAAGGTTGTTGTAGTGTAGTCTTTACATTTCTGTCATTTGTAATTAGATTTATTTTCAAGCAGATTTCTTTTCAAGCATTTATTATTTCTGCATTTGTATTTTTATACTACATCTTCACAAACATTACTCTTGAGTAAATAGCCGCCTCAGACTGAGTACACTCTTGAAATAAAAAGTCGTCCCTGGGTTGACAATTAATGTGAGGTAATTAGGAGTTACAAAGACACCTTTTTATCGCTCCACATTTTGGCGCCGTTGCCAGGGAGAGTGTAGCCATTTCTAAAGAGTAGTGTGAATCTGATGAGTGCCTGCTAGGGAAGAGTTGGATCTTAAAAACGGAAGGTAAGAACCTACGTGCGAAGCATGTAAAAGCCCTGCTCCACTGTCCGCTTTCCTAACAGATTTGTTGTTGCTTTGTTGGGTAGAAATAGATGTTTGAATTTTTTGTGAGTGACTAGGGAAAAAATAGAAATTTTGAAAAATAAATCACATGATTTCATTCAAGTGGTGATGTAAGCACCACCCATTTCACTAACCGATTGACAGGAACATTTGAAGAAGGAGCCTCGAAGAAACACATGAAGAACATCTTATATTATGGTAAGAAATGACTCACATTTCTACTTTTGAATTTCCTATCAAAGATCTAGGAGGAGTGACACAAATGCACATAATTCCCCCATCTTTACCAAATTTTCATGGTTTAGCAAATGAAGATCGAGATACATTCTTATTTGAGTTCGAAATACTTTGTAGAGGATATGATTATTGTACTAATGATCAAAGATTGAAAGTGTTTCCTCTTACTCTAAAAGGAGCAGCTCTCCGATGGTTCATGAGCCTAGGTGGGAATTGCATCAAATCATGGGAGGACATGAAGAACATATTCTTGAAGAAGTACTAAGACTATTGCAAATCCAATGAAGATATTTTCGGTATGATACAAGGGGAAGATGAAAGTTTGGAGGACTATGTAAATCGATTTCATTATAACCTTCAAAAATCAAAGCATAAGCATTTGGAAAAAGAGATCTTAAAAACACTCCTTCTTAAAGGAATCAAAGATGAATTTTTAGAACTCTTCAATCTGATAGGAAAAGGTGATGTTTTTCGGTTATCATATGATGATGTTTGTGAGTTGTGCATAAGGTATTCAAGAGGAATCTCCAAGGCTGGTAAGAATTCTAGAGATGTTTGTTCTTTCTTTTCCAAATCTGCTACAAGAATAAGAGACATAAGAGCTGAAATCAATGATTTATTTGAAAATTTTAAAGTTGATTTTATTAGCTCTCTAAGCTCAAAATTGGACGTTTTGCAGGTTCATAAAAATGAAGAATTTGATGAAGTGTTTTTCCCTCATGGCCGAAAGGAGCAGCCCATAGGTGGTTACTCTTCCTTATCTAGGATGGAAGTATCATATCAAAGAGGTGAGGAAGCTGCAACAAGGTCAAAACCATGGAAATCATGGCCTACAGGTATGGTTCAAAACACTTCTTCTCCATTCTCTTACTTCCATAATCCATTATGGAATACTCATGTTCTAGGGCAGCCATGTCAATTTCAATATAACCACCAATCTTATCTACAAGTTTGGCATGGTTCACCTTATGATTACATGACTACTCTCCCTCATCTTGTAGCACAAGCACATTCTCCATATTCTCCACCAGCTCTTTCACAACATCCTGCTTGCATATCAAATTTATCCACTCAACCCAACCAACTACATCATCACAATGCTCCATTCCATACACAATTTCCTGCTCAACTAATTCCACACCCTCACCGCAATAAACCAGTACAACATACTTACAGTGTTGAACTACCAAATTTAACCACCCTTCCCACCCATTCTATCTCACATGCGTCATTAGAGAAAACTTACAATGAGATTCAGAATGTTTCAAATTCAAAAATTGTAGAAGTTATGGAAGCAAATGAGGTTTCTTCTAGGTTGCACCAACAAACCATTTTAAAAGCTCAAGAACTTCATGGTATGATGGGAAATCAAGAAAGTAACGGATATATTGAAGATTGGTTTCACTCCATCACGTGTTTGCATCATCACTCTATGCTTCAACAATTTTTGATACTATTTTTTCAAGGGAAGTTGGCTTCTCATACCCTAATTTTCATTAATATGCATTTTTCAAATTTGGGTATGTGTATACATGAAGCCTTATTTCGAAAATGGCTCCACTGGAAGTACTCATATACGTAGTCATATTCATTTTTCAAATCAAAATAGGTTAGTATAAAACATAAAATAAATAAGGGAATAAATAAATGCATTTTGTTTTTTATGTAAAACTAGTTGTTTTTTTGTTGCAACATGCTATGCAAATCAACATTGGTGATAATTTTTTAAATTCATTTGTGTATGTAGATGACTTATAATGAAAATAATAGCTCTACAAACACTCATATTCACTTTTATCACCAAATTTGAAAAAATGCTTGAATATCATTTTTTTGGCTTGCGGGCTTGATGAACTTTATGGAAAAACAGTCGGGACAGTCATGTTTTGAGAGACCAAAAATGAATATTTTTAAAACCTGTTTCTACCCTAGATAGCCCTTTATGTCTACTTTCTAACCCAATTTGAACCAGTCAATTTGGATTTGAAACGAAAAAGTTAGAACCAAAACATTGACCGGATGTCTAGCGGGCAGCTCAGGAACAGAGTTGGGACAGTCAGTTTTTGGAGGCCTAAATGACCATATTTTTAAAACCTGTTTCTACCCTAGATAGCCCTTGATGTCTACTTTCTAACCCAATTTGAATTAGTCAATTTGGATTTGAAACGAAAAATTTAGAACCAAAACATTGACCGGATGTCTAGCGGGCAGCTCAGGAACAGAGTTGGGACAGTCAGTTTTTGGAGGCCTAAATGACCATATTTTTAAAACTTGTTTCTATGGTAGATTCCCCTATGAATCTAGTTTCCAATGCAATTGGAATCACTCATTTTAGATATCGTATGGGGAAGTTATGATCAAAATACTGACTGTCTATCGTAAATCAGCACCCTTAAAACTCTGTTTTTCCGGATGTTCCTTACAGTATTTCACCTATCAATTCTTCTTTTCTTCAAAACCTGTTTCTATTGGAGATAAATAAATGAATCTACTTTCATTTCCAATTTTAATCATTCGAATCCGACATCAAACAAAGAATCTATGCTTAAAACTTTCACTGTTGTTCTAAGTGGGGTAAGCGAAAATGACTCTGTTATGCAGGTTGTTCTAAGTAAAATTGACATATCATATCATTGAATTTTTAAAACCTGTTGCTATTGGAGATTAAACTTTGAATTAGCTCTCATTTGGCTTTGGAATCACTCAATTTGGACGAAAAACAAAGAAGTTGTGACTAAAACACTGCAGGTTAGCATGATTGGCCACTGCTCTCCCGCAGGTAACAAATAAATTTTACTTTGTTATTTTCTCCACGGATTTGTTCTACAGAGTAACTACTTGTTAGTTTTTTGCATAATTCTTGGATTAGGGGAGCCCGCGCACCTCTCTTTCTCCATGATTTAATGTTTTCTTGCAGGTAGACACTCGTTTTTTGCAGGTCTTGGGAAAATAAAGAATGTCAATTTATGGACGAGTGATTTTTGAAAGAAATTTTATGAAACAAAGGAATTTCATCTAACTCATTACCCAACGGATTCGTAATAGAAGAAATGAAGAATTGATTTCAATTTGAAGATTCATGTCTTATCACTACTGCCAAAACATTTTTCAAAGAGATCATTTTTTTGACATAACATCATAGCTGTTGTAACCTAATTTATTTATTTACATACTGTTTTTGTTGTTTTTTTTCTAATTTCTCTTATATTTTGTGTTTCAGGTATTGCTTCATTCAAAGTGTAACTCATCCTCAACATCAATACCATGAACAGCTAATTTGTTTTTGCATGTTTGCATTGTATGACTGTCCATTTTGCTGTTCCTTTTCCAAAGGAACGGCACTTGCGTTTTTGCTGTTCCTTTTCTAAAGGAACGGCACTTTTAGTTTTCGCTGTTCCTTTTTCCAAAGGAACGACATTTGCATTTTCACACTTTTTTGTGTGTATTTTTTCTTTTTGGTGTGCATTTCCTTTGTTGTTCCCTACAAGGAACAACACTTTTTTTGAGTGTTTTTGCTGTTCCTTCAAAGAAGAAACACTTTGGGAGCAACCCTTCCTTCCTCTTGTGGAATTATTTTTAGTTCATCTCAACCACATTTTACTGATTCCCTTTTATGGCATGAAGTACACTATTTCATGAGGACAATAATTATGGATTCTATTGAAGCGAGCTAATATCATTCATGTTATGATCTTTAACAGGACAACTCCTAGATGATAGATTATTTTCAAAAGGGACACAATTATTTATATACTACTTTACTGCATTGTTTTCTGTTGAACATGATATTGATTGATCATCTTAATACCATGCTGGTTCCACCCTTCCTGGTTATAATCTTCTCTGTCTGTAATAAATGAGATTATGGGTATATTTTTTTCTATTGACATGTTCAAATTCTTCCACCATCCCTGCTCTTAAGGAGTGCTGAGCCTCCCTCTTTTTATCATAAAAATGTGTAATAATAACAAAATTTTGTTCGCAGATGGAGGATAGGGGGTCTCATTACGAGCCAGCCTACCATGTTCATAAGGCTGTAACAAAGTGACATTCCCATTATGGCCACCACACCGGGGTTATGATCCATTGGATAGCCCAATTATCCTTGGAACAGGAGGTCTCATCACGAGCCGGCCTGATCACTTTTGCTACATCCCAGTGAATGGCAGTGTGGTTATCTGGTTACCACGCCAGCACATTGATCTCTTCTGTAGAACAACAATGTAACTCTCTAGTTATAAATTGAGGATTCTGGCTCATATGGGTTTAAAAGCAACCCTGTCGAGGCTATGGACGCCTGCTGGCAGCAGTGGCTTTGCTTATGGTATTGAAGTTATATCTTATCGTCAATTATTATTATAATACCATTTTCTTATTTTTTTCTTTTTATCAGAGAAGTTATTTCCTTAACTTTTTCCCTGTTTTGAACCTTTATGCATGAGAAATTGTTTTATGATCAATCGCATCATTTTCAGCTAGCATACTATCAGTAAAGCATCTTTTTGGCATATTGTTGTTCTTTTTCTCTTTTTTCGTAACTTATCATCAATCCAAAGCGTCCTATCTCTTATTCATAACTATCTTTACACACTCTGCTCTCATTATAATCATAACTCTCGTTGTCCTATCATTGATATGTGTACTCTGCTTCATTTACTGATATATTGTTCATTCCCGTGCCTTGCCATCAGCACAACACCTCTCATATGCTTTATGGTCATGGAATTCCTTTTCCAATTGGAGGGGGGAATGTATGCATTATGGGATTGCATGCGATATGATTACTGCACTTTGCCATCACTTGTTGATTTGCCGAAATATTAGTATTGCATGTATACATAAGTTTTTCTGATTAAAATTTTTGCATGCATCTTATCTATTGCTTACACTATGGATTCAAGAACATTGTATGCCAAATAGTGCTTTGTTTGCAGGAAAACAACAAGTATGGGCAGAATTCTATTCATAGCATGACCACACTATTGCACTTAACAGAAGAGGCTCGCGCACGTGAACAATTCTTCAGACATGATGTGCTTACTTGGATTCCACCTTTTGCATCACTTTCAGCACCAACTCTGCCTACATCAGCTTCAACAACTGCCAGTCCATATATGTCATTCCACATTTTTGGAGGTAAAACTTGAGGTAAAATAGCATAATTTTCTGATTTATTACGAATTTAGGAGAATTTCATAAAAATCCATTTTGAGCATTATTTATCATCCTTCATTCCACATCTTTACCACTTTCCCTTTTTCAGCGGCATATCATTTTCGAGTATGGGGGAGTGTTCCTTTCATTCATTTCTTTCTTATGACCATGTCATCCATATTCTTTATCATCCATTGTTATTCTTATTCATTCTTTACACCTCCATTATTCCATGTTGTTTTACACCAAGCATAGAATTCAACAGCTAGTAGCAACCACCTCAATTTTTTTCTAGCATTGCATGAGGGCATGCTAATTTTTCAGAGAGGGGGAGGAATTGCTACGCATGATGGATGTTTTCAATTTTCTTTCTCATTTAAGGCATACAATTTCATTTTTACACAATGCAGAAATTGATTTCCATAATATTTTTAAAACTATGAACTCAATTCTTGTGGTTTCTGGAAAACACAGACGTATCATTAATACAAACCCAGATAATTTCAAGATAAATTGGTTCATAAAATTTCGGAAATCATGCACTCTCACCTACATCCATTTTGTTTATATCTCATGATCCGTGCATCAAAACGATCTGATTTTTGGATCATAAAGGCATTCATATATTATAAATTTACTTGCCAAATTTCAACAAAAGCTGGTTTGTAGTTTTTGAGAAAATGGTTAATGAAGTTTGCTGTTACTTATATCATATTTTGTTGCAACTTCATATATACATATAGTTGAATGTCAATATAAAAATTGTTATGCCTTCATGAAGATTACTAAAAGTGAATATTCATTAATTAAGGAAGAATTCATTTGTTCTATCCATTTCATGAGCTGAGATGAACATATTTTTTATTGCTTGGTTAACACATGGGTTTTTGTCTTTGGGTTGCATGAGGACATGCAATATATTCAGTTTTCGTTGCATGAGGACATGCAACATATTGAGTGTGGGGGTATGTTGGGCCGTTAATATGCCATTATTATTATCACTTGTGAACGCTTATTCCACCTATTTCTACCATTCTTCATCACGTCATTTATCATAATTTATTATTTAAATCCATTTTATGATGATTTATGCTTCTATGAATGAATGTTATTTATTCTCCTTTATTTCTAATAAATTGATGATTATGTATGAGTTTATCAATGATAGTTTTAATAAATCATTTGTAACATTATTCACCACTTTTAGCCTCCAAGATAATTTTCAGATTGAAGATTTGATCATTAAAAGTGCCAACTCAGAAATTCGCTGGAATAAGAAGTGACGATTTTGCGGTTGAGATTCTGAGCAAATGAAGAAGAATCTGGAAAATCCGGAACATGGGTTTTGTCCAGAACGGACCCAATTAACTTTATAAAAGAACGGTTTGCCCAAATTCGGCTTGTACTAAGAGAAACGCAGGGTTCTTTGAGCACGATTTTCTCAGATCTGTGGTTGCGGCCGTCCTCCAAATCTCAGCTACAAAGCCAAATTCGACTTGCTGTTGTTGAAAGAGGGATGTAAATCTATTTTATTGTTGATCAATTGGTTGGAAGAAATTCAATATTATTATTAGAGATCCTATTTGCTATTTAATTTCTCCTCCTTCTGATTATAAAAGGAGAAGCATGTATTGTGTATGGGGGGATGGAGAGACTTTTCTTATTGTAATTTGCAGAATTGTGCATCGGCTCTTGTTAAGAGAGTGTGAGTTGTTTGTAAACATTATTAATGCATGATTAATAAAGGAGTTCACTGTTGTTCCATTTCTCAAGCGCTGGAGTAAAGCACAGCAACGCTTCACCGGTGGTTGAGGGCCCGGCCCTGGTGGAGCGATCTGCTGTTTGTATTTCTATTAGTTTATTTCTGTTGTGTGAAGTTCGTTCATTACAATTAAAGAATTGAGTTATTGCTAATTGGATCAAATACAGAGTCATTGTTATTCCATTCTTTACAAGAAGCATGATTCATGATTCAATCGTTATAAAATGTTGTTTTTCTGTATCTAATTCCAGCTGTTGTTCCTTTTGTTTATGAATTACGATAGTTGATTGTTGCGTGGCTGTCGACAGGATTAAAGAGTAGAAATCTAGTTTGCTTGGTTATGAATTGAATTCACTGTTTATTTTACGTTGCTATTCAATTCCTGTTCATTGCTTTTAGATTGTTGTTCCTTTCCAGTTTGTGTTTTAGATTTCATTTCCTTTGAGTTGTTTTCACTTGCTTTGAGATCTCTAAACTGTAGAGGGCAGAGCTAATCATTCCAGGTCCCCAGATTTGGTCATCTCACATCGATTTCTAGGGGAAAAAGTTATTACTACTGCATCCCTAATCGATGTCTAGCAAGGTTGCTGTAGTGTAGTCTTTACATTTCTGTCATTTGTAATTAGATTTCTTTTCAAGCAGATTTATTTTCAAGCATTTATTATTTCTGCATTTGTATTTCTATACTACATCTTCACAAACATTACTCTTGAGTAAATAGCCGCCTCAGACTGAGTACACTCTTGTAATAAAAAGTCGTCCCTGGGTTGACAATTAATGTGAGGTAATTAGGAGTTACAAAGACACCTTTTTATCGCTCCACACCCTGGTTCACTGATTTCGACCCCAACACTATGGTGGTATCCAAACTTCCAATTTGGATCAGATTACAAAATCTACCTCTCCATGATTGGCTTCCCCAAGTATTAGAAGGTATAGGGAACTCTGTGGGGAAATTTCTCAAGATCGATTTAGATCGAACACACAAAGGCATCTTCACATTCACCAGAATTTGTGTTGAAGCGGACCTCAGTTAAGGATTACCGGATCACATTATACTGAACTAAAAAAATCAACAATGCTCATAAATTCTTGATTATGAAAACATGACATTTCAATGTCATACATGTCTACAAGTGGGACATCTTCAAAGCACATGCCCACAACCCAAAAAAGACAACAACAGGAAGAAGAGACAACCTCAAAATCCTAAAGGTTGGAAATTTGCAGCATCAAAGGAAGCTGAAGTGGAAGAAGCAGAAGCACTAGAAAATGATACAAATGACAATATCAAGAATGACACGCTCAACCCACAGCCGGACGTGCTCGAGCATAACGCTGCCCTAAGTCCAATTTCTACAGTTTCACAGATGCAACAGGCAAAATCTACCCTTGAAAAAGAGATAAGTGGATCCAAACGCTCCCATGTTTCAGAAGGATCATATTCTGAGAAAGAGCCCCCATCTAATGTAAAGGAGAATAAAGTGGCTATAGTAACATCCACACCCAACAATGGAGGTTGGCGCAAAGTGGAAAAAAAGAAAGGTATAAAAGAATATTTTTTTCTCTATGACGAGTATGTATAAATCCTGCATTACAGGATCAACTCAATATTTCATATGATACTAACATCTACAACATGTATTTTTTTCAATCATGAATAAAATTGTGATTTTTACTTGGGAAAAAAAAATCATTAGGTGCTATAATACAATCTATTTGACCATAGATACATTATGCATCAATTTACAAGTAAAAACATATATAGAGCCATACATCATCACTGATCAAATACATGCTTATAACCAACACAATAACAAGAAAAATACCATGGATAAAACAACAATAAAATCCATATAGAAACCTGTACATTTGCATACAAAATACCAAAGGAATGAGCTCTTCATTACTAAATGTAATAACAAACTAGATATGGGACTTGCACGTTCGACCTAACCATAGATTGGATGAGACAAATCTCTCTTCATCCAATCACCCCCGTGCCATATTCCAAGCATGAATGTGGGGCTCAAACTGAAAGAACCAACTGGGGCATCTCGAGGCTAAAACACCTCACCCTCATCAAATAGAAATCAGGCTTTACTGTGATCTACACCCGATCACTAAGCCAACACAAGCATGGATATCACCAAATTCTCTCCACCTAAACCATGAGGAATTTTCCCATCCCTTAGTCTCTCAGGCTTTACCGCAACCCACAATTTGAATCAGGGGTCACTAGGCCCTAAACTGAGACATAATCTCCAGGCTTTACTGTATATCCAAAACCCATGATTCCTAGGCCTGAATGGAGAGAAAACCACCTCTTAGGCTTTATCACAATCCAAACCCAGATTACTAGGCCCTGAACCGAGGTAACACATGAACCGTTTCCAATATCATTCAGAGATCCCCCTCACTCAACTTTAAATCCATTCAAAAATCTAGCTAAACGAAACATGAGAACTCCACAACACCATGGCTATCCGAAAATGGCAAGGCTAGGCTGAATACATTATCACACCCAGAAAAAACCCATGCCAAGATAGAAAAGAACCACATACAATACCATGCATGCCAAATATAGCAAGGAAATCATACATGCAAATCAATACCTTCCAAGAATTGTGTTGTAGTTGCTTGATTCAATGCTCCTCCTTGCTTGCTTCATCATTCTTCTTTCTTTCTTGCCTTTCTTGCTCAGATGCCAAAGTGCTCCAAGAAAATATAAGTGTCCAAGAGTGTGTGTGTGAGAGAGAGAATAATGAGAGAGCTCCAAAAGTGCACTAACAAAACGTAGAAAAATTTTGAGCTAAAATCTTGCCAATTGATCCTTAGAAGTTTTTTTATCAATGCCGCCTCCATTTTCTTCAATTTCCATTATTATCCTTCATTTTCCTCCTCACATGCAACCTATGACATTTCACCTTCCTTTTCTCTCATTTTCCATTATTTTCATAAGCAAATGTGCTAAAATGTTGTTTTTCATCTTTAATGCATTTGCCATTGTTGATCAGCGGTTGTCATTGATGTCAACCCAAGCAGCACCAGGGGCTAACCCAATATTGCATGGGAATTTTGACCTACCAAATTAATATATTATGGGTCAATAATTATTTTATGGTTTCTGCTTGTTGATATGTTTCCGTTGATATATGGCACGCCATGTAATTCTTCACGGTTTGAGAGATATTCATGTTTGAAGTTTGTACCCCCAAATTGTGGGCTAAAACCCCATCGGGTTGGGGCATGGGTCATTGAAAAGTCATAATTAATATTTTTTAAGCTCCTAAAATCCCTCCCACATTCACTTGTTGAAGCCCCTCTCAACTTAAGCATTTATATAAATTGTGATCTTCTTTTCCTCCTTAGGCAAGGGATTTTGCCATCTGAAACAGGTCATTGTTGAATTTGCGCTCTAAATTTTTTTCTACGAAGGTTCAGAAGCTGAAATTTTTATGAGGCAAAGCTGAAGTCCTGAGGAATCTGCTGTAAAAATTTCAGATCAAGGTGCACAATATTTTGGAGATATGATCTGTGGAAGTCAGGGTTTTTGCAGGCTCCTGAAATTCATCTCAAAGAAGTTACCTTGGTAAATTCGTCATAACTCTCTCTCTGAGTATCGGGTTGGAATTCTGTAAAAATTGGTGAATAGTGCACAGTATGTGCCTTTTTCTCTATGAATTTCAGAGCCAAATGAAGAAACAGTGACACATGTCATGCCATACAAGTGCGCTCTATTGAAACAGTCCATAATTAGGGCATTGTGAGAGATTGGGTATAACTCTCTCTAAAGGAATCCAAATTGGGTCAGACCTATGGCATTGGAAAGACAACTTAGAGAACTACTACAGGACCGAAAATTAGATATTGAGGATCTGAAATAACAGAGATACACTAGATTCAATATTGAGCTCCTAGAAGGCAAGAAAAAACTAGATCATGTGTTGTTAAGGGTTGCAAAGGACCAGACTTTCTACGGCAGCAAAGCAAAGCAAGATGCAGCAGAGGGTAGCATGACAAGAGCAGCAACCAAGGTGCATAACAGCAGCAAGAAGTTCATCATATGAAGTCTTCAAGTGGGCAGCACTACATACAATCATTGTAAAGGTATCATTGTGCTTAGTCATTGTAAATACATTATTGTACAAATTGTACTAGTGTCTATCTGCCAAGGGTTGAAGAGGTAGTGGTTGTGTCAAAGTTGGGGTTATGGTCTAGTATATCTTCTTCTTCTGCATCATTCTATATCATTGTAAAGTGGACCATTTTCCCTGGTACGAGAGTCCATTCTTCTTTTATTCTTCTATAGGGTGGTAGGGTGGTGGTAGGGTGAATTGTAGCTCATTAGGTGTTGGGGCATCCGTTCAGTTGACTACTGAAGAATCTCGGGCGTTGGAGTGTCCATCCAGTGGGAGCTGGAGAAGAATGTTTTCTAGATTCTAGGAAGTTGGAGCTTTATTTTCAATTGGAGTTGAATATTAAAGAATTATTAAAAAATCGTTAGGTGGTTTGGTCCCGGAGTGGGTTTCCACCTTAAAAAATGTGTGCATTTGTGTTCCTCTTGTTTGCTGCTATAATTGTACAAACACTGATAATAATTGAAGTTTAACTAATGCTCTAATTGAAAGGAATACTGATTCACCCCCCCGCCCCCTCTCAGTATTTCCAACAGCCATTGCCTTTGCCAATTTCATTTAGCCATAATAAACCAAATGAACACTCGCTAGGATGTTTTTCCCAACATTCAACTTGGAATAAGTGTCCCATAAACTGTGGTTATTATATATTTTTCATGGATTGTTGACCAGGGTTGTTATAAAACCCTCCCCCATGGGGGAACACTGTCCTTGATTTTCAATGACACCTACAAACCAACAAACCATTGAAAATAAAACATACTACCTATGGAGCTTTATAACACAACTCATTGCAATATTTACAATGAATAACCTTCTTAAAATCAAACCAACATAACAATCATACCATGTATTGGAGCTTTATAACACAACTCACTACGGTATTTACAGTAGTATACACATATACACATTTTCTCAACCAACAAATAAAAGGATATTATGCCCTTGTCAACAATAAGGGAATCCAAAGGCTCACACCTTCACCCTCAAAGTAGTACCATGATTCACTTCCTTCCTAGGAAGTCCAGAATCCACAATTAGAGCCAAAGCTGCATCCAATGTCAAGCGTTACAATTCTGCACTACTATACCCTCAGTGAACAGTTACTGGCTCATTGTTCCAGGGTGCACTCCCAATATGCATCTGATTCCATCTGGCAATGCTAATGACCAAACAAATCCATACCCAACCTTCCCTTCTCTAATACACACTCCCTCAGGCAATCTGGTCATCCCTTTCCGTGCAATCACTCACCTTCCAAGTTCCCCGACATCCCCTATCCCGGGCGATCCATCCCTTTGGCAAGGATTCCTCGCATAAGAAGGTAAAAAACCAAGGCATATACCCACCTTAATCATCATAACAGTCGTAGCATGCTCATGGAAATCAATGGAAACTATTGGGTACCAATGTCCGACAATGTCCCTACTCCTGAAGTGCTTTACCAACATACTGTTGCATGTTCCAATTCCTTTTGCTGATGCTGCTAGTTCTTACAGTCGGTTTCAACCACCCAACCGGGAATTTCTATGCTTCATGTACCAAGCACATAGCTGCCATTATATTCAAAATAAATTGAAATAAATTCAAATCATACCTCATTGGTATCTCGTCAATAAGGTACACTTGCAATCCTGTTTACTTCCTATCACACAAGTCAAACTAGATTTTTGATCAAATCATCGTGTATAAACATATCACATCTAGTTAGCTCAAAACACAACCATCATAGGTAAAAATTATGAATCACATGCAATCATTACAAACCATAATCATAAATCACATGTAACCATCATAAGTCAGAATTGTAGATCATATTCATAATAGAACTGAAATAAAATATCGATACTTATCCTTCATTGGTCCTTACTTTTGCCTTTGTTATTTTGTACCCATGTTGGATTGGTTGCCACACTTGGCAATCAACCAATTCTTTTGCTTCTCTTCAATCAAGTACACATACACACAATGTACCTCACAACACATACATCCACACAAGACGTACACAACCACACAATACATATACATATACAGGGCACAATGCATTGAATACACATGTCATGATACCATGACTACACAATGCACATACATAGTACTGCATGTACACAACACATCATGTATTACATGCACACAATACCACATGTATATTAGTAACATATGCACAACATGTACACAATATCACCTGTACACATCACTACTTGCACAACGTGTGCCCAACATCACATTTACACGACACCACTTGCACAACGTGTACACAATGCCAAATGTGCACCAAATCACTTGTATAATGTGTACACAATACCACATGTACACAACACCACATGTATGACATGTACATGACACTACACATACACAACTCCACATGCACTACATGTACACAACGCCACCTACACACAACACCGCATGTACAACATGTACACAACACCTCATGCGCACAACACCATATGTAAAATCATGCACACAGCACCATATGTACATAACACCATATGTACAACACACACACACAACACCATATGTACATAACACTGCATATACAACATGTACATTGCAACATACATACACAACACCGCATATCTAACATGCACATAACACGATATGCACACAACACCGCATATCCAACATGAAAAAAATACGATATGTACACAACACCACATATCCAACATGTACATAGCACCATCTATACCTAGCACATCATATGCAATATACACATAACACCACATATACAACATCATATGTACATAGTTCTACATATGTTACATTTACACATCACCATAGGTACAATCATTGAATATACAACATGCACAACATATACACAACAATAATACTACACATCCATAGACCACACACTAACCTCACAAGAAACCTTGCTTCTAGTGTCTTTCCACTATCCATGCTTATCCTAGCATGTTGTAGATCATAATACCTTCACTTCACTGATGTATCCATCAACATTACCTGTCCATAACATAACATAAGGAGTACAAGCATATAACATTAAATCATATCCATATGATACTATCCTCATAGATATGTCAAGGCTACTCTGCCACTTGATTTCTCATAGCCAAGAACCTCTTAATTCCATTCACCTGTATAATCAATCATTCCTCCATCAGAAATATCCGTGAAAACCTTGTCATACAGTGACATAGCTACATACATACATACATATATGATCATTAGCATAAAACAATCATCATCCTATCAGACAGTGACACACACACACACACACACATATATACATATAAATTATTAGCATCAACAACCATGATCCATGACGACCCTGTCAGACACGACATACATACATGTATACATATATAAACACTAGCATAATCATGATCACAACACAATTTCTAGATATCATAATGTCTAGGTTAAGAGAACTTCCTTTATCTATGCACAACATTGAGAACAACAGTTCCCAACATAGCCAAGGAATATGATGCCTCTGATCCATTCACTTGACCTTTCTGGTTTCCTTTCTCATGTTTGTACTGCCACCATCGATGTACCACAATGGACCCAAACAATCAAACCAACTGTCATATTCTTACCTTCCGCTATGCTTACTCATACACCGAGTTTCATTCGAGTCTTACATTACCTGTTGGGTACCACACAACTCTTCCCAAGCTCCATTACTTTCCTCTTTCCCAACCAATTCCCAAGACTCTCAAACAAAAGGTAAGAACAAGAAGAAAACCATGAAAACCAATAACAATACAACACCACAAACAAAGTGGCACGACCATGCACTAGACACAATCAAGACTGCAAATCGAGCGAAAAAACAAAAAAAGATTAGAAGCACAAGACTAGCAACGAACACCATGAATTAATCCCCATGGTTGCCAATACTTCCAAAGGAAATCTCAACCTGAGCCTTCTTCAAGATTTCATGGAAATCTCTTTCCATGTAATCCTCTGCATCATACCACCACAATCACAAAACTGTCAACGTCTAAATAGATATAACAATAGACTAGTTATCTTACCTTGTTGTGCCAAACATGTTGCCTTGTATATGAACACATACATATATCATCTCTCAAGGGACTCCAATCCCTTGATGAATCCAACCATAACTAGAAACCAATTGTTATACTTGTCAAATGCATGTTAATAAATACAACACATATCCACAAAATGTTAGACAAAATCAAGGTCAAGAAGACGTCTTGTATGAAAAGCACTCATTTGTTTGGAATTAGGGTTTCCAAACATAGCCAAAGGAATTATTACCCAATTATTTTCTTTTAACCCTTTTGCAATCGAGTCCTACTATGTACTTTCATATCACCTATCTGCTAGTTATACAAACACACAAACTATTACCTTGTCATGCTAATACCAAGCATGTTTCCCTGCAATTGTTCACACAGGTCAATCACATGTTTCAAATATCAAGACATCATATCTATTAACTAAAATCAACGTTTACCAAATCTAAAAACCATGTCATAATCAACAATCAACTCATAGTTATAAGTCATAATACATAATGCCCTAACTATCATCTACTTGCACTCAAGTACATATCAACTATCTCAACACATGTGTGGTAGTACGTCCATCTCAAAACAACATCATTTCTTCATGCAATATTATACGCACATACTCATATCATGCAATTAATCAAACATTCAACAATAGACGACATAATAGACATAAACGCTAAAAAACCAAATAGATGACATAATCAAACATTCAAGTATAAAGTAGGCGACATAATCAAGCTCATACCTTAATATACCTCAGAGGAGGCTATATTGTCTGCACAATCAATCTATTTTAGCATGATATAACTTCACAACACATCAAATCGACCTAAATAAGGCCATGATATCCATAATAGTAACTAGCTAACATGTTCACATCATAGATTCATAAACAAATGTCATTCATGCATAACAATCACATATGCATAGTCAACCTAGATTAGTATGAAATAATAGCACAAATAATTTGACTCATACCTGAATGTCATAACCCTAACCATCTACCTAGGCCAATGATACATATACCATCAAGTTCTTAATGCAATAAGCCTAATCATCAAGTTACTAGCATATAACAACAAGAAGTTATATATCATGCTCATCAACAACATGTAGCTAACTATCTTACAAAAACAACATGTTTACCCACAACATGCTCATCAACAATGTATGTGTCATCTAACATAAAACAAAAATAACAATGCATACCACCACAGGTTGCTATCGTTCATGACTATCCGACACATGTACATATAACCGCACTAATAAACTAGCATCTATAATTTATGTAACCATAACATCAAAAGAATGAAAGGAATACTCATAACCATAATGCATATAACAATCCTTAACCTACATACCTACATGCCCAACATCTAAACCTGTATGATCAAATGATCTTGCCTCGAGGTCCAATGCTGCAACTTCACTTTGATGGTCTAAATATTGCTCTATCTTAGCCAACACATTAGCATCATAACATACCAATATCATCATGATGACCTAATTGCATACAATGACCTTATGCACAACAACCTTCACCAAACCAATGCAAAATAGACCATATGCACCCACTTGACATGTATAACCAATCATGAATGACCAATGCATGTCCCACATACAGCATCAACAAGTAATGCATACACAACATGTAGCAACATGTAAGAAAGTGTGCACACACATTACACAAGCATGAACAACACGTAATCAGTCATATACACATGACAACATGTTAACAACAAAACCATCAACCCTTCCATGGTGACGCCACTTCCACCATGGCTAACACAACATGGATGCAACAAATACATACGCAATAGGTATGAGAAAAAAATATGCAACCAACAGAAAATGACCAACACATCGCCCATCTAGTCCAAGGGTTGAACCATGCTCTGATACCACTCTGTGGTATCGGATATCACTCAAAGAGAACAAAAACCAAACAACACCCAAGGAGAGCGCAACCATGCTCTGATACCACTTTGTACACACCCTTCCCACATCTACCCAAGTAACCGACCAATCGGTGTAAACATATGACAAGATGCTACTATAATGAGATTCAACCTCCTATGTGACCTTAAGTAATTGGAACTAATGGAAAAAGAAACCTACAAACCTTCGACAACAACCAAAACACCCCCAAGAGGTAACCCAAACTTAGGCCTCTTACCCCTGGGTCACACTCACATTTTGACCCCCTTTGATCCATATTTGTAGGCATAACACTACATTTCAGGGGCTAAAAATCTATAGCTGCAAACATAACACTACATGCCAGCGACTAGGGCCACAATTGCTCAGTTTTGTGCCTGCGGCTCGGGGATTTAAGCCACCATTTTAGGCCTAGAGCGCAGGTCACTAACCAGAATTTCATGAAAACTTAAGGGATGTTAAATAGCAATAGGAAAATGATACATAAGCAATCACATCAACAAGAACTCATCTGGACCCCTCTTAGCCATGGTAGGAATTTTGTCAAACATGTCACAAACATTGAATCTATAGGTGCAAACAACAAATTTAAACATAGGGGTCTCATACTTATTTGAGAATTGATAAGAAGTAGTGCTCCCTTACATAATGAGCTGCAATAAAATCTATTTTACCATGGATACATCATGAATTCATTTACAAGTAAAAACATAGATAAATCGATAAATCATCACTCGTCAAATACATGCTTATGACCAACACAATAAAAACAGAAATACCATGGATACAACAACAATAGAATCCACATAGAAACTAATACATTTGCATACCAAATACCAAAGGAATTAGCTCTTCATTATTGAATGTAAAAACCAACCAGAGATGGGACTTCCACATTCTACCCGACCATAGATTGGCTGAGACAAATGTCTCTTCATCCAATCATCCCTGTGCCATATTCCAAGCATGAATGTGGGACTCGAACTGAAAGAACCAACCAGGGCATCCCAAGGCTAAACCACCTCACCCTCATCAAATAAAAATCAAGATTTACCATGATCTACACTCTATCACTAGGCCAACACAAGAATGGATATCATCAAATTCTCTCAGCCTAAACCGTGAGGAATTTTCTCGTCTCTTAGTCTCTTAGGATTTATCGCAACCCACAGTCTGAATTAGGGGTCACTAGGCTCTAAACTAAGACATACTCTCTAGGCTTACTGTATATCCCAAACCCAATATTCATAGGCCTGAATGGAGAGAAAAACACCTCTCAGGATTTACCACAATCCAAAACTAGATTACTAGGCCCTAAACCAAGGTAGCACATGAACCGAATCCATAATCATTTAGAGATCCACCTCACTCAGCTTTGAGTCCATCCGGAAATCCAGCTAAACCAAATGTCATAAATCCACAATACCATGGCTATTTGGAAATGGTAGGGCTAGGTTGAATACACTGTCACACCTGGAAAGAACCCATGCCAAGACAGAAACGAACCACATGAAATACCATGCATGCCAAATCTAACAAGGAAATCATATATGCAAATCAGTACCTGCCAAGAATCCTGCTATAGTTGCTTGACTCCTGCTCCTCCTTGTTTGCTTCCTCCTTCTTCTTACTTTCTTGCCTCTCTTGCTCAAATGCCAAAGTGCTCCAAGAAACTCTAAGTGTCCAAGAGTGAGAGAAACAGAGAGAATAATGAGAGAGCTCCAAAAGTGCACTAACAAAAGGTAGCAAAAGCTTGAGCCAAAAGCTTGCCAACTGATCCTCTGAAGCCTTTTTATCAATGAGGCCTCCATTTTCTTCAGTTTCCATTATTTTCCTTAATTGTCCTCCTCACATGAAACCTGTGACCTTTCACCTTCCTTTTTTCCTATTTTCCATTATTTTCATAAATAAATGTGTCAAAATCCCATTTTCCCTCTTTAATGCCTTTTCCATTGCATTTGCCAATTTCCTTTAGCCATAATAAACCAGGTGAACACCCGCCAGGATGTTTTTCCTAACATTCAACCTGAAATAAGTGTACCATCAGCCATGGTTATTATATATTTTACATTGATTTTTGACCAAGGATGTTACATTTGGTAATTGGATAAGAATTAATAAACTACCATCCTCTCCTATATATTTACTGCCATCCACAAGTCAACTTGGGGAGTTCTCTACATGATCAACTCCTATATTTGGTTGTAACTCTCTCCATTACTATTACTAGCATTTGCACCAAGAGGTGCAAAGACATGCCGATAGTGTGTTTTGGTTTTTTCTACCCTTTGAATATATACATAATAATATTTGAAATATAAGGGAGGTCTGGGATTGATTTTTCGAACAGTTGGTCGAACGGGCTCGAAGGTCAGGTATCTCTTCAAAGATCTAGTGTGCACAAGGGCCCGACTAATAGAGATGTCATTTTTTTTCTTATCTCAAAGAAACCGCAATGACATGTAACTACTAGTAAACCTTTGGGGTCTATGGCATGTACTCCTCTCCGTAAACTGGGCCACCACTGGGTGATTTGAACCTTTCATAAATTTCACATTACTTCGATCACCGATTAAGCTGCTCATTTGGAATTTTACAGATAATTTTATAAAATCATGTTTTCCTTTTTTAAAATATAATCTCTTTATTACTATTAATAATAATTAATAAAACAATTCAATTTTGTGCTTTCTGAATATGATTCCAATTCATTCAAATGTATTTTTTTTGTTAATTTTTTTTTTTAATAAAAAACAAAATAATAAATAATTGAAATTAAAATTTTAATTTTAAAATTAATGAATTTGAATTAAAAATTATGATAATATAATCAAATTATTTATCAAGTAATGTTAATAGTTATAAATTTAAATGAAAAAATTGAAACAAATTATAGAAATCGTCAGCCATACTCAAAGAACTATTCAATTAATCACATTAGTCCATCCTTGAAATTTCAAAAATCAATTTAATGTAATTATAGAATTGAAATATTTGTATTTTTTATTAAACTAAAGGAAAAAACATTGTGCCTGTCACGAGAGCTGCGTAATGAGTTTATAATAATAGTCCATCACTACTCCTATAAGTCACTCCAAGTTATTAGTGAGTTTGCTTAATAAGCATCTTGTTATTGAAATTACATTATTATATTAACAGTGAAAGAGGGAGATATTTTCAAATTTTTTAGAGGCGAGTGGGAAGTGAAGTGAAGAGGACAAGAAGAGATGGGTCCGAATCTACGAATTCTATTCGATAAAAACAGGGAAATAGAGGCACTGGAGTAGCAACATCCCTATCTCAATCCCTGGGAACACGAGAAAGAGCAGGTTGGAAAAAACAAACCGAAGTCCAATAAGGTTGTGGGTGTAAAATGGATCAAAGAATGATGAATTTTGACCCTTTTTGTTCAACGTGCCCTACTTAGGCCCAAAATTTTTGTAATGAGGCCATTCATGAAAATAACGAGAAAATTGTGGCCTTAGTCTGATTTCAACTTTACTTTTTGTGTTTTATATAATTTCAATATGTAAGTATTATCATGTTACCTAATCCTTACATTCCATTATGATATAATTAGATTTTTCTCGTAGTTGGGATCCATACAATCCATGCACAACGATTATCACAATTTTTAATCCAAAAAATATTTTTATTGATCCAAATATATACAAGGCATTTTAAACTAACCACTAGTTAAAAGTACATGGATCTTTGCTAGTGAGTACATTTTAGAGCTAATTTTTTTTTTCTATAGAGATTCAATGTTGAGTAGATCAAAATAAAGTTATAGTTCATGGAAATGAAAAATACCTTCACAGATTGCCATGTCATTTCACCCAGCAGCAGGAATCATGTTCGCATTGGACAAAAGATCATCTTTGTCTTCTAGAGCGACCTTATCCTCCCACAACTAGCTCCCAATCAGTTATAATGGCTTAAATTACATATTTACCCTCCTCCAGCTCAGGAGGTGATAAACCTCTGAAATGACCATTGCCAGGCAGGGGAAATTGTCATTCTTGGGGGTAGGTAGAGGGGGCCAGTTATTGCATTGAAATTTAGTGCCTTTTGGATTAATTTCTGATCAAGAAAATAACTGGGCTTGACATGTCTGAAATGTTGGGAAAAATACTGAGAGGGGGGGGTGAATCAGTATTTACTGCATAATCAAATCCTTTTACTTTTCATTCCTTAAAAACCCATACGCTACTTTACTTCAGTAAACCAGCGTATATACGCGGATCCCCTTTATGAAACTAGCGTATACACAGCGATTTAGATATGTCATTAAATCTTCACTTAAATCATTCCATCATGTATTCTTCAGATATTCAATAAGCAGTAAACAGGTGCAGTAAGAACAGAATAAACCATCACACAAAGCATCACACATGAACACCAGGATTTTTAGGTGGAAACCCAAGTCGGGAGAAAACCACCGCTGCAGTTGCTCGGCCTTCAATATTTTATTATAGAGAAAACATCTTACAACATATGTGCTGGCGCAGACTTGACCAACACGCAGGCACCCACCTGCGCTCGTTTACCAGCCTCTCCTGGAAGGGAGCTCCAACCCCCTGACTCGTTTACCAGCCTCTCCTGGAAGGGAGCTACGACCCCACGATCTCGTTTACCAGCCTCACCTGGAAGGGAGCTACAACCCCCTGACTGAAGGCTACAACCCTCAGCACCACCTTGGACCACGTTTCATCAATTTTCACACTGCATCCAACCACTTCAATAGAACACAACTTGCAGACCGCAATTCATCATATTTCCAGACGGAACCCTTTCCATATTTTTAAGCACGAACATACATCATCAACAAATACATATCAACACAGATCAGATAGCAGAAACACAGCAGAACAGATCAGATATTTCATACTCCTTGCTTCAGCAAGCCCTAGTTTGCATACGCGCTTTCCCTTCACTGATGTCGCGTGTATACGCGCTTCCGTCCATACAAACCAGCGTATAACCCAGTGTATATTTTATTGCGCATACGCGCTTTCTCTTCGCTGAAGCTGCGTATATACGCGCTTCCTCCGCGTTGAAGTAGCGTATAGATCTTCAATTATTACAGAGCAGGATACTTCTTCAGATCAGATATTCAGTTCAGATTTACCCTTTCACTTCAAACAGATGTTCGCCTAGATGTTCGCCTCATCATAGATCTAAGCCTTCCATAAGCAGATCTAGTAGATACATTTCAGATCTAGATCACTTTCTTCATCATTGGTGCATCATCCAATCAGATTTATCTTCAAGTGTAACCCTTTCATTCAGATCTACTTCAGAGAGAAGTATTCATTCAAGCTCAGACATCTTGCACCCACACCCTCTTTTTGCACAATGAATTTCTTCTCCTTTTATATGATTACCCTTTGTCAATACCATGAGCCCCTTTTTCAATACCATGGACCAAAACAATACCATAAGCCCAAAACTCCTTGGACGGGGTCAATTAGGCGGATCATTACCCAATACAATGGATTAATACCATGGTGGTTACCCTTGGGTTTGCACTTTTGAGCGCTTTTGCCCATACGCGACTTGAAACGTTATTTTCCGCGTGTATACGCGACTTCCCCTAGGCCAATACGTGTATACCAAGAGACATACTCTTTTTCAACATAGATTTAGCACTTGCTGACTTCTTTTCTTCACTGCCTTCTGTACACACTGCTGATACATCAAATTTACTTCATCAAGAACATATTCTATCAATCACAACTTCATCAAGTGAGTTGTCATTCAATGACAACACTAGCATCATATCAGATTTACATCGATTACCAAGACCATCAAGTCAAGCATAACTTCATCAGGTGTATTGCCATCAAGGACAACACATGTCAACTGTCACATGTCTTCATCTTCATTCAGTGGGTTGCCATCAAGGACAACACTCTGCATCATATTTCCAACATGAAATAGGTGGTGAATTATTATTATTATTATTATTATTTTTTTTTTATGTGAGCAGTGTTAGATTTGTATTGGAGGCCTACATTTTCAGCATGCAGAAACATTAAAAAAAAAAAACATATGCAGAAACATTTATAAAAAAAAAACATTTGGACCTCTCTTGCATGAGGCACACTTGGTGTCTCTAGTGAACAATCACGATCACACTTAACATACTACTTACATTCTAGCTGTCGCCTGCATTCTTCACCAACTGAGCAATATCCATTCAACATGTTGTCGAACCACCAAATAAAACTGGTATGTATTATTACCTTGCTTTTACTACCTCTAGAGACGACAACAGTAAAGCCAAGAACAAAATACTCAAGGATACAACACACTTCTAGGAAAAAACAATTCACCCCGGGTAAGACAAAATTTTCAATCAGGGCATGAGAGAGGAGTCTCAACTATAGTGAATCACCACATGATTTTGAAGTTTAAGTATAACTGAATGATTTTGTATGCCATTTCACCATGATATCCTGGTAATGGTTTGTTCAACACAATATTGTTTGATCGATATTTTTTATACTTTGGTGTTTTTCGTGGGATTTATGGTTAGGCCCCCTTTGAGTTTTCTAAGGGAGGAGACCGATTCTCTCTGAACTGAAAATTGTCGTGCTATGGAGGAAATCATGGGTGCGGCTCTGGCTGTAAGGTGTGAACATTTTACCATTTGTCCTTATTTAGTTGACTGATTTTGTTTTACGTTTTCTCAGTGAAACCATTTTGGATTTTAGAGAAAATAACTTGAATGAGAGACTCTAGTTCGGAGAGTGAAATATGCAGTGAGTTAATTGAGTTAAATGTTTTGCAACAATTGAATGTGCTCAAAATTTTTCTAGTTATGGTTCTTTTAACTGTCAATGTTTGTTTATGTATATGCCATAGTACCCACAACCTTTTTTCTGTGAGAATACAATGGAGACACCATTTTAGTTTTTCGTGAAGCTTCTTTAAGAGGACCAAGAGGTGAGGCAATTCTATGAATGGAATTTTAATTGTGCGGTTTTTGAGTGCTTGGTTTTCTTTGCTGTCGGTGCGAAGCTCGAGAAGAGGTTTCCTAATTGTGTGAACCTAATCCAGCACGCTATGAATGTTTTGAAGACCAAGACGAAGGCTGCACATTGGGGTTACGATCGTTTGATTTGTTTTTTGTTGGGATGGAATGCAGACCAGTTGCCGAGCGATGGGAAGCTGATTGAATCTCAACCTCGATGGTGCATCCCTCCCCAGATGAAGAAGTTTGGGAACAATTGTCAAAGAAATATGATAATGGAAAAGAGAATGAACATATTGGACAAAATGTTTCAGAGGATGCTACAGATAAAGCTGATGATGGAAAACCTGCCTCAAGCTAATTAATCAGTTTCTTCAACCAACAACGAGGTAGTTACTTATTTTGACAGCATGTATGAGAGAACACAAGGAAATATACTTTGCACCACATGCACAACTATTGCTATCTGAATGGGCAGTTTTGAATTTCAGAGTGCATACATAAATTTGGTGCTGAAAAAGCTGAATGCAGTCAAAGGGAGTTGCTAGATAACATTTTTGTGCTTGGATGAAAACATAAGCATGTTTATAGATGCCCAAATGATTCTCAGTGGATGTACGATTTGTCCGACATTTTGAATTGATATTTATTTCCAGGATTCTATTACCATAGCGGAAGATAATGGTTGTGGTTGTGATTATGTTGCCATTCCCAATGAGCATTCACAACAATCATTGATTTTGTTGTGCAGGTTCATAATCCTGTGACTGTGTTAACTTGTGGGTAATCATGCCAATAGTCTACTCACCTTCCCATAGAAAAAAAAAACCTTACTTCAAGTGAGCGTAAGGAAATTTAACTCGACCATACCTGTTATTCGATTTGTTATGATGACGAACGTAAATAATGTAGTGAGGTGGAATAGGTGGGACACGTGTTGAATATTGCGTCGAAGATGATGAATCTGAATAGTGTCACCACCAAAAACCCCACAATAGAATGCCTATCGGCATAATTACAAGGAGTACATTGTTTTCCTATATATGATGTTAATGTTCATATGTTTCAATATTTTTCTAATCCATTTAGTAAAGTTATTGGATAATGCTACATAAATATCATAGATCTTTGTCTTGTTATGTTTCTAGGTGCAGGTTCTAATTATAGCAATTATAGCTAGGATTTGAGCGTACAAGCCGAGAAGAGACTGAAGATTGCGATGAATTATAGGTAAGCCTCATCTCATTGTTAAATTAGTTTAAGGGAAACATTATGTTCTTTTCCTTATGTTTTTCTAGACCAGGCCACTAGGTATAGGGAAGATACTTCTGTCCACAGTTGTAGATTCCGGATAACAAATTGGTGACTCCATTAGGGAACGGTTCATTCCCTTGGTGGTTACCTTGTCCCTAGTACTTGTTTTGCCTCTTGTTTAGACCTTCATTATCTCACTCAGTATGAATTTAACCTAGGAAGACATTTCATTGAGCTTCAGTTTTATATTGTGTGTCGGAACTTGGAATTCCTTGATCAGCACCCCCCTGGTCTAAAGACAAAGCATTGCAGTGCACCCTATCCTTCTCTATACTTGCATTGCAATGCACCCGATCCCTCTCTGCACCTGCATTGTAGAGCACTAGTGCCCTTCCAGCAACTACATTAACCCTTGTTTCATGCACAAATTTTCCTTCTTGTGATTTTCTCTCTATTTAGCTTTGTTCCAGCTGCTCTTCCTTGTGTCCCTGAGTGCATTTTTATCTCTTAGAAGCCTCCATCTTGTTTTCTTTTGGTTAATTTTGCCTTTGATGAGAATCTGTTTAAATTTTCCTTTATTCTTGTCATTAGGTCATTAGCAAACTGATT
The DNA here is from genome assembly GCA_034641835.2 of Pinus albicaulis. Classification (NCBI taxonomy): domain Eukaryota; kingdom Viridiplantae; phylum Streptophyta; class Pinopsida; order Pinales; family Pinaceae; genus Pinus; species Pinus albicaulis. The sequence goes on along the minus strand of CM076570.1, from coordinate 1,085,790,101 downwards.
TGTTTTATCATTGAGAGCTTGAAAGAATTAGTGTTCTAGTCATCGTTCTAAATAGTTTCTTTTATGTGATTATACATGCATCTTAGTTTTCTCGCATTTGAAAATTAAGTGGAATTGAAAAGAAAAATATCTTTGCATTGGCATATAGGGTTTTTTCTGTGAATTGGAATTGGAACATTTTCATTTAAGGCAATTTCACTTAGCATATTGTTTTCTACATTTTGTATGTTGCACACTCTTTGTTCTCTTCCCTCCTCTATATAGATTTTCATTGAAAAGAAAAATGAAAAGAGTTATTTTTGTCATATTAATTTCATTTTATGATATTCAGGTAAAATTCACGGTGAGCCCTAAAACATAAATCTAATTGAAGATAAACATTAAAATTTATTGAATCAACCTAAGGAGCATTTGTAACATTAACACAAACATTTATAGTTATAGGCTAGAGACATTTTCCGGTGTCTATAAACATAGGAGCTGTCATTTTTTTTCCAGCTTTGCATCCTGGGGGTGAAATACCGTTTCCCATATGTAAGTGTATCATACTGTTCTCCATGTATATTTGGGTATATTGGATGGCTCTCCATGCATGAAAATTATATGGGAACGCTCTCATCGTATGATTATGCATTAGACAAAACTGACACAAACTGCACTTCCATGTACCGTCGAGTATATTTTGGAAGTCCACCATAGGTTGCGATCCTCGCCATAGGTAACCCAGTCGGCCACCTTGTACACTGTGATACACTGAACACAACAGTTAGGGATATTTCCTACCCATAAGTAAATCCTTAGTTTTCCAAGGTGGTATATTGGAGTTCACAGTTACTTGTAAACCATTTTTCCTAGTTACACATGTTTTTTTTGATTTTGTGTATTTTATTTTTTGAAATCAATTAATTGACCGTAGAACAACATTCTCACCGTGGAAAAAATCCTTAGTATATCTTAGGTTGAGACTAATGGAAACAGTTCCCAAGTCCACTAGTCAAGGAAACCCCTCTGACGGGAATCCTAGTCCCTTTCCTTCTTCTGGAAATATTGGTGCTCCTTATATGGAAACATTGTCCCTTCCCAGATTTACCATTGGTTTACCTGTTTGGTTATTTTCAACCTCCTTGGTTATGAATGTCCAAACTGCTTCTCGACCATGTTCTCCTCCACCTGAATGACTTCAACCTCAAGTTGATCCTAAAGTTTACCCTTTTCCTTCTTCACATGTTGTTTCTTCATCCATTTCTTCCTCCTCGCCCAGTGAAAGTCTTGATTCTAGTAACTAGGAAGCTAAGAAGAAGAAGAAGGAAAATAAGTAGGGGAAACCAAGAAACCATTGCCACCCATGCAACTATGATGGAGAAACCTTCCAATTAGCCCCGCAAAGTGAGATTCCCTTGAAAGTTATGTAATGGTGACCAAATTATTAGAGATTGTCTTCATATTCCCAAGGTAATAGAAGTGTGTTCCACAGGCTCACATCAACCTTTGTCGTCAACTTCTAGAGATCATGTTGGTGACAAACCATCAACTAGTGATAGTAAGGTCCATGGGAAGAAGGGGAAAGTCAAGTTTCCATGTAAGTTATGTGAAGGGAATCATCATATTCTCCTTTGTCATTATATGGATGAAGCCTAAAAAGTGTTGGAAAAAATTACAACTTCTCAGCCTCATATACCAGATGGTTATCAAAAGATTTCTCCCAATCCTCCACTAGTTTATGAAGTGATTGATCAGAATCTTAATCCAATCAATCCCACTCTCTCTAGACATGAATCCCACAAGTCTGTTCCCAACCAATCATTGGTTGATAAGATGGTTGAATCCATTCCACCTTCAGTTGATCATACCTTTCCCTTAGAGGGTGAAGTTCATACCGCCTAGGTTCTTCTTGTTTCTTCTAATTATACCAAACAAGGGGGCACTTCTCCTGTTCCTACGAAATCCCCTCCAAGAAAAAAGGCCATTTCCTTTGATTGGAGTTGATTTATAAAACCTCGTCTCCTTTATTACATGCCTTTTAAGATCATGGTAAAGGTTGATGATAAGAATATCCATCACACTGTTATACATGAGGCAGATTTTGTTAGTATTCTATCCTCCACTGTTTGGAAAGCTCTGGGTTCCCCAAAGCTTGTTTCTGTTACTCCGAATCTATTAGATTTTAATAGAAGAACCAATCAACCCTTAGGGATCCTTCCTCAATTTCCTATTATCTTGGGAGGAAAAACTGTATGTATTGATGTTATGGTTGTCATGGGCCCTTTGGACTTCAATTTTCTCATGCGATGAGACTATGTTTATATTATGAATGGTGTTGTGTCCACACTCTTTCGAGTGATGTGCTTCCCACACCTTGAAAGGAGTATTACTATCGATCAAATTTCATTTGTTGGTCCTGATTTGACTGTCAATCATCTTACTTCCCTAAGCATTCTAAATGTGAAAGTGGTATATTCCCCGCCACAGGTTAATTATGTGGCAACCTATCCCATTCACATACATACTGATGAAGATGAGCCTTTCACTCTCTCCTCAACTTATTTCAACCTATATCTAGTAGGTGACATGGTGAATCATTTACTGGGGGCATTGGAGCTGATATTTCAATTAGATCCTTTGATATGTATACCTTCCAGAGCATTGTTCTTCCATTTGATGAGAACCTCTTGGAAGCCATGGTATCTTGGAGGCCATGATATGATTTTGGAGCAGAGTTCCTTGTCTTGTGTCAAGCTTGTAAAAAAATGAATCAAGGTTCTTCGAAGAAAAGTTTCTTTTCTTGTGTCAAGCTCCTTAAAAAAGGAAACAAGGTTTTTGGAGCAAAGTTCCTTTTCTTATTTCAAGATCGTTAAAAATTTAAATAAGCTCTTTCAAGCACAATTCCTTTTCTTGTGTCAAGCTCGTTAAAAAATGAAACAAGTTCCCAAGAGCATAGTTCCTTTCCCTATGTCAAGCTCATTAAAAAATGAAACATATCCCCTTCCAATTTGAGTCTTTGATTAGATCTCGTAAATTCCCGGTCAAGTCTTTTAGTTAATATCGTAAATAAACCTTCATTCCATCCATGGGTTATTAAACAATAGTATACATAGGTGAATGAAATGAAGCTTGGAGGGCATGTACCTCGAATTGAGTCATTATGCTGGGGGCATGCAAACTTATTTCAAGCATAGTTTTCCTCTATTTCAATCTTGTGTAAAAATGAAAGCAATTTCAAGCATATTTTCCCATGTTTCTAGCTTGTGTAAAAATGAAAACATTCTCCTATCCTTTGTGATTGCCATTTTTATCAACCTATTTCTACTATATGAGCCTTGGTTTTTCTCATTCCAACGTCACCATCTACTTGGCCGATCATACACTTTCACTTGGTTGTTTTACCCTTGCCTGGGGAATAGCTGCGATGGGTGGTATTATTAGCCAACCTCTTAACCTCTATGTGTTTTGGGTAGTTCCATCATGAAAAAAACCAATTTCTACCCTTTATGCCACTCGTTCCTCTAGGAGGAGTCCTCTTTCAGCTCTATTCATACTCTCAAAATATGAAAATATTGTCAAGCACTTGTCTTTTCGAACTCGTTAAAGTAAATGAAAATATGTCTACTCAGTATAAGTTTAACCCTTTTTCGGAATGAAATAGACTATTTATGAAAAATGAATATCTTAGTCGATCACGGCTAAGAGGTTCTCTTGGGTATCGTTTTCTGCCTTTTTGGACTCAAGGGACTATTTACGAAAATGAACCTTTGGAGTTTTCTTTTTCAAACTCTCAAATCTTGAAAAAGATGTTGAGTTGTACCTTCATTGGACTTGTAAAAACATCAAACAACAATGGACTCATCGATCATGACAAGATCAAACCACTCCTTCTCAGGGTTCGTTAAAAATAGTCAGAGGGATTCATCTGAAGGATGAATTTACAGATCAAGCATATGTTATCCTCCTCAATCTTGTTAAGAAATAAAGAGGAAATGACCAACAATGGTTGGGGAAATTAGGAAAACATGGTACTCCACTTATTAATGGCGGCGAGTCACTCTTGAATATGACACTCTTCCACTTCATTTACGTGGCTGTTGGGTTAGGAAATGTGCTTGTATTTTGGTTCATCATACCGTTCAAAACCTCCATTTTTGGTTTTGGCTCAATGTTACCAACTCCATTTAGTGTCACCGATGTGTTCAAGAGAAGTCATTGAGTCGATATATGCTACAATACTCTTAAGCCTTCTTTCCATGTCTGTCATTCCTGATCCAGTTCTGTATCAACATCATTCTATCTCAAATCATGATACCTGTTTCATGTCGTTGATGCGAGATACATCAAGGCCGTCCTACGATGGGTCACTTCCTATCGACAACAACTCATTATCCATGAATTTTATTTTGAAACACCCTTCGGTACTTATTGTGATCTTCAACAACCTCCCCATTATTTCTATATAGTTAGCTTATTAAATAATGGGGACCCGTTTAAATTTTAATCTAGGATAATAAAATAGTTTTATTATTCCTTAAAAGGACAAAAAAAATTGTTATCCGAAGTCAATCATCAATCCTATTGGCTGAAGGACTTAAACAAAGCTTATTAAAGCCTTAATCGCATACCACATATCGCAGTTTCAAACAACAAGACCAAATCTCCCTATTGAAAAAGTTGGAATGTGATGCCACCCAACTCATAAAGCAATTGTGCGAAAGTCTTTAATAAATGATGAAAAAGGAAAAAAATTTCGATTATTATAAAGTCCATGGTAGGACCCATTTATTAGCCACGTCATTTGTCGCTTCCCCGCCATTGCAAATATTCATTTCGGTGTGTTGTTGGTAATGCCCTCTCTATTCCCCGATGCGATATATCACAATCGTAATACCACAAACCTTCATTGAACTTGCCTATCCCATGATATGAATATGTAAAAACTATTTTTGCTGTGCTAGCTTCCTCATCAGTGTTAAATAAAAGTTTTCTTATGGATCGTCTCAAATAGAAAGTTATAAGAGGGTTTATGTGTCAAGTTTGTGTGTCTTTCATGAGAAATTCAGTAAGTAAATTAGCTTTGAAAACACATAACAACAAGTAAATTGTAGAGAATACAATAAACAAAAAACACATAACATAGAGCTGATAACAGAGTTCACCTCTCTTGGGCTACATCTCCATGGACCTGCTTCAATGGCTTGGCCCTCTTTGGATTAATGGTTAATTATCTGATTACATGCACCTACATTGCTCCAATGGCTCTGAAAATTGCTCCATTGGATTCAAAGACCCAAAAACCCCTAGGTAGCCTCTTCTGGCTCTGCAAATGGTCTTTAGGTGAACTAGACATGACCTCCTCCCCTGGTGGCCCTGGGCAACTTTAATCTTCAAAGTGGAAAAATCACTTAAAAAAGTACTCCTTTGCCTCTGGAACCTATACCATCATGCTTAGAGCATCCACATCATCTAGGATTGACTCTTTCTAAGTCTAATTTGGTCGAAATATGCTAAAGTTATGGATTCTTAAGTTTTTCCTAGAAAAAATCCACTAAAACTGGAGCTACTCCAATTGACCCTGACAATTCTGGAGCTAGCGCTGAATTTGGTGGCCTCCGCCCACTCAATTCGCAATTAAAGGTTAGATTAATTAAATAAAAGTGGGATTTAACTGTAGTTTAGTGCGTTAAGTGTGTTTAAACAAATCCATATTAAACAAATGGATTAGCGCGTTAACATGCGATTAAGGATTAATTAAAACACATTTAATGCTAAAACCGCATTTGTGTTAGCCTTCCACCACGGTGATGGCTGATGATCCTATGTGATGGGACTGGCCTCGCCTACCCTTCCACCTTATACCAAACCAAACTTTAAATACAAGTTGGAACACATATATATTAAGAATCAATGCATAGTGTTCCAATCCCATGGCAGTTTTTTATTTGGTTTTGAATGAACCAATGGGATGTTGACACGTGGCTAGCCCAGAGGCTGCCACGTGCCATCTATTTCGCTTCTTGGCATCAACACATCAAATGGTCTACAATGGCTACTGGTTTTGCTGCAATATTTTGTCATCTTGTCCCTATTTTCCACTTCTTGATTCCATCATCATCTAGTATTGGCATGATGCTCATGCCATGATTTGATAATGAAGGCTAATCATGAGCCTCTCGCTCAAGAGTGGACCTTCCAAAATCCTGAGATATCCTATCACAACAAAACCATTAACTTGAAAAACACATTATGCAAGAACCACAACTTGATGACCTCTTCCTTTTGCTCCTTCAAAGCAACAAATATCACATCCTTTGAACATCGCCATGCATTATTACATCTTAGTGTACAAAAAAAACACTCATCTTCAAACCATTGACTCTCAATTCAAACAAAATCATGTACAACAACTTGACTATTCTTTTCCCAAAATAATAAGAATTTCACATATCATGAAACAATTCGTCAACATATCCCTTTCATCTTTGGAGACAAAATAAACTCTTCCAAGTTGATATGACATGCATGTAATAATCAATCGACCAACACAATTCGACACTCATGCATGTGAAAATGATCAACACTCTGAAGTTGGAAAACATACATGCTAAACAAAGAAATCAACTAGCACAAGTCAATCACTCATGCATGTTCAAGCACAATGAAACTATGAAAAATTCCACTGTTCACACACACAACTCTCATGCATGTATATAATTTTCAACTCTCTCGCAAATACAATCACAAGTACACAAATCCCATTTGTATGTACAAGTACTTAAAGAGTTGAAATGACCAAATTTTGACCCAATTGGACCTTTGGTATTGTTGCAGAAAATTTGGTCAACATACTCCACTTTCAAACACCTTCCTAGTGTAAACATGCAACATGCATTCTAGAGAAAAAGAAATGCACTCACATGAAAATTGCAACTAAAAATTGCTATCTTCGCTGCATCTAAGTGAGTCAATCATAACTCTACTTTTCCAACATCTTGCTTCGTGCAATATGCAACATACTTTCAGGAGAAAATGAATGCATTCAATTGGCAAAGAAATGCATCAATAAGGCAAGATTTGCATCAATCATCAAAAGAAATTCAAGGCCTTAATTGGTTAAGAAATATAACCATCTCTTTCCAAACCATTTCAATGACGCTTCTTTCAACTGCACTTCATCATGTGAATCATTTTGACCCACACCATTTATGGAATCCTCCTTTCCATTCTTGTCAAGATAGCTTTCCACCTTCTTCAAATGTCGTGGATGACTTGTTGGATACAAAGTCCAACACTTTTCTCCAAGATGACCTTGCTTATGGCAATGAGTGAAAAATTATTGCATCTTATTTTCAACATGGTTTGCATTATCCAATGGAACTTTGGCTTTCTGTCTCCTTTGTTTTGAAAGTTTCCTGTGTATGGTTATCTTCTTCCAACATCTCGAAATAGTATGGTTATTCAAACCACAAAAGGAACATGTAGATTTTCTCCAAATCTTATGTGAGGATTTTCCATGTTTATCATAATCAAAAGCAACTTGATTAAAGGTAGATTTATACGTTGCACATTCAAATTTGTCGCCTTATTGAGGAGCTGAATTTGATGAGGCAGTGGCTCTTTTCATAATACCAACAATGGCTTCAATGACTTTAGAGCTTTCAACATCCTCTTGTTTGACATTTCCATTAGTTGCATGCTTTTGAGAATCTTCTTGAAAATTGGGTATAAAATTTTTGAATTCCTCATGAACACAAACTTCACAAACTTGAGGTAATAAAAATGTAATGAAAATATTTCTTGGAACACCTTCATGTGCCTCCTTGGATTTGAAGCATTCTCCCTCATGTTGACCATAACCAAGACCTAAATACCAAGGCCTTTCCTTTAAAACAATTGGCTCAACTATTCCTTGTGCATGTTTTCCCAATCCTTTACCTTCATAGCCCATATTCATCAATAATTTGGACCCTATTCCTCTAGTGCGTTTTTAAAAAACACCAAAACATTCATCTTGAGAGGAAATTGAAGATAAAATTGAATTGCATACCTATTTTCCATGCACACACTTGGCTAAGGTTTCATTTGCAATATGGAGCTGAGTCTCCATCTCATGAATCTTTTCAAGAAGCTCTTTCTCCTCCTCCTTCATGGTCATCAACTGCTTTTAAAGGATAGTGCTCTCCTTCATATCTTCATACATCTCTTCCACCATATCTCTCATGATGTAGAGATTTTGCAACATCTCTTTATCAAAGAGTCTTGCTAAGAAAGATGGATTAGAAACAGTGCTTGATGAAGTTGCCATCACACTTCTAATACATAAAAATATTCTTTGCTATGATTTGAGAGCTGGGTCCTCAATCTTGACCTTCTCCTGAAGAGAGGAGGTACACACTTGCACACAGTTAAATTCTCCTTGCACAATAAATAAACCAATAGCTAATTCTATAGCTAACATTGGCAAACAATCTCAGGCCTAAAATGAGCTAAACTGTTCTCTAATGCCAACTTGATCAGAATATGGAAAAACTAGTTTTGTTGTGCTAGCTTCCTCATCAGTATTAAATAAAAGTGTGCCTATGGATCATCTCAAATATCAAGTTATAAGATGGTTTATGTGTCAAGTTTGTGTGTCTTTCATGAGAAATTCATTAAGAAAAAAAAAATAACAATAAGTAAATTGCAGAGAATACAATACACAAAAAACACATAACACAGAGCTGATAACAGAGTTCACCCCTCCTCGGCTACATCTCCATGGACCTGTTTCAATGGATTGGAATTCTTTGGATTAATGGTCAATTATCTGATTACATGCACCTAAAATGCTCCAATGGCTCTGCAACCTGCTCCATTGGATTCAGAAGTCCCAAAAATCGTTAGGTAGCCTCTTTTGGCTCTGCAAATTGTCTTTGGGAGAACTAGACATGGCCTCCTCTCCTGGTGGCCTCAGGAATATTTAATAGTCAAAGTGGAAAAACCACTTACAGAAGTGCTCCTCTACCTCTGAAACCTGCACCATCATGTTCAGAGCATCCAAATCATCTAGGATTGACTCTTTTTGAGCCTAATTTGGTCGAAATATGCCAAAGTTATGGCTTCTTCTGTTTTTTCTAGAAAAACTCCACTAAAACTGGAGCAACTCCAGTTAACCCCAACAATTCTCAAGCTAGCGCTGAATTTGGCAGCCTCCACGAACTTAATTTGCAATTAAAGGTCATATTAATTAAATATAAGTGGGAGTTAACTATAGTTTAGCGCGTTTAAACAAAGCCATATTAAAAAAATGGATTAGCGCGTTAACATGTGATTAAGGGTTTATTAAAACTCGTTTAATGCTAACCCTGCATTTGCGTTAGCCTTCCACCACGGTCATGACCGATGGTCCTGTGTGATGGGGCTGGCCCCGTCTACCCTTTCGCCTTATACCAAACCAAACTTTAAATACAATTGAACGCATATATATTAAGAATCAATGCATAGTGTAGTTGTTATGTCATAGCGTTTGAGTGGGGGAGGTTGGGGGTTGACCCCGACCTTCACCCGTCCACAATATAAAATTGTGCTCCACCACATATAAAAAATTTGATCATAACATAGTCAAAATTTCAGCCTTTGGGGGGGCACGTGGTAGCCTCCAGGCTAGTCATGTGTCAGCATCCCATTGTTTCATTCAAAACCAAATAAAAAACTGCCATGTGCCCAGAAACGCGGGCCAACCACAAATTGACGCTTTTCAGCACCCCATTGGCTGGAGGGAAACCAAAATTTTGACCCTTTGACCCTGTTTGGCTAAGCAGACATCATATTATAACTTTCTCATATGGAATCGGTTTTCAATGAAACAAAGTGCATCGGATTCCTGGTGATGAGACCTATCCAGTTGTTCTGGTTTGGAGAGATTCTGAGCACTTTTAATTTTTAGAAATTTTTTTCCCCCAATTTAGTTTCTGGTCATCCCATAATCTTTGCTATCACGATACTATTATCACATCACAAAGCTTCAAACACACTTTTCCTTCTAATTCCTCGATACATTAACATTCCAATAAGCGCTTAACTTTCATATTAGTTTCTCACTAGGTCGATACTTAATCACACATCGACAATAAAGAAGTATCACATGCTTTAAGTTGTGCTCTTAAAGAAATCTACGATGGGAAATCTCTAATGAGGCGCTAAGATGTTGGGTAAACCACGTGAACCCATGTTTTCATTTATGATTGAGGCATAACGATATTTATGATCTCGAGATATCAAATTATTTGATTGCCTTTACTTAATGTTTTAGGATTTTTTGCTTTTAAAATATATATATTCGTTATCAATTCAAGGTTTTGTCTTAAATCCTCTTGCATTCTAAGTATTGTTCTTCATTCTCTGCTCTTTCTCCTCTCTACAAGCTAGTATCGAGGAACAAAACTCTCGTGAAATGTCGAAAGCTTCAAATAAGAACAAGAAGCCTATGGTTCCACCACAGTCGGCTCATTATACTCCATAAATCACAGAGATGCCCCCACTATTCTTTGATACAAAATGCACCAAAGATTCTGGAAATTCTTCATGGGAAAACATGTACAAAATTTTTGAGGATGAAGGATCCATAATAATTCAAAGGGAAGCCATGAATGATGATTCTTCGTCCTCTTCTAAAACTAATTATAGTGATGTTTCCAATTCTTTCCTTCGTCGCATTGCAACTCGGCCTAAGATACTACCCTACACAGACATGGTTAAATGGGTGATTGATAATATGAATATTGTAGAAAGAACATTCTTGAATTCAAGGCAGAAAATAGTTGGATTTTTCAGAGTTGAAGACGTGAAGAAAATGTATCATATGCCTGATACACAGAAGATATATGATAAGAAGTTCCTTCATAAATTCAGAGATGAAAAAAAAGTCTGAGTCAGAGATGATAAGGTAGTGGAGGCGTGATTCAAACAAGCACAAACATGATGATAAGGGTTTGTACTCCATATCTTCTCCTTCTAGTCTGAATTTCTATACTGCTGGTATGAGGTGTATGCTATTTGAATGGGTTCCCCTCATTGATGCAATATCAAATGACTTTGAGCCTGATGACTTTAATGATCTATTTGAGTCTCCTGAAACATACCTACAGGTAGAAAAGTTGGATGAAAACCGTCTCAGTCCAGAGAAACTTAATGAGTTCAAGGAATACTGGAATAAAAGATTGGAAAATCTCCCTCTTGACTCATTGAGGGTTTCTCAACCAGTTTTACAAACAAAACATGATTCAACACAGTCTTAAAAGGACAATGATGTAACACAAAAAACAAAAGAGACCACATCTACAGAGAAAAAAATTGGTGAGACATTTTTTAACAATGATTTAGATAAGGTATGGGACCAATTTGATAAGAAAATTTAAGGATTGCAAGAGGAAAAGAACCCTGAGCCAAAAGAAAAAATCAACATTCTTAAAGGTAATAAGCATAACCCATATACTGTTGGGGCTTCTAATAAGGCTATTAACACAGATGATGTTGAATTCATCCCAACATACCCTTCTTCATAAATTGTTCCTAATATTGTAGAGTTTCCTCCTCTCGAAATATTTTACAGTCCCAATGATAGGGCTGTAATGAGCAAGCAAAGGAAGAGGAGGAGAATTGAGCAATCCCAGGAAACAGTTCCTGGAAATACACCAATGGATGCCATATGGATCGATTCACAAACCAACTCCTCCGATGACTTAACCAGGCTATCACAATTCACATGGGCCTATGCAACAACCACCATTGACAAAGCTTCAGAAGTGCAACAATTGATTAAAGATAAATATGAAAAAATTCAACAACTAGAACAGGAATTGTTAAAAGAGAAACATAACATTGACCAACAGTGGAAAGTACAATTGTCACAATTGCAACACATCTTTGATGAAACGAAACTTTAATACGAAACTAATATCAAGAGTAAACATGCCCAAATACAGGAACTCCAAGCTAGAATTGAGAAATTAAAAGACAATCCTAAGATTGAAGATTTTAAGAAGGAAGCACTGGAACTTAATACCCTTTTAGCCCAGCAACAAGTGGTATTCTACCAAAAGTTGGCAGTCATCAATGATATATGAAATAAAAGTGATTCACTGATGAATCAATTGTCCGATCTGAGGATGAATTTCGAAAACATTGATGAGAAGATTTATGAATTTATAACATGGGGACAATGAAGAGGGAAGAGCAGCAAACATTCCTAGAATAGAGGTTTCACACAAAGAAATCCTCTTCACATATTGGGATATAAAGTTAAAACAAGTAGAAAGGGTCACCTTCAAAGCAAGGGATATCACAAGTAATATTACTGAGACTGTCAGTGATAATCTATTTGACACCAATTCTATTCAGGAATGACTAGTCCGTTCTCTTCCCAATGTTAAAATATTAATGAAATCATGGCAGGAATGGTCGAAGAAGAAGGAGGATAACATTGAGAAATTATAAAAATTATACTTTGAAAAGTATTGGCAATATCTGGTAAAGCCACATAGCCAATGGATAACATTATGATGCCTTGTCGATACAACTTCTCACATGCTTCCTCTGCTTTCAGATGTAGTGTACATAGGGAAGATGCACATAAGGCGAACTCAACCTCTTGAATTAAAGGCAATGATGGATATCTATGAGATCAAGCAACAAATGGGAAAGCAGATAGCGTCCCATTCCTGAGCTTATTGTTCAAAAATAATCTGTTTTTGTCCTGTTATCTCTTGTTTTAGGGAGGGTTGTTCAAACCCCCTCAACAATTTATGTATTTTATATTTTTATATTTCTAGCCTTAACTATATAAACCCTTTCATGTCTTGAAGAAAGGGGTTCTGAATTTTTGTAAGGAAAGAAAAGTTGCACTACTGTGCTTTTTAAATCATCTTAATAGAAAGGTTGGACCAAGGCTATTTATTTCATGAGCAGAGTTATGATATATTAGGTACCTCTATCTTTATATGATTTCTGTGTTTACATATGATTGATGGTCATACTTTTCTTTAAATTATTATGTTATATATATTATCCAAATATAATTGAGCATTAGTTCACTACTGAACATGTGAGATTTCCATTTTCAAATGTATGTACAAGACAATCAGTTCTTTGATGTGATATGTGTGTAACCATTAATTTGATTAACTATTTAATGAAATTAATTATCTTTACTTGTTTTTACTTCTTTAAGTGTTTGAGAATCTATGTTATCTTTCATGTAAGAAAATCTTTGAAATTGAATACAAAGAAGAAATTAACTCTTGGGATATATACAAATAGACATATACATAATTAGCTTGCTGTTACTTCCATTTTATCACACCCATTTACTATTTTTATACCTCAAACCCACTCAATTATACTTCAAAGGGAAACTGGTCCCATCATCCCCAGTAGAAGCCACTATTCCAAATGAAAAAGGAACAAATTTTAAGTTCCCAACCGGGTGGTTATCCCCGATGTTGACGCAACGATTTTTGAGGCATTAAAATTTTTGGCGCTAGAAGGAGTTCTTGTAGACTATGAATGGAATCAAGGTCTAATCCTAAATCCAAAGACCATCAAAAGAGTCAACTCCCCTCCAAATCTCCTACAACTTCAAGATCTCATTCAAAGTATCCAAATCCAATATATGAAGTTGTCTAATCACCTCCTAAATCTCCTAGTACACTTTTAGAGGCTATCCCTCAATATTATATTCCTGAGTCACCTGAAGTCTAGAATTTAATTAAGAAATTAGAAGAAATATATATTTCAAAAGAAAATCATGTTCAATCGGAACCCTCAGAAGGAAGTGTAACTTCTTCTTTATAAGTTTTTGGTGTATTGACTCGGTCTCAAAGCGAAAAACTTGGAATCACTCCTTTCAAGTTTCCACTCCATTCTCACCGAAGGAAAAGTTCTACATCAAAAGCTCAAACATCCACTAGCGAGATTACTTCATCATCTCGTCCACAAACTCCTTCATTCATTCCTACCACATTTCCTTCCTCCCAAAAAATCACTTCATCTATTCATATTTCTCAAACTCAGACGACTAGTGCTGTCACAAGCAACATTATTTCAGGGGTTATCTCTTCTACCACTGCATCGACCTCTGGAACTCCTACGACATCTTCTTTTCCCAAAACTCTATAATGGCAGCTAGACCATGGATAAATCCAAGATCTATTCAAATGGCAGGACCTCTTCATGAATTACCTAAGCACCTCGAAACATGGCTCCCTAAGTATAATCCCGATGATGGACTCCTTGCCGAAGAACACCTCCATAATTTCATGTTAGCTATGAATGTCAATAGAATTCCTGAAGAATATTGCGTAGTTAGGTTATTTACTTATACCTTTGAAGGATCAATAGGTTCATGCTATTTTTCATTACCATTAGGAACTATTACTAGCTGGGATATATTTGAAGACTAGCTCTTAATTAAGTTTGGAGATGATCGCACAATTGCACTCTTATAAGTGATCTTTCCAATCTAAAAGAATATTTAGGTGAAAATATAAAAGACTTTAATTCCAGATTTAACAATTTGCTAAATAAAATCCCAACTACATCAACGCCTGGTGTTGATGCGCAAATTGAATGGTACATATCCTCTCTTCCTTCCAATATTGCAATTTTTGTAGACAAAGCTAATAAAGACACTTTGGTGGAAAATATGAAGGAAGCCCCATTTGTTGAGAAAATGATACTTGCATTAGAGAATAATATTGCTCAGGAAGAAATAAAATCGAATAAGGTCACATTCAAGGATGAACCAAAGAAGAAAACTACTAAAGATCCTTTTGATCTTGAAGGATTGCAAAAGGTCCTTAAATCTATGTCAAATGAAATGGTAGAAATTAAAAAATAGGTAGCTAATCTTCTAAGAAGCCTTTTAGGCCTTTTAAGAAAGCTCAAAGATCTAATCCTCAACCTCCAAACATCATATCCAATGTTGAATATGATCAATATGAAGATGTTATGAAACCAACTCCAAAAATAGAAGAAAAAAGATATCAACGCCTTATAAATAAGGCACTTCGAGGGGGAAACCTCCTTTAAATTACATAAATGAATAATTCTTGGATGATACAAATGATAAAAAATCCTTCTATATATAGGAGTCCATGGGGTCACAATATAATCCTATCCGACCTAACAATAATAATGTAAGGGCACAATAATAATAATATTGGGGTTACAGGGGTACAATAATAACAATAAGGGGGTCACACTAACAACAATAAGGGACTATACTAGTAATATAGGGACCTAACATGCCCCTCTCCTTCAAAAAAGTGTTGTCCTCAACACTTGAGTAGCTCTGGGTGCTTCTGTATAAAATTCTCATCCTCTCATGTAGAATCTTCAGTGGGTAAGTTCTTCCACTTGATGAGATACTCTGAAATTGATCGATTCCGTAGTTGTCGAGTTCTTGTTTCCGTGACCGCTTCAGGTTCCAATATGATTTTTCTTTCCTCATCAAGTTCTGGCAATATTGTTTGAACTGGAATATTTTCACCTATAACCTTCTTTAAGCATGAAACATGGAAAACTGGATGCACTCGTGAAGAAGCAGGAAGCTCCAATTTGTATGCCATAGTACCAATCTTTTGCAACACCTTGTAAGGAACATAGTACTTTGGCGATAATTTATTATCCTTCTTAGCTTGCTTGAGGGACATTTGTTTGTATGGTTGTAGTCGTAAAAATACCCAGTCTCCTACATCAAAACTTCTCTCACTGCGATGTTGATCTTCCTATTGTTTCATTCGATTTTGTGCCAAATTTAGGTTATCCTTTAAGAGTTGGAGCACTTGTTGTTGATGGTCGATGTGATCTTCCATTACTTGAACCTTAGAATTTTCTCTTAAATAAGATGTGATGGATGGTGGATGATATCCATAAAGTGCCATAAATGGGGTCATTTTTGATGCAGTATGGAAGGAAGTGTTATACCACCATTCAACGAGAGGTAACCACTTGACCCATTGTGTTTGTTTATCAGATACAAAACAACGAAGATATCCTTCCAAACATTTATTTACTATCTCAGTTTGACCATCGGATTGAGAATGATAAGATGAGCTATGAGCTAATTGAGTACCCAAACAAGAAAATAACTCCGTCCAAAAATTTCCAGTAAAAATGGGATCTCTGTCGCTCACAATAACCCTTGGGTTTCCATGTAGCTTTTGAATTGTGTCCATAAATGTAGTAGCAACTATACTTGCATTAAATGGATGAGATAATGCACAAAAGTGTGCATACTTGGTAAGTCTATCAACTACCACCATGATGACACTCTTTCCTTCGGACTTAGGTAAACCTGTGATAAAATCCATTGAAATCTCCTCCCAACGTTGACTTGGAATGGATAAAGGCTGTAGAAGACCCAGGGTCTTAATTGTCTCAACTTTATTTTGCTGGAAAACCAAACATTCCGCCACAAACTTTTGAATATCAGATTTAAGGCCATCCCAAAAAAATTCTTTCTTCACCCTGTGGTAAGTTTTTAGAAATCCTGAGTGTCCTCCTAAAGGAGAAGTGTGCAATTCCAGAAGAATATTTTGTTTTAGTTGGGAATTCTTACAAAGATATAAGCGATCTTTGTACCATAAGGAATCATTTTTCCAACTAAATGTATCGGATGTACTAGGATCTTGCTGCAAATTTTGAATGAGTGTCCACACTTCTTCGTCCTTCCTCCATTCATCCCTTGCTTCGGTTATCCAATCTGGTTGGATAATAGAAATGGCACAAAGCAATGCTTCCACCTCTTCATTCTTTCTTGAGAGTGCATCTGCAACAACATTTAGCTTCCCTTTTTTGTATATTATTTCAAAGTCATAACCCATCATCTTTGTGACCCATTTTTGCTGCTCTTCTGAAGATAGTCTTTGTTCCAAAAAGTGTTTAAGACTATCATGATCAATTTTTACCTTGAAGTGTCTTCCCATTAGGTAAGGTCACCATTTCTTTAGTGCATGTAGTATTTCCAACATTTCCTTCTCATAAATAGCTCTCTGCAAATAATTTCCTTTGATTGGATGAATTTCAAAAGCAACGGGTCTTCATTCTTGCATTAAAACAACACCAATTCCATTTCCTGAGGCATCACATTCCATAATAAAGGTTTTTGTGAAGTCCGATGTAGCTAAGACTGGTGCTAGGAACATTCCCTCTTTAAGATGTTGAAAGGCCTTAGTTGCTTCAGGAGTCCATGAAAATACATATTTCTTCAATAATGTTGTTAGAGGTGTTGCTATTCTCCCATAATTGTTAAAAAACTTGTGATAATACCTTGTTAACCTGAGAAATCCTCACAACTTATTTATGGTTGTGGGGACTTTCCATTCCTTAGTGGCTTTAATTTTTTTAGGGTCTACCTTAACACCCTCATGAGATACAATATGACCAAGATATTCCACCTCTTGTACTCCAAAGAAATATTTGGATGTTTTTGCATATAATTGTTTCTCTTCCAATAGTTTGCACACCATGTCAACATGTTAAACATGATCCTTCCAAGACCTGCTGTAGATTAGTATGTTATCAAAAAATACTAGCATAAATTTTCTAAGGAAGGGTTTGAAAATGGAATTCATCAACCCTTGAAATGTAGAAGGTGCATTGGTAAGGCCAAAAGGCAAGACCAAAAATTCATAATGACCCTCATGAGTTCAAAATGCTGTTTTCGGAATATCTTCAATCTTCATTCTAATTTGATGATATCCTGAATGAAGATCCAACTTGGTAAAATAAATTGCTCCATGTAATTCATTCAATAATTCATCAATCACAGGAATGGGAAATTTATCTTTAATAGTGAGCTTATTGAGCTCCCTATAATTCGGACAAATGTGCCATGATCCATCATTCTTTTTCACCAATACCACTGGGGCAGAGAAAGAACTTTGACTAGGTTGAATTATACCAGCCTCTAACATTTTTGCAATCATATGTTCAATTTCGCTCTTTTGGACATAAGGATATCTGTAAGGCTTGATGTTTGGAGGAACACTTCTTGGAATCAAATGAATAGCATGATCATGATCATGAATAGGTGGGAGTGCTTTGAGTGTTTCATACACCTTGGAATGATTGTCCAAGACTTTTTGGAGATATGGAGAAATAGATGATTTTGATGTTGGAACTTCTAGTGAGCATAATTGTGCAATTACGCCTCGTTGTTCTTTCTTCATAAGATTTTTCATGACATTAGAGCTTATTATCTTTCCTGGCTTCTTCGCGATACCCCGTAATTCGATTTCCTTTCCTTCCGAAAAAAAAATTCAAGAAAATTTCTTGAAAATTAAAAGCTACCATCCCTAAAGATTGTAACCATTGTACTCCTAGTACAAAATCAACACCTCCCAATGGAATGGAAAGCATTGGACTATTCAATACATATTCCCCCATGGTTAGCTTAATATTATGGAATTTTCCAAAGAAATTTATAGTTCCTCCATTTGCAACCATCACTTGACATTCTGGTGCTGGGTATAGGAAACAATTCAATTCCTTGGCTACCTTACAACGAATAAAATTATGGGGACTACCCGAATCAATCAACACTATTACCTTTTTCTTCTTGATATGTCCTTTTATTTTAAGAGTTTGAGGAGTGGTAATTCATGCCAATGCATTACACGATATGGTTGGACTCATTTCTTCTTCTTCTAGGGTTCGTTCCTGGTGTATATCCTCTTCTTTTGAAGTTTATTTTTCATTTTATTCCTCCTCTTCACAATCTATGTAAAATAATTTCTTCTCAACACACTTATGACCTTTAGTGTATTTGCTATCACAACTGTAGCCAAGCCCTTTTGCTATTTTTTCTTCCAATTTTTGTGGTGTCAAGCTTGTAGATTGTGGAAGTTTAGGAACAAAAACACTTCCATCTTTATATATGTGAGTGGTAGGCTTCCTTGTCGCCATAATTTTACATTCAAATTTTCTTGACAACCTGAATGCCTTCTCCAATGAATCAGGTTCCCAAACGCGAACTTAATGTTGGATGTTATCCTTTAAAGTCCCTATGAAGACATCAATCCTATGTTCCTCTAGAATATCAGTTACCCTTATATTCAATTTTTGGAAGTCCTCAATGTGCTCCACCACTGAACCATTTTTTTTTAGATTTATCAATCGACTAAAGAAGGTGTTTCTCTTTGTATCCTCATAATGTGCTATCATTTCCTCCATAAAAATTGACCAAGTGACAATTTTTTTTACGGGGGCAAAGCCATCGATATAATATAAATGTATTTTTTTCTAAATGTAAAGTTGCAATGCGTACATTTTGTGTGTTTTGCACATTATTGAGATCAAAATATTGCTCCATATGTAGTATCCATGTTACGGGATCCTTGCCATCAAACTTCCCCATATCCATCTTTGGAATATGGTGGTTCTTCAATACAACATTAGAGTTTATAAAATCACGATTAACATTTATTTTGTTCTCATCATGAGTTTCCTCTAATATATTTCCATCATTAGGAATCATTTCTTGTATTAAACTTGTCATCAAACCTTCCATGTCTGCTTTTAGATCATTCTTCATATATTCCATGTTGTCTTTCATTTTTTCAACGATCTTAGCTTCCATGTCATCCATCTTAGCTTCCATTCCAGCTTCCATGCCATCCATGTTAACTTCCATGCCATTCTTCAAACCATCCATGACTTTCTTCAAACCATCCATCTTAGCTTCCACGCATTTCTTTAAAACTTCCATTTCATTTTTTTTTGCTCTTTGCGAGAGCGAAATTTGGTGCACTTGCTATTGTAATTTTGATATGTCATGTTGCGCTTCTTCCTCTTCATGAGTCATAGTAGAGCCTTCTGAAGGATTAATGGGTGCTGAACTCTTTTTAGGTGAAATTTCAGAACCCAATACTGATATCTATGATTCAATATGCCCTTGGAATCACTTCAAACTAATTTTTCACACAAGACTTATGCAATTCGAAAAAAAATACACACCTTTTTCTTGCTTTTGAGGAGCTCGATATTGAAACTGAATTATCTCTGTGATTTCGTATCTTCAATATCTGAAATTCGGTCCTGTAGTAGCCCTTTGAATCTTCTTTCAAATGCCATAGGTATGACTTGATTTGGATTCTTCAAGGAAAAGTTATGCCCAATATTACACAATGACCTAATTATGGACTGGTTCAGTAGAGTGAACTTGTATGACATGCCACATGTCATTGTTTCTTCCTTCGGCTCTGAAATTGATACAAACAAAACTATAGTCTATTTATTGCAGTCGTTTTTTACAGAATTCCAATTCGATGCTCGACGAGAGAGTTATGAAAATTTTCCCACGGTTACCTCTTTGAGATGAAATTATGGAGCCTGAACAAACCCTAACTTACAAAAATCATATCTCCAAAAATATTGCGAACCAAGATCTGAAATTTTTACAGGAAGTTCCTCAGGATTTCTTCTTCACTCTGTAAAACTTTCAGCTTCTAAAAATTCGTAGAAAACAATTTATAGCGCATATGCCATAATGACATGTTTTAGGTGAAATTTGGGAGCCTGAAAAAACCCTAACTTTAACAGATCATATTTTCAAAAATATTGCGAACCAAGATCTGAAATTTTTACACAACGTTCCTCCGGATTTTGGATTCACTTTGTAAAAATTTCAGCTTCTAACCCTTTGTAGAAAAAAATTTATAGTGAAAATTCCACGATGATCCGTTTGGAGCAGAAAAACCCTAGAATCCAAAGCTCTGATACCAAATGTTATGAAAGTAGCGCCAAAAATAGAAGAAAAGAGAGATCAACGCCTTAGAAGTAAGCTACTTCGAGGGGGAAGCCTCCTTTACATTACATAAATGAAAAATTCTTGAATGGTACAAATGACAAAACCTCCTTTCACAATATAATCCTAACCGACCTAACAATAATAATGTAAGGGCACAATAATAACAATATTGGGGTTACAGGGGTACAACAATAACAATAAGGGGGTTACACTAACAAAAATAATGGAATATACTAGTAATATAGGGACCTAACAAAAGATGAGGAGGAAACAACATTATCAGTTGATGAATCCCAAGATGATGAATTAGTCGAAGTACATGGGTTATGGGATTTTATTCTTCCAACTTTTGATAATGAAGAAGATCATGAAGCTTTACTTATTAGCACAAGAAGTAAGGGACCTGTTGATTCATCACCATCTATTCAAAAGCAAAAAACCTCTACCTCTGCTGCTAAAGACAAAGTTATCAGTAAAAAATCCCCTTCCACACCTCCTACACCAGTTCCATCTTCTTCGAATTCTCCATCTGCATCTAAGACTTTGGTGGTTTTTGACGCCATTGAATATAACATAGTAGAGGATATGAATAAGGTAAAAGCTAATATTTCCTTGTATGAAGCAAGCAAATTTAAACAACAACACATTTTCTTACTTAAGGGATTAAATGCATTTCCTGCATCTCCTTTACCTACTTCTGTCACATCCAAATATTCTAAAGGAAAAGGTAAACCTCCCAATGATTCTTCAGAAAATATTGATCCCACTGATGCTATATTGATTGAAGATATATATAATTCACATAGTCCCCCTTTCCTTATGACTTTTGAAATTTTCAATAAAAATGTGCAAAATTTCTTGGTAGATTCAAGGGCCTCCTCAAATATAATGCCATATTCAGTTTGTCTGAAATTAAACATTTCATCCCAAAATTCTGCTATTCACATTGTTAACCTTGATAGAACCAAATTCAAGGTATTAGGAGAAATGAATTCCAATCTCATAAGTCTCTCTTCCAACTCAAAAGTATGTCAAATAATTTATATACTAGTTGTCGATATTCTTGACTTTTACGGTTTAATTCTAAGTAGAGATTGGTCTAAAAATATCCATGGTTATTTTGCTACAAAATTGTCTCATATGTGGCTTCCTTACAATGGAAAGACAAATCAAATTCGTATTGACCAAGAAAAGCATATGAAATATTTAGTAACTGATTTTGAAGAAGAAAACAAAGCAATGGTATTTACCAATAATATCCTTGGGAACTACTTTTCTGAATCCTTTTTGGGTAGTTTTAACGTTCAAGATTCTCCTTTCTCAATCAATTCTGTCACTTCCCAAATCGAAAATTTTTCATAGACAGATTTTTCCATATGTGTGAATATTCTTGATAAACCAATAATTAAATCTTTGTTTTGGACCTTGTATTTTGATGGTTCTAAATCCAATGATGGTGCAGGAGCAAGATGCGTATCAATAAGTCCAAAAGGAGAAAAAAAAATTCTAGCATGTAGATTAGAGTTTGAATGCACAAATAATACTACTGATTTTGAAGCACTAGTCCAAGGATTGTATAAAGTAATAAGTCTCAGTGTGAAATACCTTCAAGTGTTTGGAGACTCATAAATTGTTATAAAAAAAGTGAGAAACACCATTCATTGTGTCTCTGGTCATTTGAAACATTATCAATCTCTTGTTCAGACTCTCACTTCACATTTTATAGCATTTAATATTGATCCTATCCCAAGACTTGAAAATGCTAGTGCTGACCTGCTGGCTAATGTAGCATCCAGACTCATTCCACTTGAGGATTATAGTCGAGATAGATTTTCAATTGAATTAATTTTTCACCCATCTATTCCTAACAATGTCACCAATTGGAGTGTGTTAAATGATGATGAAGACATTTTAACCTTTTTAACATCTGAAGGATCATACAATGATCAAATAATTGATGAGGATGAACATGAAAGACAGTTGAAAAAAACAACTGAAGAAAATTATCTACCAAAATATGTGGTTAATATTGAAGATCTCTATGAATTAAATGATATATTTAAGAAGGTTACTAACTGCAAAATTCAGAGTTCAACCTTGAATTTTGAATTGGTTAACCTTGGAACTGATCTCAAACCACAAAACATCAATCTAGGTCCTGGTCTCTCACAAAATGAGAGATTATCCTTTATTCATTAATTGAAAAGATATAAGAGTGTTTTTGCTTGGAGTTATGAAGATCTCAGAACATATGATACCTCCATTATTCAACACACCATTATGATGCATGACAAACTTGTGCAACAATAATTAAGGAAAATTCAACCCAATTTAGAAAATCAAATCAAGAGCGAGCTGAATAAACTCAAGAAAAATCATTTTTTCCAGATAGGCATTCTAAATGGGAGTTAATCCTCCAATTTGTCATAATTTTGTTGATGAAGCCATCCATTTTCGCATCATTCCATTCACCCATTGTCATCATTTTTAACCATATTTCTTCATAAATGCACCAAATTCCCGCATACATGTTTACATGGTTTATTATTATTATTTTTACTATTTTTAATAAATTAAAGAGAATTATGCATGGTTTTACTAATGATAGTTTGACAATTCAAGTTTCTACAATTTCCGTAGCTGTCTCCATAGTTGAGGTAGTAACACCACTCTAGAATGAAATATGACACATGGACATTGTTTCTAGAAGCTCCAATATGGATTGTTGTTGGTCAAATTCCACCCAGCTCGCACATGTGGAACTTCAGGCAAAGATCAAGGGAAAATCGCAGAAAGCCAATCTTGCAAAACAAAACATGAGTTTTGTTCATCATGGGCCCAATTAAGTTCTCTATTAGTATTTTTCCTGAATTCGTTACCATTTAGGAGATATTTCAGGTTCTTTGGAGCCCTATTTTGTAGTTGCGTGAGCAAACATTGCACCCATGTGTCAATAAACGCCCAGTCAAGCAAATACAATTTGGAATGGGCTTTGCTTCATCAATTTCGTGGAAAATAAGTGTCCATTCAGTTATGATCTTTAGCCATATGAATCTCCATGAAGTTACATTGCAACCCCTATATTAACACTCCATTGAAAGAAATAGAAGAGGTTAATTTTCCGAAGCATATAGTGAATTGTTGAAACTCTGTTTTACACCATTTTTAATGAAGAAGTGCCTAGAATATTTGATGCGTAGCTGACTGTTCATATGAAGCTTTGAGACCACCTGTTTGTGGAGGCCCTCTGCAAACAGTGAAGGTTCTGCATTTTATGTTTCTAATGTAGTTGTTTTCATGTTTTCATTTTAGCAATGGATGTAGTTGTTTCCAGAATTCCAATTTGTCATTTGCTGTAGTGGTTTCCAGAATTCAATTTTTTCATTTGATGCATATGTTTACATATATTTCATTTATCATTTGATGTATATTCATCAGTCTTCCCTTTCGAATTATTAAATTACAGAGTGATTCATAGTTTTTCTTTGAGAGCAGCAGTAGTTTTAAAAATTCATGTGTGGTTTATTTCAAGAGCATTGAGTGATTTATTTCCCAGTTTATGGATAAGTTTATTTCAAGAGCATTGAGTGATTTATTTTCCAGTTTATGGATAAGTTTATTTCAAGAGCATGAGTGATTTATTTTCAAAACATTAGTGATTGAGTGATTTTGTTTCAACATATGAGTGCATCCTTTTTAGTTCATGAGTGCTTTATTTCAAGAGCTATAGTGATTTCTTTACAAGTTTCATTACCATAACATTTCATTTCAAGAACATAAAAATTTATAAATATCCTTTTCTAGAATTTGATTTTATCTTCGTACACTAGACTCTAGAATTTTTAGAAACTAACAATTTAGTTAAGATTTCTTCATAAGATAGAGAATGGTTTTGTTTCAGTTTTTTGCAAAAATAGAAAGCATGTTTATTTTTAGAACTTAGTTGTAATTTAAATTTATTTCATTAGGAACATAAGAAAAAAAACATCCTTAGAAGCAATCTCTACAAATGCAATCATCACACCAATAAATTGAATTAAAAGAGGCTTCTGGCACATATAGTGCACTTGCACTTCACAAGTTTACCTACTCCGGTCGATAATTTATGTAATCAATTTAAGACAATTAAATTGACAAACATTTTGGAGCCATTGTCGGGGAAGTGTAAATAGGAGCCTTTTTCTTTTCATTAAAAAAAAATAAAAAAATTCAATCACCTACCACACCCACTATATGACGTGGTGTAGTAAGAGCCACACATCCACAACACGAATTCTTATTTTTGCAAGTAGAAGAAGATGTGACAAATGAGGTTGAAGAAATGGACGAAGATGATGAAAATGAGGAAGATCCTTTTGTATTTCTCATTCAAGAAACTGATGTCAATGGTCATATGAAGAGCATCACTCCATCTGTACTTCCTAACTTCAAAGGTATGAGTTCAAAATACCCGGAAACTTTTGTTTTTGAATTTGAAACAATTTGTAGATCTTATGGCTAATCATTGGCACATTCAAAAATCGAATTTGTTTCCAGCAACATTGAAGGATAAAGCTCTTAGATGGTTCATGACTTTAGGAACAAATTCTATAAGGACATGGGATGATATGAAAAGAGTATTTTTGGAAAAATATAAGGATTACTGCATACACCATGAACTTAGAAATAAAGTCTTTAATATGAACCAAAAAGAGGATGAAATCCTAGAAGATTTAGTGGAGAGATTTACTTATCATATCAAAAGATATAAATTGCATAATTTAGGATCATACACATTAAAAACTGTCCTACTAAATTCTATAAAGGATGAATGGATTGATCTGCTTAATCTGGTGGGAAAAGGAGATATCTATCAATTGTCATTTCAAGATATTTGTGAACTTTGCAAGAATATATCAAGAGGAAATTCAAAGTATGTAAGATCCCCTCAAGATCCATTTATGGCAAGAATAAGTAAGTCAACATCAGGATTGGTAAGTCAAACTAAACTTAACAATTTGCTAAACATTCTTGGTAATTTAAGTGAACAAATTGACATGCTAAGAATGCAAAACAAGCAAAAAGTTGATAATGCTATTTCATTTATATTTTTCCCTAAATGTAGAAAGAAACATGCTTTTCATGAATTTCCACTTGATAACATTAAAATTTGTGACATCTGTGCAAGATCACATACTACTAAATATTGTCCATCATTACCAGGGTTGAAGGCAGTTTACTAGGAAGAAAATCAAACACTGGAACAATCTTGTTATGTAGCTCCAAGAAGAACATGGCAACCTCATCAACCTGGTATGATGCAAGATCTCAATTCTTAATTTTAGGGTTATGGAAAACAATCTCAAAGTAATTGGAAAACACCCTTGCCTTGGAAACCTTGGAAATATCAATCCCAACCTCAAAACCAACCTTGGAAACCTTGGTCATCTCAATCCCAACCTCAAAAACAATCTTGGAAAAAAAGTTGGCAAAGGCCCTACAAAGAAAATCCACCATATCCTCAATCTTTCCTTCTCTATCCTCAATACCAATATCAATGATATTAATACCATTCACCTCCACCACAACATCAATATCACCCTTAGTTGACCTCAATTCAACCTTTCCCATTACCATCCACACAAGAACCCCAAAGTTCCATTCCCACTCCACTACCTGCACAACCATTTCATATCCCCAACATAAAACACCTCAATCAACTTACCATTTTGAGGTATTGAAAAATTATTCACCAAATATCATTGAAGAACCAAAACCAGAAGAAGAAGATTGAGATAAGGTCCAAGAATCATGGACGCCCATTGAAAAAAACAGTTATTAGAACCTGAGATTGAAAAGTTTCTTGCATGCCTACACCAGATTCTATAAATGGAGATCTGTTGTGGCCAGCAACAACCCCCCTTCTTATTTAGTATTAGTAATAATACTAAATAAGTGGGGACCCTTAGTCAAAAAATCCAAAAAATTAATTAGTGCTTGTTTTCTTTCTCAAATAAAACTTACTATCATAACTTAAGGAAATTCCTTCGAAAAATCTCTAAATAAACTTAAGTTTATGATAGATCAGAATATAATCCTTCTTTGAAGAAAAATACCGCATCCATCACAAAAAGTGGATATCCTTTGTAAAGCAAAATCTTCTAAATTGCGATTTCGCGATATTGCGATAGCGCGATCCCAAAAAACTGTGCATTAAAATATTGATCGCAAATCGCAAATCGCGGAAAAGATATTTAATAAATTATATTTTGCGATATTGCGATTTCGCGATGCTATGAGACTGCGATTCGTGAATATTGCGATTTGCGATAATTGCAATCTTGCGATGATTTTGATTTGAGAAAATTGCAATCTGCAATATTGCGATATTGCGATATTGCATAGAAAATCGCAGATCGCAATGTCACAGATTCTTAAAAGCTCGTTGTCCAAAGAAAATCTTTTCATAAATCAATATCCGTTATGCGCTTTAATGATTGAATTAATGAATGGATTGTCAATTATCGATAAAAAGGATTTTGTTTTGATTGAAAGGTTGTTTCATGTTAAAATAATATATTTCATCCACCTTCAACATTTAAAACTATCCCGTCACCTTTCTCATGTCATTACTCTCACTTAATTCGTAAAACCGCAGGCGCGAAGGAGCAAACGACTATACAAAGCATTCACAGAGTATTATGGGAAAGAAAGAGAAAACTCCAAGTTCTGAAAACAAAGAGATGGCTTCCCTGTATGCAGATACTGCTTGCAACAAGGATGCCGGTATCACCACCTGGGAGGGAATGCATAATCTGCTCGAAGAAGAAAATCCCAGGGTAATGGAAGTCGCTGCTACTGCAGGTTCAAATAATTCATCTGAAGCATCTCTTACAGAATTGGCTTGTTCATTTTTGCACCGGATAGCAGTAAGACCGAGAATTCTTCCGTATACAGATATGGTAAAATGGGTGCTGGATAGCACCGATATTTCAGACAGGAAATTTAGAACTCCAGATCAAGAGCTCATCGGGTCATTCACTACAGAAGATTTGAGGCTTATGTATCACTTGCCGGAGCCTCAGGCGACTTACAACAAACAATTTATGGAGAAATTTGCCAGAGAAAATGCAAATTTGGCGGAATGCACAAAGGAATGGACCAAAAGAGATGAACCATTGAAGAAAGACAAACACGGTATATACAATACTGGTTCACTCACCTCTCCCTATTGTTTTGCTGCTGCTATGTTATGTAGGCTTTTTGGAAAGCCTGACATAAATAAGGTCTTGCCTGAATGGCTTCCGTTATTAAATGTTGTTGTTAACGCTACCATTGTAGACTGGGCCAAAATACTGTCTGATAATTTAGCCACTGCTATTTTCAATTACCGGTCTAAACGGACTGTCTCTCAGAGGATTTATCCTCCTTTTTATCTGTCTGCCTATGTTATGGATTCTATCTGCTTTGTTTCTAAATTCCCTTTAATGGGTTGGCAATGGACAATTCATGATCCTTTGCCTATTCATGTGTATCACAAAGAACTGTGGGAATCAAAATTTGTTCCTCATTTTTACAAGATTTTCCATGGCATAATGTTGCTGATGTACAGAATATTGTATAATAAGGATGCTCCAAGGTTTTCCCTGGAAGCAGAAGTCGACATTCTCCCTGTCGCACGATGGTTTGGAGAAGAGTGGTTTACCTATGTGAGGGTTTTTGGAAGCTCTGCTTCTCCTCATGTTTTACCCTTGTATGTTCCGGATAAACTTATAGCTCAGGAAATTGCATACCAAACCTGTGGTGAAGGAGGTTTGACAAAGGAATTAAAGGATAAGAAGAAGGCCATCTGGCCACAATTTCCCGTAGCCTGTGGAGCATTTTCATTGTTTGATGTTGGTCATGCATTCAAAGAGGTAAGCAATATTACATGCTTACAACTGTTCAAGTTTTCGAGAAGGCTATTTGATCCATATAATGTTGTCAAAGATTTCACCACTGTAGTTAAGGTGAGATTATTTTCTGGAGAAGAAGATCCTTTTGATGATATGTTTCAAGAAAAATGTTCATTTAAAGAAATTTTGCATTTAGATCAAACACATTTTTCCCCAGAAGTATTTCAGGAATTTAAAATATACAGAGAAAGAATATTGACTACTATCCCTTTGGATAATTTACACTTGGAACCCGCAAGGGAACCAACTCCTAGTGTCAGTCTCAATGGTAGCTCAGATACTGACAGGTCTAAATCAAAGTTTGACAAAGAAACTTCTGAACATTCTCAAAAGTATGATAATGATGAAGGCTCAGTGAAAGATACAACTCAGTCAAAAGAGCTTTCACAACTACAGACTTCAACCACTCCACAGTTGAATCTTCCACCTCCCACTGTACAACAACCGACAGTCAGGACTGAATTAGACAAAGAATGGGAATCGTTTAATGAATTGCTTAATATTTAAGGACATAATACACAAACCCCTGTACAGACAACAAAATTTTTGAGCACGGGAATAAGTGGCAATGTCACAGAGACTGAGCATATACCTATCACTCCCTCTTCTGAAATCGTACTTAATATAGAGGACATTCCTCCTCTGGATGTATTCTACAACCCGCAGTATAAAGCAGTTGTGAGAAAGCAAAGGAAAAAGAGAAAATTAGAGAGCACAATCTCTACTGATGCAGAACAATTAGATGCCTTATGGAAAGATCCTACTACGGATCCTACTGAGAATCTTACCAAGTTATCTCAGATTACAGGAGCTTATGCCTCCGCAACTATTGACAAAGCATCTGAGGTACGGTTATTATTAAATGAAAAATAAGATCAGATACAAGTTCTGCAACAGCGATTGCAACAAGCTCATGCTAGTAGTGAAGCACAGGTAAAACTTGAAAAGTTACATCAAGAGCTTCAAGAGATGCAAATCGGATATCAAAGAAGTTTGGCCGATAAAGAGAAACAAATACAGATTATCCAAGAAGAACACAAAGATGATCCCAAACTTCCAGATTTTATTTCAGAATCTATTTCTTTAAACAACCAACTACTGCAACAACAAGATGTATTATGCCAGAAAATCTCGCAATGGAACTCTTTTTGTCAGCAAAGTGATAAAATCACTAATCATGTCGTAGAATTACGACATGAATATGATTTAACTAATGAAAGAGTTACTAATTATTTGGCATGGCAAAAGACATAGGAAGGGAAAAGAGTTGGAGCACCAATTATCAACGACAGTCATAAAGAAATACTTTTCAATAATTGGGATGCACAGATCAGAGAAGCAGAGAAAGTGGCAGAGGAGTCAGCTACAGCAGCAGGCAATATTACTGATTGTGTAAATGAGAATTTGCACAAGGCTAATTTGATTTCAGAAACTATTCCGGGATACCTTCCACAAGCACAGCAATTACAAATAGAATGGAAACAAAAGGCGGAAGAAAAAGCAAAATCAATTCAAGGATTGACAAGATTAAATTGGGATTCTTACTAGACATATCTAGTAAAACCACACAGTCAATGCAACACTCTTAATTGCATCATTAATTCTGCTGAGAAGATCGCGCTTACACTTGCTGATTCTGTCTTTTCAGGGCAGTTGAAATCTGAAGTCGGCCAACCACCTCTTCTCAAAACAATGCTGGATGCTTGCAAATTCAGAGATCAAATTCATAAATAGTTAGTTAATAGTTTTCAATTTTAGATTTAGTTTTAAGTTTTACTGTATTTTTGCCTAGAAAAAGGACGGTCATTTAAACCGAATCCTTAATTTTTGTAATAAACTATTTTTAGATTTAGTTAGTAGTATTTAAACCCTTCTCATGCATTTAGAGAGGGGTCCTGAAATTTGTCAAAAACTATCCTCAGAACATGCACTTCTACACCCTCAGAGGAGGTTTTGATGAATGAATGGAACGAGATTTATTGATATCTGTGTCTAATATCTGTCACTGATGTTGCATTTCTTTACTCTTAATGGATGTTGGATTAGGAAGAGATAAATCATTATTGCTTCTAGCTCATGAGTAGAACCAGTTATAAATGGTACTTTTATCTCTTAACTGTTTCTGTTTCTGTGTTAAAAGTGATATTTATGTTCAGTTATTTATATATTGATGTTTGAATACTTGAGTTATCATTTGGCATTTTTGTACGGTGATAGCTATTTATTTGTACTTAATGTATGAATAGCTTATTATGCGATATGTTTCTCACAACTATTTCATCTAACTTTTTATATGAAATGGTTTATCTTTATTGAATTATTTTCTCATGATAACTGAATGATCTTTATTATCGATTGTTATCTGAAATCATTTTAGATCGCATAAATAGAAAAATTTACATCCCGGGTTAGTTTTAGAGTTAGATATTTCTTAGAATACAATTTGCATATGAATAGATTAGAAATAGATTAAAAGCATTTTACTTAGGAATTTTAGAAAAGAAATATCAAATCTCAAACACACACGCACATATTGGGAAGCTAGTCCCATTATCCCCAGTCAGATCCACTACACCAAACGGAAAAGGAACTGCTAACCAAGGTCCGGACCGGGTGGGTATCCCCCTTGTTGTAGACCCGATTTTTGGGGCTTCAACAAGATCATATCTCTGAAGACTTGCATGAAATGATAGAAAGAAGCTAAGGAAGACACGATTACATTGAATCTTGGTTCAATATAGTCATCAGATCCCAGTTCTCCATTCCTCAGTATATTATGACATCATCTCAATAAAAAAAATTGGTCTCTCATATACTGGTACATATCAAAGAGTATCTTTTAAACCTACATATGAGTTTATCTATCATCTTGTTACAAACATGGTTCCATTGGAAGTATTCATATACTTGAAAAATATTTTTTTTTTCAAGTAGAGTAGGACGTATAAAAAATAAAAAAAATTAAAGAGAAAAATAAGTCCTATTGTGAAAACCAACTTGCTGGTGCAATTGGACATGAACTTTGCTTGAAAACCATGCAATTGGCGAGCAAAGTTCATAATAAGTTCTACAATTTCATGATGGTTTCAATATTTTGTTATGGTTCTTCAAATCATTTTTGGTTCTATGCTCGAGTTGGATGTTGTGGAATTCCTTAAGGTCCACCTTCCAACAAATATTGTCCCATCGACCTCAACACCTTATCTGGGATCTGTTAGCCTCACTCTCATGTGAGAAAAAACAATTATAAATCCAAACATAATTAAATTAATTAAATTTTGAAAATTAGGAATTTATGCCTAATTTTCTAGATTGAGTTTGTTCCTCTCAATTAGGAGTAATTTTAGGTCTAGAGATTCTCTCCATCTAACTAGGGTCCTAGATTGGTGTACGGTTGTGAAATTTTCTCAACCAAAGTGTCTAAGATAGACGCACTATCTTGAGACACATTCTCCTCTTGTATTTATTTGTATCATTACCATTGTTTTAAAAATGAGAGTATAAGGAGTACAACAAGGCTATGGCCTTTTCTGCCATATATAGTTTTCTAAATCTCTGGTATGTTTTTTTGTGTGTTAATTTTATTTAATATTCTACATGTGGTATTAGAGCTTGGAATCCTCTCCTGTGTGTAGATCTATAAGCACACTTGTAAAAGAGCACCGAGAATATAAAAACGTTATGAGGATTTGATGAATACATCATATATAACTATCTATTGTGTTTCTGTGTTAACCTGTGTGGATCTGCGTTGAGGAGCAACCAAAATGCGCAGTACAGAGAGAGGAGTCCTTGAATAAACGTGGTAACAGAACAATATCAGTTCTGGTAGAAGTGGCGAGGACGATCCATAAATCTTCACATCAAATACTACCACATCACCATTGGAGCTTGCAATTCTGTACCTCATGCTGCCGTGAGTGCTTCGAGAAACATTGATATTCAATTATTTAAATCTCACGCTCAGTTGATAGCAATGTCACCGAGCTTGGATCTGCCAGGTTTTTTCGAAGAAGTGGGTTATTTTAATTCAGAATAATTATGTGTGTGGATGATGCGGCGTGGACCTGTGTACTCATGAAAGAGTTGCTGTGCATAATATCCTTCCTTTGAAAAGTGGATTTGTGTGTGGAAATGCAGACCTATTTGTAGACCCTCCATTAAATAGTTCTTATCTTGGACAAATTTGCATGTGAAGATTGTATGGAAGACTATGTGTGAAGATGATATGGAAGAACAATTCATGAATTTGTTTCCAGGGACAAATTTGTTCATAAAGCATGGAGGCTACATAGAGACCTGTGTGCAGAACTGTTGGAAATGTTGTCATTTATGGCAAAGGAGATGGCAAAGGAGGATCACCTAGCAAAAAGGCAAAGAGAGCAGCATAGAAGCAGAGAGATAGAAAAAGAGGTAGCAAGATGTAGAGAGGGTCGAGCAGCAGCAAAAAGAAGCAGCCCAGGTTGCAGAGAATACAGAGAATATAGAGGATGCAGAGACAGAGAATATAGAGAGTACAGTGAAAAAGTGAAACAGTCATGCACAAAGACAGATAATATAGAGATAGAGACAGAGAATACAGAGAATATAATGGAAGGGTTTATATGCGATGGTGAGAGGCGGAAGCTACAAAGAAATGTATCCGAGGCAGAGCCGTTAATAAATCAAATGTGAAATGAAAGCCACGATAGAGGAAGCCAAGTTATATATGGATGAATATTCATATGTGGTGGCGTTAATAATGTGAGAAGGGTTAAATAGGACCGATGAGTTGGTTTTTAATAGAGAAAAGGCGTGTGTATTATACGCGCTTATCTTAATTCTAGTCTTGAAAGCGCCGTGGTAAAATGCTGAGGAAATAGGGGTTAACATATAAAAAGTGCGAAGTCAAAGGCGGAGGCAGAACCGAGAGCGAAATGGAACCTTGAATCAACAGTGAAGGCGGTTTCGATGGAAGAAACAAGCAGTATCACGCTGCCCTTGAGTGGTAAGCATATTTCACCTTTTTGAATGCGATATAAGTCTCTGTTTGACGTGTGTCCTAAGGTGGTTTTCTAAAAACATTTCCATCGAGTAACTTTTGAGAATTATGTTATGTGCATCTAATTTGCACGATATTGCGTGTCATCCGTCGGATGTGCACCCAAAGTTCAGTTGGAGCGCGAGAGTGGATTGACCGTTAGATCAGAAGTGAAGTTGTGGGGAAGAGAACCGAGGTAAGTTGGTCAGTGGGCCCGAGAAAGTCATTTTAACATGTGCTGAAACCAAACTTTAAAATACTTTGGTCGCATGGGTTCATATGTATTAGTGTTGGGATATAAATCCAAAGCCAAAGGTTGTTATAATGGTTTTTTAACATTTGTTGACATATGTTATGTGAATTGATATGCTGAGGACATTATATAAGCGTTCACTGGGGATTTAAATACGAAACCAAAGGTTTTATTTTGAAGGTTGAGGACGTATTATATGTCAACGTGCCATGTATGTAAATAAATATTGTGGGCCTGAACATTCATTGATACTCTGGTGGGCGGATATATGTTAATGGGCGTATATGAATGTTATTCAAATAAGTATTGTTAAGAGTGACCATTACATATATGCGTAATGGAGATACTTTGGGTTTAAAACAAGCGAAATATTATAAGGTGGGACCTTCACGAATCGCATCGGAATAAAATAGAGCAGTGGCACATACCTTTGAAAGTTGCGATTGCGATTAATCACATCAAAACAATGGCAAAGGAATCAAATTGCATCGGCGGAGAAAGAGAGATGACCAAAGTGAAAGTTGCAATTGCGATTGAAAATAAAGGAGGCGGAGTATAGCTGTTATGTGGGCTCCATACAAAATAAAAGGTTAATATATTTTTGCTCCGAGTTTTAACCAAAGCTAAAGAGTTAAAATAAAGTAAAGCGGAAAATATATATATATGAAACAACACACACACACACACACACACACACACACACACACACACACACACACACACATATATATCTGTGAACAGTGAACCATCGCATCGGAACATACAACTGAAAGTTGCGATTGCGATTAATCGCATCGGAACCTTCGCAAGGGAAGTAATCACAATCGAAAGTATTCAAGAGGTGATTCATCACATCGAAGAATAGAGCGAGTTTGGCAAGTGGGCCCGAAAGGGTGCTTTCTATGTTCAAAAGGGTCTATTATGATTATATCGCCGAGAGTCATTTGCGTTATATAAACAGGCAATTATATATGTAGGAGTTACACAACCGCAGTGAACAGCAGAGCATACAGAGACGAAAAAGACAGAGACAACAACAGAAAAGACAAACACACGGTGATCCAAAAACTGAATGGATTGATTTGAAATCCATATTGTAACTGAATGTAACTGTTTTAATTGATTTTATATTGTTTGTGATGCATTGGCAAGTCTCCAGAGGAAAACAAAAATCCCACTGTAATATTGAAATTAGTAGATATTGTTATATTTTTCTAAATGAGCTGGTAAAAGAAATGAGAAGGAAAAAGGCAAAGAGGCATGGCTGTCCATTTCAAATTCCCTGAGGAATGCTAACAGTCATGAGGAAATCTCTATAAATGATATCACCTTGATATGCATATAGAGGTTAGAGAGGTTAGAGAATGCAGAAATGAAGCAGTGAGGCAGAGAAGAAGGAGGAGTGAGGCAGAGAAGAAGGAAGAGCTGAGCAGAGAAGAAGGAGGAGCTGATAGTGAATCTGAGAAGATGCAGAAATGATATAAGGCAGATATGAAGACAGATGCACAACAGTGAAGATGGTACAGAACAGAGCTGATATCCAAGGTAAATCAGTAAGTGTTTTTCTTTTGAAAGAGTAAGGAATTTGGAGCTTCCCTATCAAGTTGTAGCTTGATAGATGTCAGTTGTAGCTGACTGAGGTAGGAGCCTCCTGTAGGTTGGTGCCTGCAGAAAATAGATGGGAGTTGGTGCTTCCACATCAAGTTGTAGCTTGATAAAATGTCGGTTGTAGCTGACTGAGGTTGGAGCCTCCTGTAGGTTGGTGCCTGCAGAAAATTGATGGGAGTTGGAGCTTCCTTGCAAGTTGTAGCTTGCAGAATTGAGGTTGGAGCCTCCTGTGGGTTGGTGCCTACAGAAAATCAGTGGTGAGAGGGAGTTGGAGCTTGCCTTTGCATCACAACAATAATAAGATGTGGTTTTCTCCCTTTATGGGTTTCCACTTATATCTGGTGTCTCTGTGCTTGATGTTTATGTGTTGATATGGTTTATCACATCTGCTGAATACTTGCTGCTCTCATAATAAGTCTGTTGTTACATTATATTAATACTTGCTGCTCACATTCTAAGATTACTCACACATTAAGTTGGACATGAAATGAAGGTGTGAATAAGTTTTAATGAAAAAGTTTTAAAAGTCCATGAATGTGTTAAACTGATTCACCCCCCCCGCTCTCAGTTTAAGTAAGAGTTCAACAATTGGTATTAGAGCAGGTTCCTTTTGTATCAGTTTAACAACTGAAAGGAGATCCTAGGTCCCCAGGATGGCTAGTCAAGAAGGATGCTTAACTAACAAAGCCCCTTTCTTCACCGGTGAAAATTATGCCTTCTGGAAAATCAGAATGAGAGCATACATAATGTCTCTAGGAATAGAAGTTTGGGCGGCCGTGGAATTTGGATATGCCCCAAAGTCGACTGACTCAGAGAAAGAAGCAAAACAAGATTTTGTATCTAATGCAAAGGCCATGAATGCAATCTTAAATGGACTATGTGAGGCAGAATTTATCAAAGTAATGCACAACAAGACTGCCAAAGAAATGTGGGATACTCTTGAAAACATCCATGAGGGAAACAAAAAGGTGAAGACAACCAAAATTCAAATATATAGAGCTCAGTTTGAAAATTTAAAAATGAATGATGATGAAGACATTGCCAGCTTCTTCTTAAGGGTTGCAGAAATTTTTAATAATATGAAAGCTCTTGGAGAAACCATACCAAAATGTGTAATTGTACAAAAGATTCTAAGATCTCTTCCACCCAGCTTTAACCCTAAGGTTTCTACCATAGAAGAAACAACATGATTGGGTGTTGGGTGTGGAGCCTGATTATCTTGTTTACTTTGTATCACAGCATTGGACCCCTGTACCTTAAAAGGGGGCGGAAACGCCGCCCGAAATTAATCGCTGCCGTGGGGGGTCCAGGGGGGGCGGCAACGCTTTTTAGAGCCCCTCCCTGGTGGGGGTTTGGGGGCAGCACCCCCGAAGCTAAAAACAGATGTAAAATTTCCTTGTAAAAGTATAGTAATTTCTAGTCAATCTGGGCCGTTCATTAGGCAAATGATCTGACGGTAGAAGTTATGTTTAGATTAGGGTTTTTTTCCCTAGAAGGCAACCCCCTTGTATATATGAGGGCATTGTATTGAGGCTATGGAATATGTGTGTATTCTCGGAGCGAGAAACAGAGAGGGAGACTGTGAGAGAGAACAGAGGATATTATAACGGATCTGCTGTAGGTTTTGTCTCTTCATTTTTGCTGGATAATAGAAAGGAAGGACTGGCTGTTCGGGGTGGACGTAGCCCAAACTGGGTGAACCACGTATATACGTGTCTCTACGGTTTTGTGTGTATTGTGTGCTTGTATTTTTCGCATATTTTATGTGTTGCATTGCTCTGTAATATTTAATTTTCTAACAACTGGTATTAGAGCCGAAGGTATATTTGGCTGATAAACTCGCAGGAAAGAAGGGTTCCTGGTTCGAGTGGGAGCAATGGCAGATGATGGTAAGTTTAGGGTCGAGAAATTTAACGGCCAAAACTTCCCGCTGTGGAAGATGCAGATGGAAGATTATCTGTATCAGAAAGATCTGTACCTACCATTGAGTGGAAAAACAAATAAGCCGACGACCATGACAGACGCAGAATGGAACATTCTCGATAGAAAGGCACTCGGAACAGTACAGTTGTGTCTTGCGGCGTCAGTCGCCTTCAATATTTCGACGGAAACAACAACAGAGGGTTTGACGCAGACGTTGACGAAACTGTATGAAAATCCCTCGGCCTCAAACAAGGTATTTCTTATGAAACGACTATTTAATATGAAGATGTCGGAAGGTGGATCTGTTGCAGACCATTTAAATGAATTTAATACAGTTACCAGTCAGTTAAGTTCTATAGGGGTAAACTTTGATGATGAAGTTAGAGCTCTGTTATTCTTGGGCTCATTACCAGAAAGCTGGAATGGTTTAGTTATGGCCATTAGTAACTCTGTCTCTGGATCTAGTACTTTAAAGTTTGATGATGTTGTGGGTGCTATCCTTAGCGAGGAAATGCGACGGAAAAGCTCCGGTGAAACATCGGGTAATGCTTTGAGTGCAGAGTCTAGGGGAAGAAGAATGGAAAGAGGAAAGAGCTCGGGATATCGCAGTAAATCAAGGAAAGGCAGATCCAAGTCCAGATCGGGGATAGTGTGCTGGAATTGCGGAAAGAAAGGACACTTAAAGAAAGACTGTAGATCTCGGAAGGGAAAAGAAGGAGACACACAGCAAGAAAACAATCATGAAGCAAATGTGACAGGTGATGTGTTACAAGATGCTTTGATTCTTTCTTTCGAAAATGTTACTGATTCTTGGGTTGTAGATTCGGGGGCTTCATTCCATGCCACACCTGATAAGAAATATTTTCATGACTATGTTCAAGGAGATTTTGGACAAGTTCGTTTGGGTGATGATAAACCCTGTAAAATTGTTGGAATGGGTAAAGTTCTTATAAAACAACAGAATGGAAACCAATGGCTACTAAAGGAGGTAAGGCATGTTCCAGATCTGAAGAAAAATATGATTTCAACAGGGCAGTTAGGCAGTGAAGGTTGTGTGACAACTTTCATAGATAAAACTTGGAAGGTCACCAAAGGAGTGCTGGTAATAGAAAAAGGTGAAAAGGTTGGTACATTGTATTTATGCAATGGTATTTCTAACTCTGTTAATGCTTTAACTTCCAAAGGAGCAGATGCAACATTATGGCATCATAGGCTCAGACACATGAGTGAGAAGGGGATGAAGATTCTTCACTCAAGAAATTTGTTGCCAAGTTTGAAGAATGTTGATTTGGATTTATGTGAGAATTGCATTTATGGAAAATAGATTAGAGTTAGATTTCTCAGAGTTGGGAAAGAAAAGAAGAGCGAAAAATTAGAGCTTGTGCATACAGATGTATGGGGACCTGCTCAGGTATCATCTCTTGGTGGCTCTCGTTATTATCTTACTTTTATTGATGATGCAACTAGAAAAACTTGGATTTATTGTATTCAGAATAAATCTGATGTATTTGATATTTTCAAGTGGAAATCTTTGGTTGAGATTGAGGCAAGGAAAAAAGTTGAAGTGTCATTGATCGAATGATAGGTGAATATTGCGGCAAAGATTTTATAGGTCTTATTCGAACATGGAATTCGTAGAGAGAAGGTAGTTCCAAGAACACCATAAGAAAATGGTGTGTCAGAAAGGATGAACAGAACGATCATGGAGCGTGCAAGGTGCATGAGATTGCATGCAGGATTGCCTTTACAATTTTGGGCAGATGATATAGATACTGTTATTTATCTAATAAACAGAGGGCCTTAAAGTTCCTTGGATGGTGGTATTCCAGAGGAAGCATGGACAGGCAAAAAGGTAAACTACTCTTTTTTAAAGCCTTTTGGTTGTGAGACCTTTGTCCATATTAATAAAGAAAATAGAACAAAGCTTGAGGCAAAATCAAATAAATGTACCTTTATTGGATATGGTGTTAATGATTTTGGTTATCGCTTATATGATTATGAAATTCACAAAATCATTAGGAGCAAAGATGTAATATTCAATGAAAAGGTCTTGTATAAGAATCAAGCACGGAGAAGAAAGCAAAGAAAAAAGAAGAAAGGAATACGCGGTTCTTGATGAGATATACGAAAAAGTAAAGGTGCACGAAAATAATAATAATCAACAACCACGGCGGCAACAACCACCACAACGGCGGCGGGCACCTCAAACACACGAAAGTGGCGTTAGAAGATCTAGGGATAAGTAGCCCACGAACGATACTCTCCTTCATTATATTAGGGTCTGTTGAGCGGGGTCTGGTGAACAATAGATGTTATGAAGAAACGAAATGCGAGGTTGAAAGTAGGAAGAAGTGGGAATATATGGAGAAGAGATGGACACTCCTTAATGCATACCCGGACTTGGGACTTAGTCGGAGTTGAGGCGCGGAGTAAAACTACATTGCGCAGAATAAATGGGTTTACGGAGGTGAAGGAAGAAGATGGAGGAAAACAGTATGAAAATGAACTTGTGGTGAAGGGGTTTGCACAAAAGAAAGGTATTGATTTTGATGAAATATTTTCTCCTGTTGTTAAGATGAATTCAATCAGAACTATCTTAAGTCTTGTAGCAGCAGAAGATTTACATCTTGAACGGTTAGATGTAAAGACAACATTTCTCCATGGAGATTTGGAGGAAGAGATATACATGCAGCAACCTGAAGGATATGAGGTAAAAGGGAAAGAAAAATTGGTGTGCAGGTTAAAGAAGAGCTTGTATGGCTTAAAACAGGCTCCAAGGCAGTGGTATCTAAAATTTGACAAGTTTATGTCCGAACAAGGTTATACTAGATGTCACTCTGATCATTGTGTTTATCTGAAAAGGAAAAATGATGGCAGCTATATTATATTGTTATTGTATGTAGATGACATGCTTGTTGCGGGGTCTAACATGCAGGAAATAAATGTGCTCAAAAGAAAATTGGCAAATTCATTTGCAATGAAGGATTTGGGAGCTGCAAAACAAATCCTTGGTATGAGGATAACTAGAGACAGGAAAAATCACAAATTAACACTGTCTCAGTATGAGTACATAGAAAAGGTGTTGAAAAGATTTAATATGCACAATGCAAAACCGGTTAGTACACCTTTTGCTAGCCATTTCAAACTTAGTAAGGAGATGTGCCCAAAGACCCAAGAAGACATGGATTATATGTCTAAAGTTCCATATGCATCAGCAGTTGGAAGCTTAATGTATGCAATGGTCTGCACAAGGCCTAATATTGCACATGCAGTGGGAGTTGTAAGCAGGTATATGAACAATCTTGGAAAAGAACATTGGATGGCAGTAAAATGGATTCTTAGATATTTGAGAGGTACCACAAATCAAGCATTATGCTTTGGTGGTTCAAACATTGCTCTACAGGGATATGTTGATGCAGATATGGCAGGTGACAGAGATAACAGGAGGAGCACTACAGAATATGTATTTACTGTAGGTGGAACAGCTGTCAGTTGGGTTTCAAAAATCCAAAGTGTTGTTGCACTTTCAACAACAGAAGCCGAGTATGTTGCTGCTACAGAGGCTAGTAAAGAAATGATTTGGTTCCAAAGGTTTATGGATGAATTGGGTAAGAAGCATGATATGGGCACACTATACAGTGATAGCCAAAGTGCTATTCATCTTGCAAAGAACTCAGCATTTCATTCCAGAACTAAACACATACATCTCAAGTACCATTTCATACGGTCAGTATTGGAAGATGGAGAGTTGAAGCTGAAAAAGATACACACTAGCCAGAATCCTGCAGATATGCTAACAAAAGTTGTAACCAGGGAGAAACTGAGAACATGCTCAGTTTCAATTGGTCTTCAAGGATGACGATGAAGATGAGAAACATCCAGGTCCAAAGAGGAGTCATTGTCCAGCAAATGAAGCAGCGGTGGAGTTGCTACAATCAGTCTCCAAGTGGGAGATTGTTGGGTGTGGAGCCTGATTATCTTGTTTACTTTGTATCACAGCATTGGACCCCTGTACCTTAAAAGGGGCGGCAATGCCGCCCGAAATTAATCGCTGTTGTGGGGGGTCTAGGCGGGGCGGTAGTGCTTTTCGGAGCCCCCCCCCTGGCAGGGGTTCGGGGGCAGCGCCCCGGAAGCTAAAAATAGATGTAAAATTGCCTTGAAAAAGCATAGTAATTTCTAGTCAATCTGGGCCGTTCATTAGGCAAATGATCTGACGGTAGAAGTTATGTTTAGATTAGGGTTTTTTTCCCTAGAAGGCAATCCCCTTGTATATATGAGGGCATTGTATTGCGGCTGTGCATTATGAGTGTATTCTCGGAGCGAGAAACAGAGAGGGAGACTGTGAGAGAGAACAGAGGATATTACAGTGGATCTGCTGTAGGTTTTGTCTCTTCATTTTTGCTGGATAATAGAAAGGAAGGACTAGCTATTCGGGGTGGATGTAGCCCAAACTGGGTGAACCACGTATATCTATGTCTCTCTGGTTTTATGTGTTTTGTGTGTTTGTATTTTCCGCATATTTTATGTGTTGCATTGCTCCATAATATATAATTTTCTAACATTGGGAAACGTTGACCATGAACCAACTACTTGGAAACCTAACAGCCTATGAGACGAGATTGCCATAGAGGAAGTCAAATGTAAGGGAGGCAGCCTTTAAGATAGAGAAGAAGAAAGAAGAAAAGGAAGAGATATGCTCTTGCTTTGATGAAGAAGAGGCCAAATTTGTCAGGAAATTGGATAGAGGCTCAGGGAAATATAAAGGTAAACTTCCATTTAAATGCTTTAACTGTGGAAGAGTTGGACACTATGTTGCTAAGTGTCCTCATAAGAAAACAAAGAATTAGAGTCAAGAATCAGAGAAAACCATATCAAAGAAAGGGAAGAGATTCAATAGAAATTCTTTCTATCCTCAACAAGACAGCAGTGCATCTGAAGACTCAGATGAACCGTCAAGTGAAGAAGGAACCTCTAAATTTCTATTGATGGCTATAGAAGAGCTTGAAGGATTCCTTCTAGAAGATGAAGAAGAAGGTGAAGTTGATCTTGAGGGGGAGCTAAGAAGTGCCCTGGAGGAAATTGACAGACTCAAAGTGAAGTGTAGAAAACAGAAAGACATTCTCCTCAAATATGTAAAAGAAGAACAAAATTCAGAAGTCCTCATTCAGTTTAAAGTAGAGCTTGAAGAAGCCAAGAAGGTAGAAGACATTTTACTTAAGCAAATTAAGGATAAAATTCAGGAACAAGAGAAATTGGAAGAAGAAGTAGTATGCTTGAGGAAGAAATTAGAAAACGCCCAAAGGAAAGTGTCAATAAATTCTTCTCGAATGACAAGCTCTGGTAAGTTGAATGAAATTCTAGATGCTCAAAGATCTCCTCTGATAAAAACTAGGATAAGCTATGAAGGAGAATCGAGTAAAGGCAAAGAAAAGAAAAACAAAAATATCATTTTTGTAAAAGCAGATAAGGATGATAAAGCAGCTCAGATGATTCCTACAGAAGAAGAAACCTGCAATGAAGTAGACAGAAACTAGAAGGAACCTCTAATGACAAAGAATGAAATAAATAAACAGTGAATAGAAAAGGGATCATATACTCCTGAGTATGTCAAATTTGGAAGCCATCAAAGGAGATTCTTCCCTCCTATAAAAAATTCCACCTATTATGCGTGCCACAAGTTGGGACATATTGCTGCATATTGTCATACAAAGAGAATTAATTCAAACCAGCAAAGGATGTAAACATTGAAAAGATTATCTCAAGAAAAAAAATGGAGAAGACAACCTTTCATCAGGTATGCAAATTGTTTTTATGGATACTGTTTTTACTGTAAGGAATTTGGCCATAAAATCATGGAATGCAGAAAATATGGACAAAGACTGATGTTCAAAACCTCAAGGAGGTTTATGAATCATGGAGAGTCTACTCGTACTCATAATTCTACTAAAGATATGATCAAAAGCTGTGTATGCGATAAAAGTGGACATATGTCTTCAAAATGTCCTCTCAGAGAATATGGTCCATCATCTCAAAAAAGGTACCAAACAAAAGGATGCTTGCAGTGGAAAAAGAAGGTAAATAAATGTGACCTGACTCTAATAGCTCAAGATCTGAAAAGCCAATGGTATTTAGACAGTG
Organism: Pinus albicaulis; assembly: GCA_034641835.2. Taxonomy (NCBI): domain Eukaryota; kingdom Viridiplantae; phylum Streptophyta; class Pinopsida; order Pinales; family Pinaceae; genus Pinus; species Pinus albicaulis. Next base: position 1,085,746,452 of record CM076570.1, on the reverse strand, counting down.
GATTCTCAAAACATATGACTGGAGATAGAAGCAAGTTTATAACCTTTGATGATAAGAAATCTGGAAATGTTACTTTTGGCAATGAAAAAGCAGGGAAAATCAAAGGAAAAGGCTCAGTCAGTTTGGATAATGGCAAAGGAAAGGCCCAAGATGTACTATTTGTGGATGGGCTAAAAGCAAATCTGCTGAGTGTTAGTCAAATGTGTGATAAAGGCTGTGAAGTTCTGTTTAGAGCTCAAGGTTGTGAAGTAAGATCAATCACCACATGAAAGACCCTAATCAAAGGTGTTCGAATAGAAATTAATGTCTATGTAGTGAAGGAAGAGAATCAAGCATGCCACCTTAGCAAAATTGAGGAGTCATGGTTATGGCATAGAATATTGGGACACCTTAGTTTCGACCATATCATCAGTCTGAACAAGAAGAAAGCAGTCAGAGATATGCCAGCAATAAAGAAGCCTTCAAATACCATATGTAAATCTTTCCAATTGGGCAAACAGACCCGCACATCCTTTAAGACCAAAGAAGAGCTATCAACAAGTAGGCCACTTTAGCTTGTACACATGGACCTGTGTGGACCTTCAAGAACTAAAACACCAAGTGGAGAATCCTATTTCATGCTGATAATAGATGATTTTTCCAGAATGACATGGGTTTCTTTTCTCAAATATAAATCGGAAGCACTTGAGAAATTCAAGATATTCAAGGCATTGGCAGAAAATCAAACATGATGCAAGCTAAAGTGCATCAGATCGGACAGAGGAGGTGAATTCACAGACTATGATTTTGCAGACCTATGCAATGAGCATGGGATAAAAAAACAGTTTAAAATTGTAGGTACACCTCAACAGAATGGAGTGGCAGAGAGACAAAACAGGTCTATACAATAGATTTCCAGAGCTATGATGCAAGAAAATAACATTTCCCAAACCTTCTTGGTAGAAGCAATACACACAGCTGTGCATATTCTAAACAAAGCTCATTTAAGACAAAATAGTGACAAGACTCCTTATGAAATATGGCATGGTAAACCAGCATCAATCAAGCACTTTAGAGTTTTTGGAAGCAAGTGTTTCATAAAAAATAATGATGAAAATCTGGGACAGTTTGATGCAAGAGCAGATGAAGGAATATTTTTAGGTTATGCATCCAAGAGTAAAGGTTATAGGTTCTACAACAAAACACTTCACAAAATTGTGGAAAACATTGATGTAAGATTTGATGAAGAACTACCAAACAAGACAAGAAGTACAGGTTGCAGCAATCCTCTAGAAGGTCATGATGAAGAGAACCAAGATGATGATGAAATAAGCAAGACAACAGAAGATACTGAACTGAACTCAAAAGGCCCCTCAAGATACACTCAAAATAACCATCTAGAAGATCAAATCATTGGGGACAAGAGTGTAGGAGTCCAGACAAGAAGACAACTAATTGAACAAACATAAGAGGTATACCTAGCTATGTTATCACAAATAGAGCCAAAGAAGTTTGAAGAAGCCAGCAAGGAAAAATATTGGGTGAATGCTATGAATGAAGAATTGGACCAAATTGAGAAAAACAATACCTGGGAATCAGTTCCAAGACCCATTGAGAAAAATGTCATAGGCTCAAAATGGGTATTCAAGAATAAGATGGATGAACAAGGACAGGTAATCAGAAATAAAGCCAGACTTGTATGCAAGGGATATTCACAAATTGAAGGTCTTGATTATGATGAAACATTTTCCCCTGTAGCCAGAATGGAAGCTATTAGAATGTTATTGGCCTTTGCATGCTACCATGACTTCAAGGTATGTCAAATGGATGTGAAATCTGCCTTCTTGAATGGAGATCTAGAAGAAGAAGTCTACATGGAACAACCTAAAGGATTCTCATTAATAGATAAAGAAGACTATGTGTGCAGATTAAAGAAAGCCCTATATGGGCTGAAACAAGCTCCTTGTGCATGGTATTCAAGACTAGACAAGTACTTGCAAAAGCAAGGCTTTAATAGAGGAGGAGTAGACGGAAATTTGTACATAAAGGCCAATGAAAATGAACTCCTGATTGTAGTAGTGTATGTAGATGACATCATGTTTGGAAGCAGCAAAGATGAGTTAGCAAAAGGATTTGCTGAAGAGATGAAATCAGAGTTTGAGATGTCTATGATTGGAGAGCTCACCTTCTACTTAGGACTACAAATTTAGCAAAAGAACATAGGGACATTCATCTCACAAGAAAAATACTTAAGAGAAATGTTGAAAAGGTTCAAAATGGAAGACTGCAAACCTGTGTCAACTCCCATGATCACTGGATGCAAGCTATGTGCTGATGATGGATCTGCAGATATAGATCAAAGAAATTACAGATCCATGATAAGAAGTCTGCTATACCTGACAGCTTCTAGACCAGACATTATGTTGGCAGTAGGACTTGTGGCTAGATATCAAGCAACACCAAAACAAAATCACTTTCTAGCAGTCAAAAGAATATTCAGATATCTACAAGGAACTGCACAGTATGGGCTATGGTATCCAAAAGGCAAGAGCTTCACTTTGACAGCATATACAGATGCAGATTAGTCCAGCTGTGTGGATGACAGGAAAAGCACAAGTGGAGATGCATTCTATTTGGGAAAAAGTCTGGTGGCATGGCTAAGCAAGAAACAAACATCTATCTCTCTATCTACAGCAGAAGCAGAATACATAGCAGCAGCAGCATGTTGCACACAAGTCATGTGGATGAAACAAACCCTCCAAGACATGAAGGTAAGCATTGATGAACCTATCTCTATCAAATGTGATAATACAAGTGCAATAAGTATATAAAAAAATCTTGTACTTCATTCAAAAACTAAACACATCCCAATCAAGTACCATTTCCCGAGAGAACAAGTAGCACAAAATTAAGGTAAGGAAGTTGGAATATGCGCCAACAAAAGAAAAAAAATGATATATTCACAAAACCTTCAGAGAACCATTTGAATATATGAGAGACAAACTAGGGGTAGTGTCTGTAGATGCTACTCTTTGACATGAAGATAAAGCATCATTCCAGGGGGAGAACAGAAAAGAAAACATCACTAGGTAATGTGCAACCCTTTGCCATTGATGTCAAAGGGGGAGGAAAAGCAAGCAAAATAGGATAGGCAGAGGAAGATTTGGAGGAAGCATTGGATTATTGGTGGATGTGTTGCCATCAATGCCAAAGGGGGAAATTGTTGGAAATGTTGTCATTGATGGCAAAGGAGATGGCAAAGGAGGATCACCTAGCAACAAGGCAAAGAGAGAAGCATAGAAGCAGAGAGATAAAAAAAGAGGTAGCAAGATGTAGAGAGGGTCGAGCAGCAGCAAAAAGAAGCAGCCCAGGTTGCAGAGAATACAGAGAATATAGAGGATGCAGAGACAGAGAATATAGAGAGTACAGTGAAAAAGTGAAACAGTCATGCACAAAGACAGATAATATAGAGATAGAGACAGAGAATACAGAGAATATAATGGAAGGGTTTATATGCGATGGTGAGAGGCGGAAGCTACAAAGAAATGTATCCGAGGCAGAGCCGTTAATAAATCAAATGTGAAATGAAAGCCACGATAGAGGAAGCCAAGTTATATATGGATGAATATTCATATGTGGTGGCGTTAATAATGTGAGAAGGGTTAAATAGGACCGATGAGTTGGTTTTTAATAGAGAAAAGGCGTGTGTATTATACGCGCTTATCTTAATTCTAGTCTTGAAAGCGCCGTGGTAAAATGCTGAGGAAATAGGGGTTAACATATAAAAAGTGCGAAGTCAAAGGCGGAGGCAGAACCGAGAGCGAAATGGAACCTTGAATCAACAGTGAAGGCGGTTTCGATGGAAGAAACAAGCAGTATCACGCTGCCCTTGAGTGGTAAGCATATTTCACCTTTTTGAATGCGATATAAGTCTCTGTTTGACGTGTGTCCTAAGGTGGTTTTCTAAAAACATTTCCATCGAGTAACTTTTGAGAATTATGTTATGTGCATCTAATTTGCACGATATTGCGTGTCATCCGTCGGATGTGCACCCAAAGTTCAGTTGGAGCGCGAGAGTGGATTGACCGTTAGATCAGAAGTGAAGTTGTGGGGAAGAGAACCGAGGTAAGTTGGTCAGTGGGCCCGAGAAAGTCATTTTAACATGTGCTGAAACCAAACTTTAAAATACTTTGGTCGCATGGGTTCATATGTATTAGTGTTGGGATATAAATCCAAAGCCAAAGGTTGTTATAATGGTTTTTTAACATTTGTTGACATATGTTATGTGAATTGATATGCTGAGGACATTATATAAGCGTTCACTGGGGATTTAAATACGAAACCAAAGGTTTTATTTTGAAGGTTGAGGACGTATTATATGTCAACGTGCCATGTATGTAAATAAATATTGTGGGCCTGAACATTCATTGATACTCTGGTGGGCGGATATATGTTAATGGGCGTATATGAATGTTATTCAAATAAGTATTGTTAAGAGTGACCATTACATATATGCGTAATGGAGATACTTTGGGTTTAAAACAAGCGAAATATTATAAGGTGGGACCTTCACGAATCGCATCGGAATAAAATAGAGCAGTGGCACATACCTTTGAAAGTTGCGATTGCGATTAATCACATCAAAACAATGGCAAAGGAATCAAATTGCATCGGCGGAGAAAGAGAGATGACCAAAGTGAAAGTTGCAATTGCGATTGAAAATAAAGGAGGCGGAGTATAGCTGTTATGTGGGCTCCATACAAAATAAAAGGTTAATATATTTTTGCTCCGAGTTTTAACCAAAGCTAAAGAGTTAAAATAAAGTAAAGCGGAAAATATATATATATGAAACATATATATATATATATATATATATATATATATATATATATATATATATATATATATATATATATATATATATATGTGAACAGTGAACCATCGCATCAGAGTGAAAGCAGAGCATCAGAACATACAATTGAAAGTTGCGATTACGATTAATCGCATCAGAACCATCGCAAGGGAAGTAATCACAATCGGAAGTATTCAAGAGGTGATTCATCACATTTGAGAATAGAGCAAGTTCGGCAAGTGGGCCCGAAAGGGTGCTTTCTATGTTCAAAAGGGTCTATTATGATTATATCACCGAGAGTCATTTGCATTATATAAACAGGCAATTATATATGCAGGAGTTACACAACCGCAGTGAACATCAGAGCATACAGAGACGAAAAAGACAGAGACAACAGCAGAAAAGACAAATGCACGGTGATCCAAAAACTGAATGGATTGATTTGAAATCCATATTGTAACTGAATGTAACTATTTTATTTGATTTTATATTGTTTGTGATGCATTGGCAAGTCTCTGGAGGAAAAAAAAAATCCCACTGTAATATTGAAATTAGTACATATTGTTATATTTTTCTAAATGAGCTGGTAAAAGAAATGAGAAGGCAGAAGGCAAAGAGGCATGGCTGTCCATTTAAAATTCCCTGAGGAATGCTAACAGTCATAAGGAAATCTCTATAAATGATATCACCTGGATAAGCATATAGAGGTTAGAGAGGTTAGAGAATGCAGAAATGAAGCAGTGAGGTAGAGAAGAAGGAGGAGCCGAGCAGAGAAGAAGGAGGAGCTGATAGTGAATCTGAGAAGATGCAAAAATGATATAAGGCAGATATGAAGACAGATGCACAACAGTGAAGATGGTACATAACAGAGCTGATATCCAAGGTAAATCAACAAGTGTTTTTCTTTTGAAAGAGTAAGGAAGTTGGAGCTTCCCTATCAAGTTGTAGCTTGATAGATGTCAGTTGTAGCTGACTGAGGTAGGAGCCTCCTGTAGGTTGTAGCCTGCAGAAAATAGATGGGAGTTGGTGCTTCCAAATCAAGTTGTAGCTTCATAAAATGTCAGTTGTAGTTGAAATAGGTTGGAGCCTCCTGTAGGTTGGTGCCTGCAGAAAATTGATGGGAGTTGGAGCTTCCTTGCAAGTTGTAGCTTGCAGAATTGAGGTTGGAGCCTCCTGTAGGTTTGTGCCTATAGAAAATCAGTGGTGAGAGGGAGTTGGAGCTTGAATTTGCATCACAACAATAATAAGATGTGGTTTTCTCCCTTTATGGGTTTCCACTTATATCTGGTGTCTTTGTGCTTGATGTTTATGTGTTGATATGGTTTATCACATCTGCTGAATACTTGCTACTCTCATAATAAGTCTGTTGTTACATTATATTAATACTTTCTGCTCACATTCTAAGATTACTCACACATTAAGTTGGACATGAAATGAAGGTGTGAATAAGTTTTAATGAAAAAATTTTAAAAGTCCATGAATGCGTTAAACTGATTCACCCCCCCCCCCCTCAGTTTAACTAAGAGTTCAACAAGAATCAGTGACACTTGTATGGAGACCTGATTTGAACAAACCTACAAAGTACAAGAGAGCATCTGCGTGCGAATTTTGGCAAGGAAGGTTGTTAGACAGAGTTTGTTTTCAATTGTGTGTTTACAAATAAAACTAGATGAAATCAACTTCGATCAAATTTTCAAGAAATGGATTCCCTGCTAGCATGGAGCCTAGTGGAGAATGACACGTCGGTTTGTATATGACACGTTGGTATGTATGTAGACAATGCATAATTGTGGAAATACTTGCATATTTGTAGAGAAAAATTGTATCTATTAAAGCTCTATTTTTAACTCACGGTGCTAGCATGTTTGATCGACAACAATTTCCCATATAAGGGGAAGAAGTAAGAGGATCCGTGCATTATAATCATAGATTTTAAGGTCGCCTCTTCATAGCTTGTACCTGATTGGGAAGGTTCAGTGTGAAGCCATATGTATATGCGTGGAGTCAATATGGCATAATTGTTTTCAAGGTTTCCTCAAGTGGCAGTGTTGCAGGACTCAGGATTGAAGAAAGCATGGCATGATACCGATTGATGCAACTCTGTGCAAAAATTGTGTGATCTGTGTGATTTTCATGTATCTTTTTCCTACCATTTCCTGAAAAATATTGCGACCATCCTCCTCTGATAGCATTGCATTGTTGTCATCTTGTGTTTGTGTTGCATTGTAATCTGTAAATTTTGTTTGTGTTGATTTGATAGCTTTGGGCTCTTATGGGTTGAATATCCCCATGCTTTTCACCAAACAAGAAAACAACGAGGGCCGTGGAAAACTTAGATGTGATTGAGGTCGTCTAAGACTCCAGAACTGCTGCAATAGGAAAATTTTCCACCTAAAACAAGAAATCTTAGCAGTTGCTCGTTCTCAGCATTCCGTAGAAATCTACTTCAATTTGCTTCAAATTGTTTCAAATTTGTTCACGGCTACCCATTCAATGTTCGGGACTACCATTCTATGTGAATCCACTGCAACATAAAAGACAAGATTAGAAGAGTAAAGTGATCTTAGTTTTCATTTCCACTTCCACTTTGGCACAAAGTCACACACCCCACCCAACACTAAGGATCTTTCTTTCACACGAGAAGCGTGAGCGAGGAGTGCCCAGGAGAGAAATTATGGAACTTTAAAGTGGTGGTGATCTGTTATAACCACCAGATACATTTGACCCATTTATGATGCCCCTATTAAAGCCCTTGGAATGCAACTCGAGGTATGTTGATGCAGTGTTCCCAATGAATTTGGAATTTAATCGAAAGTTGTTAGGCCCTGCAATGTACTCTGGTTTCATGGAACTTCCTTAGATTTATCAAGTAACCCCTTTGTCAATTTGAAAAGGAGAGATAACGGAATTTTTTATTGCTTGTAATTTGGAGAGATAAGAAATTTTTTTATTGTATAAGTAATAAAGTGTAATTGTATTTTTTATTTATTTATGGAGAAATAAGGTGAGAGGAGAAGTTTGGAGCGGTAAAATTTTGTAATTTTTTGGAGTAATAAGAAGATTTTATTTGTAATTTTATTTGGAGAGATAAGAGCGATTTTGTAACTCAAAGTAGCCTTTTACTTTGAGGGGGGATTAGAGTATTTTTGTTTAAGGTAACTTTGCAAGACAATTGTAAACAGGTGAAATTTTGAAAGATTTAATTGTAATCTCTTAAGATAAATTGACTAGAGCCAAGTGCAAAGCTAAATAATTTTTCTCCTCCTCCAATGACTATACGAGGGTCAAGGCCAAGCCCCGATAGATCATTTATTTTCTTGGCATGTTACGGGTGGCGTGTTTCTCCTCTTCATATTTTTGTGCTTAATTCTTTTTGGTGCAAAGATTCAACACTACAATTATCTAAAACACACATAAAGTTCAAATCCATCCCATAGCTGCGAAGAACATTATAGGAAGCCTTATCAAGCACAAACAATCACGTGCATTTGCGCAACACATCATCAAATTAATAAAGAGATTAAATAGAGCCATATTCCACATCCTTCAATCAAAGCATTCAAGCTACAAACTCAAGCATTCCAAGACAAGTCTACATCGACATCAATAACATTTTTTTTATACTTGCAGATAAATTTTTTTGTAACTGAGTTGAATTATCAGGGTGCATTCTCGGTTGAAGCCGACACCCCAGTTAGAATTGATAAGGTGGTCAAACTATGACAATTAAGTCAAGTAAATCTTCAACTGTGTCATCAAGATTATTTGAAATTTTCATTTTTCTCTTGGGTGGATTTTTGATAGTGTTCAACACCCTTCTAAGCACAATCAAGTGAGTAAATTCAAGGAAGTACAAAGTTCCATTAAGAAATCAAGCAAGTTGAAGCAAGCAGTCAAAGCAAGCGATCATAATCAAGCAAGCATGAGTTCAAGAGTTCAAGCAAGAAAATTATAAAACTCAAACAAGTGTTGAAAGCAAGTGCAAGCAAACCAGTACAAGCAAGTGTTCCATTCAAGAAACAAAGAAAGTGAGCATTTCATTCAAATCAAGAAAGCGAATTCAATTTAACAAGTTCAAATCAAGTGAGAAAGTTAAAGACAAGCGAGTGAGTTCACATGGCAAAACACATCCAGCTGTTACAAGTTCTTCACAATTTGATCCTATCAAGTGCTAAAGACATGGTGCGAATAAGAAAAGAAACTCTTGCTAATATTTCAAGGCATCTACAACAAAAAAATGAAATAATTGAGTTCCTTCAATTGGAGTCGCAACTACAAAGAAATGAGTTGAAACAAAAAAGTGATGCTTCCAAGCCATTCACCCATACAGATAAAAATGATGATTCCAATCCCAGCCTTTGTTACACGGTTTCTAGGCTGCGCCGGGAGAGGAAACCAGCACGAACAAAAATTAAAACATAAAATTACATTATACATAGTAGCGCTGGCATATCTAAGAAGCACAAAGTAAAAAATAGCAAAAAAGCACTGATGGCAAGCTTGAAAAAAAACATAGGAGAACTATGTAGCTGTGCAGGCATCACTTTTCATCTTCTCATCACTATCAGGGACCCCCTCCTCAATGGGGCAAGCAGGAGCTTGCGCAACATCATCCTCCATGTCTGCCACTGTACGCCTGGGATTGTGGACCGGTGTGTAGAGGATGGGGGAGTTTGAATCTATGCCGTCGGGAACATGCGTCCAGATGCCATCGAAGTCCATCACCTAGACGTCCAAATCCTCATCTTCCTCCTCCTGAACTGGCAACAGGTCAATTTTGTGGTGTTGGGGGTGCGTCAGGGGAGAGATGGTGGAATTACGTGTGCCGCGTCTTCCTCTCTGTGCAGCTTGCCCAGGGGCTTCTGCAATCTGCTCGGGATCGGGACTTTGTCTCCCAAAAGTGCTGGAGGAGGAGCCTTCCATGGTGATAATGGCCAGGGAGATCTCCTCTCTATCCTCCTCAGATAGTTCGTTGGTGAATTCTGGGAGATATTGCGCATAGAGGCTGGGGGGAGCGATTCAGGAAAGGCTAAACAAAAGGGCCAGCTGCGCTGGGGCTCCGGGGTTAGTAGTAGCTGGGGGGAGGTGCACAGGGAGGGGAGCGACAACCTAAAGGAGACTGCGCAGCGCTACATTGAGAGTAGAGCTTCGCAACCTTCTAAAGTTAGGGAGAGGCCAGAGTAGAGTTAGGGAGGCCAAAGGCAGATATAACAGTCTATGTAATGAAAGAGGCTGAGAGCTCATCTTTTTAAAGGGGTGGGGGTATGTGCGAAGAGGGTAACAATGAATAGGCTTCACACGCATCTGCGTGCTTTGATTGATTACCTGAGCAGGATCGAAGGAAGGGGGATGGCTGCAATACATGTTAATCATGTTGATAATTAATGGTGATAGATGTGGGGTGATGCTTTGGACATGGTGATGTAGTGCCCATCCTCTCGTCATCGTTGCTAATTCAGTGAGTCTTGTGTGAGTGGCTAACGGATTGAGGATCCGCAACAAGTGAGGCTATGAGCAGGTGATCTCCGTCTCCTGGGGAGAGAGGGATGTGATTGTCAAGCATGTAAGTTCTGTCACCCACATCCATGGTATATAGTTAGCTTATTAAATAAAGGGGACCTGTTTAAATTTTAATCTAGGATAATAAAATAGTTTTATTATTCCTTAAAAGGACAAAAAAATTTGTTATCCGAAGTCAATCTTCAATCCTATTGGCCGAAGGACTTAAAAAAAACTTATTAAAGCCTTCATCGCATATCGCATATCGCAGTTTCAAATAGCAAGGCCAAAGCGCCCTATTGAAAAGTTGCGATGCGATGCCACCCAACTCATAAAGTAATTGCGCGAAAGACTTTAATAAATGATGACAAAGGGAAAACTTTCCGATTAATATAAAGTCCATGGTAGGACCCAATTATCAACCATTTCATTTATCGCTTCCTCGCCATCAAAAATATTCATTTCGGCGTGTTGTTGGTAATGCCCGCTCTATTCCCCAATGCGATATATCGCAATCGCAATACCGCAACCCTTCATTGAATTTTCCTATCCAATAGTCTTTGCGATCGCGATACTATTATCACATCGCAATAGTTCAAACACACTTGGCCTTGTAATTCCCTGATGCATTAACATTTTGATAAGTGCTTACCTTTCATATTATTTTCTAACTAGGACGAGACTTAATCGCATATCAACAATAGAGAAGTATCACATGTTTTAATTTGTTCTCTTAAAGAAATCTGCAATGTGAAATCTCCAAAAAGGCGTTGAGCTATCGGGTAGACCATGTGAACCCACATGTTCATTTATGATTGATGCATAATGGTATTTATGATATCGAGATATCAAATGATTTGATTGCCTTTACTTAATGTTTCAGGATTTTCTGCATTTAAAATATATATTCACTATCACTTCAAGGTTTTGTCTTAAATCTTCCCGCATTCTAAGTATTGTTCTTCATTATTTTGTCTTTCTCTTCTCCGCAGGCTAGTCCCGAAGAACAAAACTATAACAAAATGTTGAAAGCTTCAAAGAATAACAAGAATCCTATGGTTCCACAATAATCGACTCCTTCTACTCCGGAAATCACTGAGAATCCCCTATTATTCTCTGATACGAAATGCATCACAAATTCTGGAACTTCTTCATGTGAAGTGACAACAACAAAATTGAATTCGGGCCCCCTCAAGGAGAGCTGGTCTCTATTTTAGCTCTGTCAGCATTTTTCTTGAATTTACTGTATTCATTTCTCAACTCTTTTGTAATTTTATTTATCAATTTCAGAGAAATTGACAAATAAATACATTAAGCACACTTTGGGTTATAATCCGTCGGCTTATATTAATAAACCGATTTCAATAAACACTTTAATATGCTCTAGGTTCTGGACCCACTCACACACTTGACAGGACCAATTAAATACACATGCCAATACCTTAGGTTAACCTTCGAGCATATCTGAGAGCGACCACCGTTCGATGGTCAGTCTCCAGATCGGGTGGTATACGTCAATATTGCGCTGACTTCTCCATTGACAGTTAACGCGCGATGGGGGTGGTCTTTCAAAACTACTCAGGGACACGAATCACCCGATCTATGGGATCGCTCCAATTTCTTAAATACAGCTTATCCCACAAAGGTGGTGTGATCGAAATAGCTCTGGTTTTTTGAACAGTGATTGACCAAGGGCTAAACCAGGGTTACGCCTTCCTCTCTATTCACTTCGGCCCACTAACTCCAGGTTCAAACCTTGGGACATGATTTTCAATTAACAACAGAACCAGTCTATTTCTCTCATAAGCGGGTTCTTCCACTACGACAAGAAGTCCACCGTTCTATGGGCAACCACACTACTGGTGCGCTCGTTCAAAAACTTGAGGAATACACATGACTCGACACCTACAGTCAGGTCTAGTACATCCCTTCAATGTTTCTTACAGGGGTATATCTCAACAGAGCTAATTCCAATCATTCAAGAGAAATCTACGATCAACAATGGACAGAGAGGCATGCGGAGATTACACGGAAATTCTATTCAACAATTCTACGCAGAATGGTGTTTCAATCACCTCGCAATTAAACAAATTCTCACACAAAGAGAAATTCAAGAAAATCAGATAATCGATGAACACTGTGTTTTATTCAACAGGAAGCGATTGTTTGACACCAACTTTTACTGCAGAAATCTCCTTCTCTCAATACATCCGGGGAATACAATTTATATGCATTACAATGTGTCTCTTTGGTTCCTCGGTGAGGACCGTTTATACTCTAACAAGAACCTAATTACATTATTCGAATAACTGAACAGGACAGATGGACTGAACCAAACTATTCGACTTGTACTAACTCTAACTGATCTAAATGCAACAGACAGCTAAGGTATTGACACCTTGCTGTTACAAATTCAAATGATTTTGACCCCTCCTAGCCACAACATGTGGGCAAAAATCCTACATTGCTGGCTAGTGTCTAATGCCCCTGCATTAGACTCCCGAGGGCAATTTTCTTCATGGACTCCTGTCCATGAGCTCCTCCACTGATCTGCCTATCTTCTGCAACATTCCTTCAGTCATCCAAGTGGCATCTTCCTCTGGCCGGTCCTTCCATTTGATTAAGTACTGAAAGTACTCTTGTCCTCTGGTCTTCCTGAACACTCTTTTTTCCAATATCTTCTCTGGCTGCAGTGGTTGTGCTGGAGGTAGTTGCTTTTCCCACTCAATCTGTTCCTTGTCTGCTGGTCCCTCTTCTGCACCATCATCTTCATACTTGTACAAATATACAACATTAAAAATGGGAGATATTCCAACATCAGGAGGAAATTCAATCTCATAAGCATTAGCAGAAAAATTTCTAATAATCTTGCATGGCCCAATCTTTTTGAACTTCAATTTGTTGTATTGCTTCGTTGGGAATCTCTCCTTTCTCAAGTGTGCCAAAACCAGATCTCCTACTTCAAAATGGACTTCTTTTCTGCTTAAGTCTAGTCTACCTTTGTATTTGATGCTGCTGCCTTGTAGTCGCTGTTTCACTTGTTCATGTATGGCTTGGATTTCTAAAGCAAATTCCTCACCATCAACACTTCTCAGCTCTGCCTTTCCCAGATTTCTTAACTCTGATATTCCTCTGGGGTGAATTCCATAAATAATATGGAATGGACTCTGCCCTGTGCTTCTGTTCGGTGAGTCATTATATGCATATTATGCCTAGGGAAAAATATGGTCCCATTGCTTGGGATGCTCTCCTGCAAGACTTCTCAACAAATTTCCCAGACTCCTATTCACTACCTCAGTTTGTCCATCAGTCTGAGGATGATAAGCTGAGCTGAAACTCAGTTTGGTACCAAGTTTCTTCCACAATTTCCTCCAAAAATGGCCCACAAATCTGGTGTCTCTATTTGAAACAATACTCTTGGGTAACCCATGCAACCTAACAACTTCTTTGAAAAACAAGTTAGCAACATGGGTGGCATTAATAGTTTTATAACATGGAATAAAATGTGCCATTTTGGAAAACCTGTCCACTACAGCAAAGACTGCATCATTCCCTCTTTGCGTCTCGGGCAATCCTAGAACAAAATCCATACTCACCATGTTCCAAGGCCTGTTTGGAATAGGCAATGGAGTGTACAATCCTGCATTCTGGCTCCTTCCTTTGGCATATTGACAGATTTTGCAATTTTCACAAACTTGTCCACTTCTGCTCTCATCTTGGGCCAATAATAGAAGTGACTCAGCTGCTCATAAGTTTCATCAGTACCAAAGTGTCCAACAAGTCCACCACTATGCTTCTCCTTGATCAAATTTTCTCTCATGGAACATTTTGGTACACACAATTGGTTTCTTTTGAATAGTAATTCCTTCTGCAAGAAATAATCCAGCCAATGGCTTCTATCTGTTAGAACAGGGTTACAACATGCCTCAAATGCTTCCTTAAAATCTGAATCTGTTTTATACAGTTCTCTGAGAAAATCAAATCCTACAACCTCAAAATTGGTTTCTTCAACAAGCATGTGCCTCCTACTCAAAGCATCAGCTACTTTATTTGCTTGGCCACTTATATGTTTCAAAAAAAAGTTAAAACTTTGGAGATACTCAACCCATTTGGCATGCTTATGATTTAACTTGGGCTGTTGTACAATGTACTGCAAAGCATGATTGTCAAAATATAATACAAATTCTTTGGACATCAAATAATGCCTCCACTTTTTCAATGCCTGAACAACTGCATAGAATTCCTTCTCATAAGAGGAATACTTCCTTCTGGTGTCATTTATATTTTCACTGAAATAGGCTACAGGCCTATCATCCTGACTCAGCACAACTCCAATGGCTTCCCCACTGGCATCACACTTCACTTGAAATGGTTTAGCAAAATCAGGCAAAATCAAAACAGGCTTTTCAGTTATCTTTTGCTTCAAAAGTTTAAAGTTTCTTTCTACTTCAGCAGTCCATTTAAATGGCTGTTTGCTCCTTTTCTCAATGATGGGTGCATTAATCTTACTGAAGTTTCTTATAAATTTCCTGTAAAAACTGGCAAGTCCATGGAAACTTCTTACCTCAAAAACATTTCTGGGTGAAGGCCACTCCACAATTTCCTTAACCTTTTCTGGGTCCATCTTCAATCCTTCTGTAGAGACACCAAAGCCCAAATACACCAACTCTTCCTTCATGAATGAGAATTTCTTTAAGTTTATCAACAGTTTCTCTTGGTGTAGCTTCTTCAAGACATAATTAAGATGCCTTAAATGTTCTTCTTTGGTTTTGCTGAAAACTAATATATCATCCAGATACACTATCACAAATTTACCAATGAATTCTTTCAATACTTCATTCGTAAGTCTCATGAAAGTGCTAGGTGCATTTGACAACCCAAAAGGCATTACCATCCATTCATACAATTCATCATTAGTTTTAAAGGCAGTTTCCCACTCATCACCCTCTTTTATCCTAATCTGATGATATCCACTTTTTAAATTTATCTTTGCAAAATATTTAGCACCACTCAAACAATCCATTAAATCTTCAACTATGGGCAAAGGGAATCTGTACTTGATTGTTATCTTATTGATTGTTCTGGAATCAGTACACATCCTCCAGCCTCCATCTTTCTTCGGGCTCAATACTGCTGATACTGCACATGGACTCAAACTTTCTCTGATCAGCCCCTTGTCCACCAATTCCTGTACTTGTTTCCCGATTTCCTAATTTTCTATGGGAGTCATTCTGTAGGCTGCCTTATTTGGCAGATTTGAACCAGGGATAAAATCTATCTGATGGCTGATATTTCTCACAGGCGGTAGCTCATCAGGTAAATCATCCACAACAATGTCACAATAACTGTTTAACATCTCTTGGATTTCTATTGGCAAATCAGAAATCTTTGTAGAAGTAAGAACTACCTTAGGCTTGCAAACTAAAGAAAAACTTACCTCTTCTTCTTCAATCTGCTGTAGATATTCCTTCCCGCTCAGCAACAAGGTCTTTGGATCAACCACTCTGCTTGATGACTCTCCTTCTTCCACGGGTATCAATGTATGATGTACCCCATCCTTGAAGAACTTGTAAGTGTTCTTCTTGCCATCATGCACTGTTGCTATGTAAAACTGCCAAGGTCTACCCAGCAGTATGTGACACACATCCATGGGCATCACATCACACAGGAATTTTTCTTTGTAGTTGCCCATTTGCAGCTCTATCTCACACTGTTCTTTTACGATCAGCTGGTGCCCATTATGCAGCTAGGACACCTTGTAGGGAGTTGGATGCTCCCTTTTCCTTAGCTTCAACTTCTCTATCACCTCAGTGGAAACCAGATTGTCTGTGTTGCCACTATCAATGAATAGCTGGCAGCATTTCCCATGGACTTTACGTATGCTCCTAAACAAAGTCTTCCTTTGTGAAGGCTCAGTGACCTCTTTGGCTTGTTTCAACAGGACCTTATTAACCACCAAGGACTCTCCCCTCTCTGGTAGAATTTCTTCTTCAATTGTTGCCTCTTCTCTAGCCTAGGCAACAACAACATTTCTTGGACCAGCACCCACATTATCTGGGCACTCATAGTGCTTGTGTCCCACTTGCTGACATCTATAGCACCTCAATTCTCTACCTCTGCCTCTGCCTCCTCTTCCTCTGTAAGAACCCCTTATGCCTCTTGCATCACCCTCTGTAGATGCATTCTAAGGTGAGCTACTATTAGCTCCATCTCTAGGTGTAGTAGGCTTTCCTCTACCACCCTGAATTCCCTTTCCATGGAAAGTACCTCTCCCTTTGGCGGACTACTTCCTCAGGAGTTTCTCCTCTACTTTCAAGGCCATCTGATAGGCCTCTTCAACTGTCTTAGGAGACAGAAGACCAATCTCATCTTGGATCTCCAACTTGAGACCATTCACATATTTGGCAGTCTTCTCTGGTGTGTCTTGAAATTTCCCAGCTCTTATGCTCACTCTATAGAATTCTTCTGTGTATTCCTTTACTGTCAACAACCTTTGTCTCAGGTTCTGCATTTGCCTAAACAATGTTAGCTGATAATCACTAGGAAAGAAATTACCTTTTAACTTAGCCATCATTTTGGTCCAGATTTTGATAGGCTGCTTGCCAGCTCTCCTCCTTTCTGCTTGCCTCCATCCCACCAAAGTGCAGCATGTCCCTTCAGCTTTGTTACTGCAAACTTGACCTTCTTATCTTCGCTCATTTCTTCATAGTCAAAGCACTTTTTCATTTCATTAATCCAGTCCACCAGCTCCTCTGGATTCAGTTCTCCTGCAAAACTTGAAACTTCAATCTTGGGCTTAACTGTAGACCCCAGAATAGTTCTGAGGAGCCTCATGTCAAGAGGAATCTCAGAAAATTCTCCAGCTTCTTCTATCTCAGGTTCACTGATGTCTTTAGGATCTCTGGGCTGTATTCGCTCTATGGCATCCATTTTGGCTTCGAACCTCTGCAAGGTCTCCAACACTTCTGCATTGGCAATGGGTCTCCTTCTGCCAGCGCCTCTACCAACTCAGATTGCCATGTTAATTCTCTGCAAAAACAACTCAAAAACATCTCTGATACCACAATTGACAGCAACAAAATTGAATTCGGGCCCCCTCAAGGAGAGCTGGTATCTATTTTAGCTCTGTCAGCGTTTTTCTTGAATTTACTCTATTCATTTCTCAACTCTTTTGTAATTTTATTTATCAATTTCAGAGAATTGACAAATAAATACATTAAGCACACTTTAGGTTATAATCTGTCGGCTTATATTAATAAACCGATTTCAATAAACACTTTAATACGCTCTAGGTTCTAGACCCACACACACACTCGATGGGACCAATTAAATACACACGCCAATACCTTAGGTTAACCTTCGAGCATCTCTGAGAGCGACCACCGTTCGATGGTCAGTCTCCAGATCGGGTGGTATATGTCAATATCGCGTTGACTTCTCTATCGACAGTTAATGCGTGATGGGGGTGGTATTTCAAAACTACTTAGGGACACCCATCACCCGGTCTATGGGATCGCTCCAATTTCTTAAATACAACTTATCCCACAAAGGTGGTGCTATCAAAACAACTCTGGTTTTTTGAACAGTGATTGACCAAGGGCTAAACCAAGGTTACGCCTTCCTCTCTATTCACTTCGGCCCACTAACTCCAGGTTCAAACCTCGGGATAGGATTTTCAATTAACAAAAGAACCAGTCTATTTCTCTCGTAAGCGGGTTCTTCCACTACGACAAGAAGTCCACCATTCTATGGGCAACCACACTACTGGTGCGCTCGTTCAAAAACTTGAGGTATACACACAACTCGACACCTATATTCAGGTCCAGTACATCCCTTCAAGGTTTCTTACAGGGGTATATCTCAACAGAGCTAATTCCGATCATTCAAGATAAATCTACGATCAACAATGGACAGAGAGGCATGTGGAGATTACACGAAAATTCTATTCAACAATTCTACGCAGAATGGTGTTTCAATCACCTCACAATTAAACAAATTCTCACACAAAGAGAAATTCAAGAAAATCAGATAATCGATGAACACTGTGTTTTATTCAATAGGAAGCGATTGCTTGACACCAACTTTTACTGCAGAAATCTCCCTCTCTCAATACATCCGGGGAATACAATTTATATGCATTACAATGTGTCTCTTCGGTTCCTCGGCGAGGACCGTTTATACTCTAACAATAACCTAATTACATTATTCGAATAACTGAACAAGACAGATGGACTGAACCAAACTATTCGACTTCTACTAACTCTAACTGATTTAAATGCAACAGACAGCTAAGGTATTGACACCTTGCTGTTACAAATTCAAATGATTTTGAACCCTCCTAGCCACAACATGTGGACAAAACTCCTACATTGCTGGCTAGTGTCTAATGCCCCTGCATCATGAAGCCATGTACACAATTTTTGAGGATGAAGAAGCCAAAATAATTCAAAGGGAAGCCAGGACTGATGATTCTTAATCCTCTTCTAAAACTACTTATAGTGATGTTGCCAATTATTTCCTTCATCGCATCATGACTCGGCCAAAGATCCTACCCTACAAAAGCATGGTTAAATGGGTGATTGATAATCTGAATATTGCAGAAAGAACATTCTTGAATTCAAGGCAGATAAAAATTGGATCTTTTAGAGCTGAATACTTGAAGAAAATGTATCATCTACCTGATCCACAAAAGACATGATAATAATTTCCTTTAGAATTTCGCAGATGAAAACAAAGTAGAGTTAGAGCCGATAAGGCATTGCAGGTGCGATATGAACAAGCACAAACACGATGATAAGGATATGTCCTCCATATCTTCTCTAGCTGGTCCTCATTTCTATACTACTGATATGATGTGTAGGATGTTTGAGTATCCTAAAACAAGTAAATTTTCATTTGAATGGGTTCGTTGCATTGATGCAGTATCATATTCCTACATTATGGATTGGGTCACTATCCTCTATAATAATATTACTGCCCAAATCCTAGCCAACAAAAAAACCGAAAATTCACTACCAAATAAGTGACCCCTTTTTATATGAGCGCATACATCATGGACGCCGTGTGCTTTACCTCTAATTTCCCATCCATGGGATGGAAATGGACTTTGGAAGACCCTACCCCTATCCACATCTATAACAAGATCCTCTAGGAATCTAGTTACCAATCCAATTTTTATAAAATATGTCATGGAGTCATGTTACCTTTACATCAAGATGTATTTGGTGAATTAGGCCTCAAGTTATCTAATGGAGCCATAGCTGATTTCACAGCTATATGCAAGTGGTTCAGAGAAGAGTTATCCACATATGTTATAATTTTTTGTAGTCTAGCCAGGCCTCATGTCCTCCCACTCTATGTCCCTCATTACTCTTGGCCCGAGAAATTGCTTATCAAACTGTGGGAAATGGTTTAACCAGAGCCCTGAAAGAAGCCAAGAAATATTCCTGGTCATCATTTCCCATCCATTGTGGCATCTATGCTTTGGATAATTTCAAGCATGTTGGGCTTGAAATTAACCATATAAAGTGTCTAAACTTTCCTACCGTTCCCGATAGGCAGTATGAACCAAAAAAAGTGACTCAAAATTTTACAACTGCGGTTAAAGTGAGACAATTTTTACACAAGCCTGATGACTTTGATGATCTATTGCGAAACATACCTACAGGTAGAAAAAATGGCTGAAAATTGTCTCAGTCCAGAGTAGCTTAATGAGTTCAAGGAATACATGAATAAAAGGTTGGAAAATCTCCCTCTTGACTCATTGAGGGTTTCTCAACCAGTTTTAAAAACAGAAAAAGATTCAGAATAGTCTTAAAAGCACAACGATGTAACACATAAAATAAAAGGGACCACATATACAAAGCAACAAACTGCTGAAACATTGTTTAGCATTAATTTAGATAAGGTCTGGGACTAATTTGATAAGCAATTTAAAGGACCACACGAGGAAAAGACCCCTGAGCCAAAAGAAACAATCAACATTCTTGAAGGTAATAAGTAGAGCCCACTTACTATTGGGGCTTTTGACAAGGTTTTTAGCAAAAATGATGTTGAATTCATCCTAATATACCCTTCTTCAAAATTTTTTCTTAAGATTGAAGAGATTGCTCCTCTCGACATATTTTACAGTCCCAAACATAGGGATGTAATGAGAAGGCAAAGGAAGAGGAGGAGAATTGACCAATCCCAAAAAATAGTTCCTAGAAATATACCATTGGATGTGGTATGGAAGGATCCACAGACCAACCCCTATGATCACATAACTAGGCTATCGCAATTCACAGGGGCCTATGCAACAACCACCATTGAGAAAGCTTTAGAAGTGCAGCAATTGGTCAAAGATAAATATGACAAAATTCACAGCTAGAATAAGAATTGTTAAAAGAGAAATAGAGCATTTACCATTAGTGGCAAGTTGTCACAACTCCAACATAGCTTTGATGAAATGAAACTTCAATATGAAACTAATATTAAGATTAAATATGCCCAGCTACAGGAACTCCAAGCTAGAATTGAGTAATTAAAAGAAAATCCTAAGATTGAATATTTTAAGAAGGAAGCGTTGGAACTTAATACCCTTTTAGCCCAACAATAGGTGGTTTTCTGCCAAAATTTGGAAGTCATCAATGATCTATGTAATAAAAGTGATTCACTGATGAATCAATTGTTCGATCTGAGCACAAATTTTGAAGGCATTGATGAGAATATTTATGAATTTATAACTTGGCAGGACAATGCAGAGGGAAGAGTAGAAAACCTTCCTAGAATAGAGAATTCACACAAAGAAATCCTCTTCACAGATTGGGATATAAATTTGAAACAAGAAGAAAGGGCCATCTTCAGAGAAAGTGATATCGCAAGTAATATTACTGAGACTGTCAAGGATAATCTTTTTGGTGCCAATATTATTCATGAATGCCCAGTCGGTTCTCTTCTTGATGTTAAAATATTAATGAAATCATGGTAGGAATGGTCGAAGAAGAAGGAGGATAACATTAAGAAATTATCAAAAATTGACTTTGAAAAGTATTGGAAATATCTGGTAAATTCGCATAACCAATAGCTAACATTGCGATGCCTTGCCGTCAAACTTCTCACATGCTTCCTCCGCTTTCAGATGTAGTGTACACATGGTAGATGCAGATAAGGCCTGCTTAGCCTCTCGAATTAAAGCCAATGATGGATATCTATGAGCTCAAGCAACAAATGGGAAAGAAGCCAACATCCCATTCCTGAGCTTATTGTTCAAACATACTCTATTTTTGTCCTATTATCTCTTATTATAAGGAGGGTTGTTCAAACCTCCTCAACACTTTATGCATTTTCTATTTTTATATTTCTAGTCTGAACTATATAAACCCTTTCATGTCTTGAAGAAATGGGTTCTAAATTTTTGTAAGGAAGGCTTTGAAAAGTTTCACTACTGTGCCTTTTAAATCATCTTAATAGAAAGGCTGGACCAAGGTTATTTCTTTCACGAGCGGAGTTATGATATATTGGGTACTTCTATATTTATATGTTTGTTGCATTTACATGTGATTGATAGTCATATTTTTCTTTAAATTGTTTTGTTATATATATACAAAGCAACAAACTGCTGAAACATTGTTTAGCAGTAATTTAGATAAGGTCTGGGACTAATTTGATAAGCAATTTAAAGGACCACACAAGGAAAAGACCCCTGAGCCAAAAGAAACAATCAACATTCTTGAAGGTAATAAGTAGAGCCCGCTTACTATTGGGGATTTTGACAAGGTTTTTAGCAAAAATGATGTTGAATTCATCCCAATATACCCTTCTTCAAAAATTTTTCTTAAGATTGAAGAGATTGCTCCTCTCGACATATTTTATAGTCCCAAACATAGGGATGTAATGAGAAGGCAAAGGAAGAGGAGGAGAATTGACCAATCCCAAAAAATAGTTCCTGGAAATATACCATTAGATGTGGTATGGAAGGATCCATAGACCAACCCCTATGATCACATAACTAGGCTATCGCAATTCACAGGGGCCTATGCAAAAACCACCATTGAGAAAGCTTTAGAAGTGCAGCAATTGGTCCAAGATAAATATGACAAAATTCACAGCTAGAACAAGAATTGTTAAAAGAGAAATAGAGCATTTACCATTAGTGGCAAGTTGTCACAACTCCAACATAGCTTTGATGAAATGAAACTTCAATATGAAACTAATATCAAGATTAAATATGCCCAGCTACAGGAACTCCAAGCTAGAATTGAGTAATTAAAAGAAAATCCTAATATTGAATATTTTAAGAAGGAAGCGTTGGAACTTAATACCCTTTTAGCCCAACAACAGGTGGTTTTCTGCCAAAAGTTGGAAGTCATCAATGATCTATGTAATAAAAGTGATTCACTGATGAATCAATTGTTCGATCTGAGCACAAATTTTGAAGGCATTGATGAGAATATTTATGAATTTATAACTTGGCAAGACAATGCAGAGGGAAGAGTAGAAAACCTTCCTAGAATAGAGAATTCACACAAAGAAATCCTCTTCACAGATTGGGATATAAATTTGAAACAAGAAGAAAGGGCCATCTTCAGAGAAAGCGACATCGCAAGTAATATTACTGAGACTGTCAAGGATAATCTTTTTGGTGCCAATATTATTCACGAATGCCCAGTCAGTTCTCTTCTTGATGTTAAAATATTAATGAAATCATGGTAGGAATGGTCGAAGAAGAAGAAGGATAACATTAATAAATTATCAAAAATTGACTTTGAAAAGTATTGGAAATATCTGGTAAATTCACATAACCAATAGCTAACATTGCGATGCCTTGCCGTCAAACTTCTCACATGCTTCCTCCGCTTTCAGATGTAGTGTACACATGGTAGATGCAGATAAGGCCTACTTAGCCTCTCGAATTAAAGCCAATGATGGATATCTATGAGCTCAAGCAACAAATGGGAAAGAAGCTAGCATCCCATTCCTGGGCTTATTGTTCAAACATACTCTATTTTTGTCCTGTTATCTCTTATTATAAGGAGGGTTGTTCAAACCTCCTCAACACTTTATGCATTTTCTATTTTTATATTTCTAGTCTGAACTATATAAACCCTTTCATGTCTTGAAGAAATGGGTTCTGAATTTTTGTAAGGAAGGCTTTGAAAAGTTTCACTACTGTGCCTTTTAAATCATCTTAATAGAAATGCTGGACCAAGGTTATATCTTTCACGAGCGGAGTTATGATATATTGGGTACTTCTATATTTATATGTTTGTTGCATTTACATGTGATTGATAGTCATATTTTTCTTTAAATTGTTTTGTTATATATATATATATATAATTGAGCATTAATTCACTACTGAACATGTGAGATTTCCATTTTCAAATTTATGTACAAGACAATCAGTTCTTTGATGCGATATGCATTTAACCATTAATTTGATTAAACATTTAATCAAATTAATTATCTTTAATTGTTTTTACTTCTTTAAGTGTTTGAAAATCTATATATATATGTGTGTGTGTGTGTGTGTGTGTAAGTTAGGCTAAACTATATTAAAGCATAAAATAAACTTTACAAAGGCTATGGGAAGAGATGGCAAGAAGTACTTAGCTAATATATGTCTTGGAGGTTCTCAAAATAAACCAAGTTTGGGGCTGCCTCATAGGAGGAAACCAACCCCTTAAGAGAGTTAAACAATCTTGTTTTACAAAATATTTAGTGACACATATGATAAAAAAATAGCTGAAGTATGTAATGAGTTGAAAAATCAGAGATTAACTTTGCTACTGAGTAGTCATGGCATTCCTTCATCTTCCTCTGTCGCGTGGTCCTCCTCCTTAATTAGGCTTCCATATTCTCTTGCAATGGCTTCCTCCTCAACAGTGGTCTCACGAGGAGGCTTCCGGGGGGGGGCGGGGAGTGCATGGACGATGGGAGCAACAAGATACTCATCATCGTGAACTCTGGTCAAGACACCATCTGAGTCAATAACACAAACGTCTGTCTCCTCCTCCACAGGCTCATGAACTAGAAGCGGTTTAATTTTCCGGGGTATGGGTGGCTTTGATTGCGCAATAATGGATTTTATGTGGCATCTTCTTCCCTTAGGCTTCTCCAAAGGCAGAAAAATCTCCCCCTGAGTGCTGACAGGCCTTTGAGTAGCCGGCATTTCATGGCCTCCTAATGTGAAGCCTTCGTTAGATTCCAGGTGCTGGTCATGGCCACGGTGAGAGAGGCCTGAGAGCGCTCCTCTGTAGCTGCCCCTGATGGGATTTTGATGTTGGTGCGAGGCCATGGAGAGGCTATCGAGCATAATATGGGGAGCCGGCTATGAGACAAGGCTGAGAGCAAGGGGCACGCAGAAGAGGCATGCAACAGGGGGGCATGAAACATGGGGGCATAGAGTAGGGGGCTTGCAGTAAGGGCGCGTGCAACAGGAAGGAGCATAGGGGGAGGGGCGCACAACAGGGGGCTCGCAGTAGGGGGAGTGCACAATAGGGGGAGCGATGGTAGTGATAGCATGAGAGTCAAGCTGGAGCAACACTGTAATAGCGAAAAGAGGAGCAACGATGGCAAAGAGAGCTTGCGAGACCGATTGGAGTAGCAATGAAATGGCTGATTGAGGAGCCTCTGGGCCTTTTGAAGGCATAAGGCAGTGAATTCAGGCACATAGGTAGAGAGGTACATTCCAAGTGTGTTTGCATGTGATGCGTGGTGTGGCAAGAGGGCAGGTGTGGCAGAGCGCTGGCAAGGATTATCTGCGATTTGAGGTTCTGCATCAGGTTGGAGCTGGTGTTACAGGGCGATGTCAGTCTAAGCATGGGAGGAGCTGTCCTCGCCCGATCTAGAGATTTCACCCACATTCGAGGGGTTTGACAATCTATATTATCTCTCACTTAATAAAATATTTGAAATCACATACAAAGAAGAAATCAAATCTTGAGATATATAGAAATAGACATATAAATAATTAGTTTGCTGTTAATTCCATTTTATCACACCCATTTACTATTTCTATACCTCACACCCACTCAATTATATTTCAAAGGGAAACTTGTCCCATCATCCCCAGTCGACTTCACTATTCCACATGGAAAAGGAACAATTTTTAAGTTCTCGACCAGGTGGTTATCCATGATGTTGATGAAACGATTTTCAAGGCATCAACATTTTTGGCACTAGAAGGAGGGCCTGTAGACTATGAATGTCATCAAGGTCTAATCCTAAATCCAAAGGCCATCAAAAGAGTCAATACCCCTTCAAATCTCCTACAATTTAAATATCTCATTCAAAGACTCCAACTCCAAGATCTGAAGTTGTCTAATCACCTCCTAAATCTCCTTGTACACTTCCAGAGGTGATCCCTCAAGATTATACTCCCGAGTCACCTGAAGTTAGAATTTATTTAAGAAATTATATGAAATATATATTTTAAAAGAAAAACCTATTCAATCATAACCCTCAAAAGGAAGTATAACTTCATATTTACAAGTTTTTAGTTTACTAACTCGGTCTCAAAGTGAAAAACTTGGAATCACTCCTTTTGAGTTTCCACTCCATTCTCACTGAAGGAAAAGTCCTGCACTAGAAGCTCAAACATTCACTATCTACATTACTTAATCATCTCATCCACAAACTCCTTCATTCATTCCTCCCACATTTCCTTCCTCCCAAAAAATCACTTCATCTATTCATATTTCTTAAACTCAGATGACTAGTGCTGTCACAAGTAGTTCTATTTCAGGTGTTATCTCTTCTACCACTGCATCGACCTCTGGAACTTCTACAAAATCTTCTATTCTAAAAACTCCTATAATGGTAGCTAGACCATGGAAAAATCCAGGAACTATTCAAATTGTAGGACCTCTTCATGATTTACCTAAGTACCATGAAAGATGGCTACCTAAGTATAATCTTGATGATGGAATCCCTGCCGAAGAACACCTCCATAATTTCATGTTAGTTATGAATGTCAATGGAGTGTCTAAAGAAGATTGTGTAGTCAGGTTATTTCCTTATACCTTTGAAGGATCAACATGTTCGTGGTATTTTTCATGACCATTAGGTACTATTACTAGTTGGGATATATTTGAAGAGAAATTCTTAACTAATTTTGGTGGTGATCGCTCTATTGCCACTCTTATAAATGATATTTCCAATATAAAATTAAATTCAGGTGAAAATATCATAAACTTTAATTCCATAATTAACAAATTTCTAAATAAAATCCCAACTACATCAAAGCCTAGTGTTGATGTGAAAATCGAATGGTACATATCCTCTCTTCCTTCCAATATTGTAATTTTTGTAGACAAAGCCAATAAATCCACTTTGGAAAATATGAAGGAAGCCCTGTCTGTTGAGAAAATGATACTTGCATTAGAGAAGAACACTTCTCAGGAAGAAAGAAAATTAAAGAAGGTCACATTCAAGGATGAACCAAAGAAGAAAACTCTCAAAGATCCTTTTGGTCTTGAAGGATTACAGAAGGTCCTTAAATCCATGTAAAATGAAATGGTATAAATTAAAAAATAGGTACTTGAATCTTCTAAGAAGCCTTTCAGGCCTTTTAAGAAAGCTTAAACATCAAACCCTAAACCTCCAAACGTCATATCCAATGTTGAATTTGACCAAAATGAATATGAGGAGGAAACAAAATTTTCAATTGATGAATCCCAAGATGATGAATTAGTCGAAGTACATGGGTTAAGGGATTTAATTCTTCCAACTTATGATAATGAAGAAGATCATGAATCTTTACTTGTTAGCACAAGAAGTAAGGGACCTACTGATTCATCACCAACTATTCAAAAGCAAAAAACCTCTACCTCTACTGCTAAACAAAAAGTTATCAGTAAAAAATCCCCTTCCACATCATCTCAATTAGTTCCATCTTCGGAAAATTCTCCATCTACATCTAAGACTTTCGTGGTTTTTGAGACCATTGAATATAATATAGTAGATGATATGAAGAAGGTAAAAGCTAATATTTCCTTGTATAAAGTAAGAAAATTGAAACAATAACATAAATTTATACTTAATGAATTAAATGTAGTTCCTGCATCTCCTTTACCTACTGCTGTCACATCCAAAGCTTCTAAAGGAAAAGGTAAACCTCCTAATGATTCTTCAAAAAATATTGATCCCATTTATGCTATCTTGATTGGGTATAGATCTAATTCACATACTCCCCCTTTCATTTTGAATTTTTAATTTTTCAATAAAAATGTGCACAATTTCTTGGTAGATTCAGGGGCCTCCTCAAATATAATTCAATATTTAGTTTGTCTGAAATTAAACATTTCCCTCAAAAGTGTGTTGTTCACATTGTTTAACTCGATAGAACCAAAGTCAAGTTATTAGGAGAAATGAATTTCATTCTCATAAGACTCTCTTCCAACTCAAAATTATGTCAAATAATTGATATACTACTTGTTGATATTCCTCACTTTTACGGTTTAATTCTAAGTAGAGATTGGTTTGAAAAGCTCCATGGTTATTTTGCTACAGACTAGTCTCATATGTGGCTTCCTTTCAATGGAAAGCCAAATCAAATTCGAATTGACCGAGAAAAGCATATGAAATAGTCAGTAGCTAATTTTGAAGAAGAAAACTAATGAATGGTATTTACCAATAATATCCTTGGGAACTACTTTTCTGAATCCTTTTTGGGTAGTTTTAATGCACAAGAATATCCTTTCTCAATCAATTCTGTCACTTCCCAAATCAAAATTTTTTCACAAACAGATTCTTCCAAATGTGTAAATATTCTAGATAAACCAATAATTAAATATTTATTTTGGACCTTGTATTTTGATGGTTCTAAATCCAATGATCGTGCAGGAGCAGGATGCATATTAATAAGTCCAGAAGGAGAAAAAATAATGCTAGCATGTATATTGGAGTTTGAATGCACAAATAATACTTCTGAGTATGAAACACTGGTCCAAGGTTTATATAACGCATTAGGTGTCTGTGTGAAATACCTTCAAGTGTTTGGAGACTCATAAATTTTTGTAAAACAAGTGAGAAACACCATTCATTGTGTCTCTGGTCATTTGAAACATTATCAATCTCTCATTCAAACTCTCACTTCACATTTTCTAGCATTTAATATTTCTCCTATCCCAAGAATTCAAAATGTTAGTGCTGACTTGCTGGCTAATGTAGCATCTAAAATCATTCCACCTAAGGATTATAGTCCAGATAGATTTTCAATTAAATTAATTTTTCGCCCATATATTCTTGACAATGTCACCAATTGGCATGTGTTCAATGATGATGAAGACATTTTAACCTTTTTAACATTTGAAGGATCATACAATGGTCAAATAATTGATGAGGATGAACATGAAAGACAGTTGAAACAAACAACTGAAGGAAATTCTCTACCAAAATCTATGGTTAAGCTTGAATATCTGTATGACTTAAAGGATAAATTTAAGAAGGTTACTAACTGCAAACTTCAGAGGTCAACCTTGAAGTTTGAATTGGTTAACCTTGGAACTGATCTCGAACCACAAAACATCAATCTAGGTCTTGTTCTCTCACCAGATGAGAGATGAGAATTTATTCATTTATTGAAAAGATATAAGAGTGTTTTCGCTTGGAGTTATGAAGATCTCAGAACATATGATACCCCCCTTATTCAATACACCATTCTGATGGTATTTGATGAAAAACCTGTGGAATATAAATTAAGGAAAATTCATCCAAATTTAGAAAATCAAATCAAGAGTGAGCTGAATAAACTCCTTAAGGCCAAAATAATTTTTCCAGTTAGGCATTCTAAATGGGTTTCAAACTTAGCGCATGTTAGGAAGAAGAATGGTGACATACACATTTGCATTGATTTTAGGAACCTAAATAAAGCTTGTCAAAAGGATTATTTTCCTTTGCCACACATAGAACAAATCTTACAATCAATAGCTGGTTCCAAAATCATGTCTTTCCTTGATGGTTTCTTAATATATAACCAAATCCTGGTTCATCCAAATGATAGGTTTAAAACTACATGACTAAATGGGGAACTTATGCCTAGCAGAAAATTCCTTTCAATTTTAATAAATGCAGGAGCAACTTTCCAAAGGGCCATGGACATCACTTTCAGACGTCTGATAAACAAAACTGTTGTTATTTACTTGGATGATATAACAATATATTCCAAGAAAATAAGCAATCATTTCCATGATCAAAAATTATTTTTGAATGTTCTAAAAAGTATGGAATTTCATTAAATCTAAAAAAATCCTACTTTTATCTCAGTGAAGGAAAACTTTTGGGATTTATTGTATCGAAAGGAGGAATCTGCATTCACCCTGATAGGATTAAGGCAATCTCTAAAATATCTTTAACCCATAACAAAAAATCAATGCAATATTTACTAGGACAAATTAATTTTGTTAAGAGATTTGTTCCTGATCTTTCACAAATTGTTTTACCATTATAGGCTATGATCAAGAAAACTTAGTTTTTAAATGGGGACATAATGGGAGAGAATATTTCGGGTCGACCAAGCAAGCCATTATAGATTCTCCCTCTTTAACTACTCATAATTTTTCTGATAATTTTATTTTGTATACTTTTGCTTTTGCAACGTCTTATGTTGCTATACTAACACAACTCAATGATAAACAAATTGAGGCACCTATCTCTTTCTTCAGTTCAAACTTTCAAGGCTTAGAACGAAATTATTCAAAGGTGGAGAAACAAGCCTTTTATGTTTTCAAATCTATAAAGCATTTCAGGCCTTTTCTTCTGAAAATTCACACTAAAGTAATAGCCCCATTCCCAACAGTGAGACAGTTCCTTGTGAAAAAAGAATTAGGAGAAAAGAGGGAAAACTGGATCACAACTTTGCAAGAATACGTCATAGAGATTAAACCAGATAAAATTTTTAGAGGACAAGGTTTTTGAATATTGCTTACTGGAGCTTCCAATATATCAACTGATGAGGACTCAGGTAACACTGTCCACATATATGAGGTGAGCCTTGTTGAGTCTCAAATCTGCATTTTTCTTATACATCTTCCTAGACCTTTTTCATTCACCTGAGCCTTCCAAGTTGTCAATATCATTGTATATTAATTGAAAAAGAGCATCTAAAATGGTTTTTAACTATATTTTGTGTTTTCTGTTTGATTTAGATTTTTTCTCATTTAGCTGCGGAATCTTGCCACTTTCCGCAGCTGCTGCAACTTTCCGCAGCCATTTTGTGAAAGTCTATGTTACAGGTGTCTTCAGGAAAAACGAGCCACATGTGCAAGTCAAAAATGATGTGGACATGGATCGTGTCCTATTGGCTCGAGCAAATTCACCTAAGGAGGCTGCGGTCAAAGGTGGCCAAGTGGAAGTCAACCGTAGAGTCCCACGGTGACAGGACTCTGTTTCTTGTCACGTGAAGATTTATATGGCCGTTTCTGAATTGCGAGAGACAAATCAACACCTGTACATGGCTCCATAAGCCGAATTCAACATCCACTCTTCATATATTTACTCCTCAACGCGGCCATGATCCTAGATCTCTGGACGTAATGGTTTACGTGTTCTCTATCAGCACAAACTTTAGGGAATTAGTTATGTTACCTTTGTTATAAATAACGCGTTTGCATACACACATTAGATTAGCCTCGAGATAGTTCTGTAATGTAATTACATTGCCACTGTGCCGTAATATCACCTCTCTGTTATGACTGCATTTTAATATATAAGAAGACTCTGTTTCCAAGCGTAATTCGTACTTGAAGGCTGTTGCCAAGGCTGGTGTAGAGGGCCCCTGCACACGCTGAGGTTTTGTGCCTTATTGTATAGTTCTTGTTTTATTTCTTTAAGCTCATTGTGCCATAAGTCATTCATGTGTTTATACATTACATCTTTCATGGTATTTATGCTTCATCTCTGTTTATAATCTTTCATGCTTTACATCTTACTTTTGTCCATAATCTTTCATGTTTTATGTTGTTGTTAACTGATCAGTGTTCCTGTTTCAGATTACAAATAGGCAGCCCGGGCATTTGCATAACTTTTTGACTAATGACATGGAATTAATATTGTTCTGCTGCTAATTTACTTTTCTTATTTTCTGTTTAATTTCAGTACTGCTTTGTTTATTTCAGTCTTGCTCATTTTCTTCAGTAGTTAGATTTAGATATATTAAATTGCTCATGACATTTTCAGTTACCTCCGAAAGCCATAGCTGGACTAATGGCGAGGGATTGAATTATGAATGTGTAGTTTGATATTAGTTTACTTTATGCAAGTTAGAAATATTAAATTGCTCATGACATCTTCAGTTACCTTCGAAAGCCATAGCTGGACTAATGGCGAGGGATTGAATTATGAATGTGTAGTTTGATATTAGTTTACTTTCTGCAAGTTAGATATCAGGTTACTCAAGTTGTTTATGGTTACCTTCGAAAATCATAGCTGGACTAATGATGAGGGATCAGAAGATAAGTTGATGTAATTTGATTTAGATTTACTTTGTTGCAACTTTTGGATTTCTTTAAGCATAGTTTCTTTTGTGTTTGAACAACAGCAAGAATAATGAGTTTCATGATCATTAGTTCATTGTTTGTTTGACTAGAGTAGTGATGCAATTTCATTTTCTTTGAAGAATTAATTTTGTCATTGTGTGTTTTTAAAATTCTTTTGAAGTTTGGAAAATCATTAGAAAGACATTGTTGTCTTGAATATTTGTCTCCATGTTTTTCAAAATTTCATAAAAAATCCAAAAACGACCAAAAAAAATAAGAGACAGGTTATCTTGCACATATAGTGCGCCACACTTCATCAGCTTACGAATCCCAGATTGATAAATTAATGTAGCAATTTAGGACACACTAAATTGACCAAACAAGCCTTACTGATACCGAGTCCCATTATGTTGATCTCATTTTCTACCTAAAGAATGGATATGCTCCCCCTGAACTCAATTAAAAAAGGAAAAGGGATTTAATATTGAAATCCAATCAATATGAAATCATTGATGATGTGTTATTTAGAAAAATATATGATTACGTTTTGTTGAGATGTTTAGAAAAATATGAATCATAAAAGGTTTTGCAAGAGTTGCAAGATGGACCAGCTGGCAGACACTTTGGAGGAGATACCACCGCTCATAAAATCCTACATGATGGGTATTTCTGGCCAACTCTGTTTAAAGATACCCATGTATATGTAAGGAGGTGTAAAATTGTTAGACTGCTGCAAGAAGATAAATAAAGCCAGCCTTGCCTCTTCAACCAGTCAACATTGAGCAACCTTTTTAACAATGGGGATTGTATATAATAGGTGAGATCGTTCCTCACTCTTCCAAGAAACATAAGTTTATCCTTACTGCTACATATTACTTCACCAAGTGGGTTGAAGCAATTCCTCTAAAGGTAGCCAATTCTGACACTATTATTGAATTCATTGATCAGTTCATTATTACCAGGTTTGGCTTACCTAATGCACTTATGTTTGACAATGCATCTTACTTTTTAGGAAATAACATGAATGATTTTTCTTTAAAGATAGGGTTTAAACTTAAATACTCTGCTAATTACCATCCCCAAGGGAATGGTTTAGCATAGTCAACTAATAAAAACCTTATCAAAATTATTAAAATCACTATTGACCAGAGCCAAAAGAATTGGCAGAAAACATTGACATTTTCCCTATGGGCTGATCGAATAACCAAGAAGGCCTCCGCAGGTACTTCTCCCTTTAATTTGGTATATGGGAAAGAGGCTATCCTTCCTCCTAACCTAGCCATTCCCTCATTACCCCTGGTCCAATTCATCAAAGAGAAGCCTACTTCTTATTTACAATAAAGGATGTACCAAATAATTAAATTAGAAAAAGAAATGGAAAAGGGCAAACAAACACATGCTCATCATCAACAAATAGTAAAATCTTCTTTTGATGCAAACTTAGTCGATAAAAAATCTATTCAAGTCAGAGATCTAGTCCTCAATTGGGACAAGGAACACGAGGAAAAATGAAAGCATACTAAATTTCAAAAAATGTGGCTTGGACCATTTCAAATTGCTGAACAAATAGGACCATCAACTTTTATGCCACAAAATCTACAAGGAAAGAGAGTTTCTCTTCCTGTTAATAAGCTTATTCTAAAAAAATTATTTTCTTAGAAGAACATTTGTTTTGTTGTAAATATGTAGATATTTGCATTTACATACTCTTGTCTTTTAGAAAAAATAATGTTAAGTAACATACTTTTGGATTTTTGTCAATATCTCTAATCATCTTATGATTTTATTTATTTATTCATTTTTTTTAAATTTTTTATTTTTATTTTTAATTTTTTAATTTTTCGCTTTGAAAGCGGAAATTTTTAAGGAAATGATTACAAAATCGAAAATAGGATAATTATCATAAAACTATGAATTTTTAAATAATGTTAAGTAACATACTTTTCGATTTTTGTCAATATCTCTAATCATCTTATGATTTTATTTATTTATTTTTTATTTTAAATTTTTCACTTTGAAAGTGGAAGTTTTTAAGGAAATGATTACAAAATAAAAAATAGGATAATTATCATAAAACTATGAATTTTTTTTCCATGGAAGTTGTAAGTTCTTTTAACCTCAAAGTTTATAAAATCTTTGATCTTACTATCTGTCAAGAAAGGTTTTATTTTAAAAGTAAATACTATTTTTTAGCTTTAGCATATTTAAATCTAACCTATCATCGAATACTCTTAAGGAGTCAATGATTCTCCCCAACCATTAATCATACATTTTTTTAGAGATTAATTCAAAAATATTAGAAACTTAAAATATAAGAGGTCTCATCACGAGCCTGCTTACCATGGTCATGGGAAAATAATAGGCTAACATTACCATTACTAGACACCAAGCCAGAGTAATGGTTTATGATTATTCAACCATAAGATAAGAAGTCTCATCACAAGCTAGCTTGTTCAGCTTAATTACAACCTGTGAATGACATTGTCACTATATGTTTACCAAACCAGGACAATGGCTTTTAAGTATCTTTAAAAAAAATTAAAATAAAATAAATAAATAAATAAATAAATATATATATAATTCTAGAATTCTATCTCTAAAGTTTGCAATCGTAAATAGATGGGGCACTAGATCATTGATGGTTAAAAGGTAACCTTGTCGAGGCTAAGGACGTCTGCTGGTAGCAGAGGCTCTACCTATGACAAAATGAGTATATCAAAATGATAAGTTTCAAAATTCCCCTACTTTATCTTTATAACTGATTAATGAATGATATAGATATTTAAGATTTTCATCTATAAGAGGTTATAAAAGAACTACAATAAAATGAGTTTTTTTTATTCAGAGTAATTTTATTTATCCAACATTTCAAAGATAGTTTTTCTTTCCTAAATCATCTTTACCTATTAAATTTTTGAGAAAATTCATTATTATAAATTAGAGATAATTGGTTCTTCCAGTAAATCACCAATTGTTGTGCTATTCAAAAACCCCCCCCCCATTATTTGTATATAGTTAGCTTATTAAATATTGGGGAACTGTTTAAATTTTAATCTAGGATAATAAAATAGTTTTATTATTCCTTAAAAGGACAAAAAAAAGTGTTATCCAAATTCAATCTTCAATCCTAATGGCTGAAGAACTTAAACAAAGCTAATTAAATCCTTCATCGCATACCGCATATCTCAGTTTCAAATAGCAAGACCAAAGTGCCCTAGTTGCGATGCGATGTCGCCCAACTCATAAAGCAACTGCGCTAAAGACTTTAATAAATGATGATAAAGGAAAAAGTTTCTGATTATTATAAAGTCCATGGTAGGACCCATTTATCAGCCACGTCATTTGTCTCTTCCTCGCCATTGCAAATATTCATTTCGGTGTGTTGTTAGTAATGCCCGCTCTATTCCTCGATACGATATATGACAATCGTAATACTACAACCCTTCATTGCATTTTCCTATCCCATAATATTTGCGATCACGATACTATTATTGCATCGCAAAACTTCAAACACACTTAGCCTTCTAATTCCCTGATACGTTAACATTCTGATAAGCGCTTACTTTTCATATTAGTTTCTAACTAGGATGAGACTTAATTGCATATCCGAAGTAGAGAAGTATCACATGTTTTAAGTTGTGATCTTAAAGAAATATGTGATGCAAAATTTCCAATGGGGCACTGAGCTGTCGGGTAAATCACGTGAACCCACATTTTCATTTATGATTGAGGCATAACTATATTTATAATCTCGAGATCTCAAATGATTTTATATCCTTTAATTAATATTTCTGGATTTTCTGCATTTAAAATACATATTCGTTATCACTTCAAGGTTTTGTCTTAAATCCTCCCACATTCTAAGTATTGTTCTTCATTCTCTACTCTTTCTCTTCTCTGCAGGCTAGTCCCAAAGAACAAAACTCTAGGGAAATATTGAAAACTTCAAAGAAGAACAAGAAGCCTATGGTTCCACCACAGTCGACTCCTTATACTCCGGAAATCACTGAGATGCCCCACTGTTCTCTAATATGAAATGAACCACAGATTCTATAACTTCTTCATGGGAATCTATGTACAAAATTTTTGAGGATGAATAACCCATAATAATTCAAAGGGAAGCCATGACTGATGATTCTTCGTCCTCTTTTGAAACTACTTATAGTGATGTCGCTAATTCTTTCCTTCATTGCATCGCGGCTCGGCCTAAGATCCTACCCTACACATACATGGCTAAATGGTTGATTGATAATTTGAATATTGCAGAAAGAAAATTCTTGAATTCAAAGCAGGCAACAATTTGATCTTTCCGAGTTGAAGACTTGAAGAAAATTCATCATCTTCATGATTCACAAAAGATATATGATAAGAATTTCCTTCAGAAATTCAAAAATGAAAATAAAGTAGATACAAAGCCGATAAGGTAGTGGAGGCGCGATCTGAACAAGCACAAAGATGATGATAAGGGTATGTACTCCATATCTTCTCTCGCTGGTCCGCATTGCTTTACCGTTGGTATGATGTGTAGGTTATTTAGGTATCTTAACACAATAAAGTTTTCAGTTGAATGGTTTCCCCTCATTGATGCAGTATCATATTCTTACATTATGGATTGGGCCACTATCCTCTCTAATAATATTGCTACCCAAACCCTATCCTACAGGAAAAACTGAAAAGTCACTACCAAAATAGTGCCCCCTTTTTATATGAGTGCATACATCATGGAAACTACGTGCTTTACCTCTAATTTCCCATCCATGGGATGGGAATGGACTTTGGAAGACCCTACCCCTATCCACATCTATCACAAGATGCTCTAAAACTCTAATGATCAATCCCATTTTTATAAAATATGTCATGGAGTCATGTTACCTTTACATCATGATGTATTTGGTGAAAAAGCCCTAAGGTTTTCCAATGAAGCCAGAGATGATTTCACAGCTATAGGAAAGTGGTTAGGAGAAGAGTTGTTCACATATGTTAGATTTTTTGGTAGTCTAGCCAGGCCTCATGTCCTCTCACTCTATGTCCCTGATAAACTCTTGGCCCGATAAATTTATTATCAAAATGTGGGAAATGGTTTAACCAGAGCCCTAAAACAAGCCAAGAAATCTGCCTGGCCATCATTTCCCGTCCATGATTTGGATAATTTCAATCATGCTAGGCTTGAAATTAGCTATACAAAGTGTCTAAACTTTCCTACCATTCTCGACAGGTAGTATGACCCAAACAAAGTGGCTCAAAATTTTACATCTGCGGTTAAAGTGAGACAATTTTTACATGAGCCTGATGACTTTGATGATTTATTTGAGTCTATCAAAACATATGTACAAGTATAAAAGTTGGCTGAAAACCATCTCAGTATAGAGCAACTTAATGAGTTGAAGGAATACATGAATAAAAGGTTGGAAAATCTCCCTCTTGACTCATTGAGGGTTTCTCAACCAGTTTTACAAACATAACAAGATTCAACACAATCTTCAAAGGAAAATGATGTAACATAGAAAACAAAAGAGACCACATCTACAAAGAAAAAAACTGGTGAAACATTGTTTAACAATGATTTAGATAAGCTATGGGACCATTTTGATAAGAAAATTAAAGGATCACAGGAGGAAAAGACCTTTGAGCCAAAATAAACAATCAACATTCCTAAAGGTCATAAGCAAAGCCCGCTTACTATTGGGGCTTCTGACAAGGCTATTAACACAGATGATTTTGAATTCATCTCGACATACCCTTCTTTAGAAATTATTCTTAATATTGAAGAGAATCCCCCTCTCGACATATTTTATAGTCCCAAGCATAGGGTTGTAATGAGAAAGCAAAGGAAGAGGAGAAGAACTAAGCAATACTAGGAAATAGTTCCTGGAAATATACCAATGGATGTGGTATGGAAGGATCCACAAACCAACCTCTCCGATGACTTAACCATACTATCGCAATTCGATGGGGCCTATGCAACAACCACCATTGAAAAAGATTCAGAAGTGCGACAATTGGTCAAAGATAAAGATGACTAAATTCAACAACTAGAACATGAATTGTTAAAAAAGAAACAAAACATTGACCATTCGTGGCAAGTACAATTGTCACAAGTGCAACACAACTTTGATGAAATGAAACTTCAATATGAAACTTATATCAATATTAAATATGCCCAACTATAAGAACTCCAAGCTAGAATCGAGCAATTAAAAGACAATCCTAAGGTTGAATATTTTAAGAAGGAAGCACTGTAACTTAATACCATTTTAGCCCAAAAGCAGGTGGTCTTCTGCCAAAAGTTGGTAGTCATCAATGATCTATGCAATAAAAGTGATTCAATGATGAATCAATTGTCCGATCTGAGGAGGAATTTCAAAGATATTAATGAGAATATTTCTAAATTTATAACATGGTAGGACAATGCAGATGGGAGATAAACAAGCATTCCTATAATAGAGGATACACAGAAATACATAATCTTCACAGATTGGGATATAAAGCTAAAACAAGTAGAAAGGGACATATTCAGAGCAAGGGATACTGCAAGTAATATTATTGAGAGTGTCAGTGATAATCTGTTTGGTTTCAATCTTATTCAAGAATGCCCAGTCTATTCTCTTCCTAATGTTGAAATAATGGCATGAATGTTCAAATAAGAATGAGGATAACATTAATAAATTATCAAAATTATACTTTGAAAACTATTGGAAATATCTAGTAAAGCCACATAGCCAATGGCTAATGTTGTGTTGCCTTGCCGACACAACTTATCACATGCTTCCTCTGCTTTCAGATGAAGTGTACACAGGGAAGTTGTGAATAAGGCCAGATCAACCTCCTAAATTAAAGCCAATGATGGATATTTATGAACTCAAGCAATAAATGGGAAAGCAACCAATGTCCCTTTCCTGACCTTATTGTTCAAACATACTCTATTTTTCCCTATTATCTCTTATTTTAAGGAGGGTTGTTCAAACCTCCTCAACACTTTATGTATTTTATATTTTTATATTATTAGTCTTAACTATATAAACCATTTCATGCCTTGAAGAAAGGGGTTATGAATTTTTGTAAGGAAGGCTTTGAAAAGTTGCACTACTGTGCTTTTTAAATCATCTTAATAGAAAGGCTTGACCAAGGATATTTATTTCATGAGTAGAGTTATGATATATCATGTACTTCTATATTTATATGATTGCTGTGTTTACATGTGATTGATAGTCATACTTTTCTTTAAATTGTTTTGTTATATATATATTCTCTGAATACAATTGAACATTAATTCACTACTGAACATGTGAGATTTCCATTTTCAAATGTAGGTACAAGACAATCAGTTCTTTGACGCGATATGCATTTAACCATTAATTTGATTAACTATTTAATCAAATTAATTATCTTTACTTTTTTTTACTTCTTTAATTGTTTGACAATCTATATTATCTTTCACTTAATAAAATATTTGAAATTTCATATAAAGAAGAAATTAACTCTTAGGATATATAGAAATAGACATATACATAATTAGTTGCTATTACTTCCAGTTTATCACACCCATTTACTATTTATATACCTCACACCCACTCAATTATATTTCAAAGGGAATCTGGTCCCATCATCCCCAGTTGGAGCCACTATTCGAAACAGAAAAGGAATGGTTTTTAAGTTCCTGACTGGGTGGTTATCCATGATGTTGATGCAACGGTTTTTGAGGCATCAACAATACCTTGGTTCTTGCATACATCAATGGCAAGTTTCCTCCGTCTCGACAACAAAATTTCATCATTGGCCTTCGACCAAAAGATTCTGTATGGTGTTCGGCTTCAACTCATTCATTCACACCATATGGATTTTCCTATAGTACCTTGAGAGCCATTAATGTCTTCGGTGGTTTCTCTCGCATCTATTAAATACTTTAATTATTGGCCAGTAATCAGATGATTTCACATGGTTATAATAGTACATTAGATGATCGCGTGGACGATATAGAAGATCCCAGATCTAGTTTCATCCATCCAGGTTGCGATTTCAGGGTTAATACAAGATTAAAAAGTATGATGGTTATGATGAGACAATCATCCAGTCATGGGTCCACCCTTTGTCATCAATGGACATGTATTTTTTATCATTGCACATGTAATGTTAGCTTATGTGTTGAGCATGGGTATGGATCCCTCAATAAAGATATCATGATGTAAATGTATTGTAACAGATGATGATCTCAACCAATTGTTCCTGATATATACTTGTCACAAAGTAAATCACTTCAGTTATTAGCCACTTCCTCTAACTTTGCGCTTTAGGGGGAAATTTGTTATAGGCCATTTTGTCACATCTGGTCAATAGGCCTATTAACTAGATCAATCAACATCCATCAACACCTTGCCATCATCCTTGCACAAATTCATAGGGATGAATATCCCTAATCCATGAGTTTCTACACTTAACTGCTTCATTTCCATGCTTTTAAGTCCCAACACACCCTGTTCCCTTAGAATACTGCGTTCAGTGAAGGTTGCTCCACTCCGCACCTGCACTGATCATTAGCAAGTTGTCCCTTACTGGTGTGCGGTGATTCTAGAAATTCGAGATAAATAAAAATAATATCGAAGCTTCCTATTTGAAAAGATTCCAAGAGTTGTTTCAACCATTTACCTTGGATAATAACTTCGAATCCTATCTCATCCTACCTTGGATATTTCACCCCTTATCCCTTGAGCTCATCCTCCCATCAAGAGTGGATCTAAATCCTATATTGGTAAATAGATAAGAATTCCTAAACTACCATCCTCTCCTATATATTTACTACCATCCACACGCTAGGGGTTCGCTTTTGGATATTGATTACCCTCATGCTGCTACCTTGGTTCCAAGAGAGTCATTATTCCATGCATTGAGGTGACATAGATGTGTACTTTGTGGCAAGGAAGGACAAGTCAACCTGGGGAGTTCTCTACATGATCAACTCCTATATTTGGTTTTAACCCTCTCCATTTATATTAATACAAGGAGTACATTGTTTTCCTATATATGTTATTAATGTTCATATGTTTCAATGTTTTGTTGATCCATTGAATGAAGTGATTGGATAATGCTACATAGATATCATATATCTTTTGCTTGTTAAGTTTGTATGTGCAGGTTCTAATTATAGAAATCAAAGTTAGGATTGGAGTGTACAAGCTGAGAAGAGAGTGAATCTTGCGACATATTCCAGATAAGTCTCATTTCATTGTTCAATTACTTTAAGGGAAAAATTATATACTTTTCCTTTTGTTGTTCTAGACTAGACCACTAGGTCTAGGGAAGATACTTTTGTCTGCAGTCGTATTTCACATAATAGGCACCAAAGAAATAGAGCCCATTCCTAAATATAAAATCTCTAATCTCTTTAGATTTTAATGGGAAGACATAAAACATCTTAACACAAAATTAATGGGAATTTTTTTCTTTGATCAAAACATGCCAATTCCTAGCCCCGAGGGGTATATACCACTTGGTGATAGTGTGTACTGTTAAGGAACTCCTTGCAACATTTTTGGTTTAAACATCACCTAGCCAATGTGACATGCTTGGGGGGATGCGTTGTGCACCTCGAGTTTACAGTGGTAGCAGTTAGACTCTTAACCTTGTGTCTCGCAAGTATGACCTCGACCTAGTTGTCAATTCCTTTAAAAAATAATTTTTTTCTAATTCTTCAAGACCTAATTTTCTATGGATCATAGGGTTGACCAAATTCCTATAAATTAATTTCCGAGGTCTCACTCAACCAATACCAATGCATATGCCTTGAGGAAGGAGGCAGAGGAACTTTTGGAGTAATCTCAAGTTTTTTAACAAATCTTGATGGTTATAACTTTGACAATTTCCCCATTCTTGATACCAAAGCATGAA
This sequence comes from Pinus albicaulis, assembly GCA_034641835.2. Lineage (NCBI taxonomy): Eukaryota > Viridiplantae > Streptophyta > Pinopsida > Pinales > Pinaceae > Pinus > Pinus albicaulis. Next base: position 1,085,704,785 of record CM076570.1, on the reverse strand, counting down.
ATCTAAGGCTTCAAAGTACGGAGAGGTGACGAGCCCCCCTCAAGGGTTTGGATCATCCTTAAACCAAAAAAAAAATTACCAACATAACATAAGGGTATTCTTCATAGCACATTGTTCCTATTCTCCATGGCATGATTATTTGATGATATTTTGACATTATATTTTCACTTGTTTTAACTAAAGACAATGATTATGATGTTAGCTATATTACCTTGTGTATATATATTAAAATTCATTGTTTATTTATTTATTTATTTTGAATCACTATTTTTTTCCATGAAAAATATGTATATGTTTTATATTTTAGAATTAGAAATAAAAAATACAAACACAGTCCTATAAAAACTCAACAATACTATTAGAGTCATCATTAAAATATCTACATCATATAGGTAACTATAGTTACATAGTTACAATCTTCCTTTATCATCTTAAAGTTACAAATCCTATTGGAACAATATTAACATCAACTTTAGTCTATAGATATAAAAATATCTCCAATGGTTTTAAAAAAGCCCTTCATCTAATATCTATTGGATTTTTAATATAAGACTTTTTCTATGGGTAAAAGGAAAGTGCCTCCTCTAAATTCATTTTTAATTAAGGTACCCTTTTGTAAAAGAAGCGCTTGTTTAGATAATTAATCCACTTTGGAGTTGAATTCTTGATAAATATGAGCAAAAGGGATATCAACAAAAGTATTTTTTACCTCTCGGACTCATGCCATAATAGTATGGCATGAGTCCTAAATTATCAATGTCGTGATGTTGACTAGTCCAATCTATCAAGAGATTTGCATCTCCAAGCACTTGGGGATTATGGTTATATATATATATATATATATATATATATATATATATATATATAATGTATGATTTTGTTGGAATGGATGTACATATTATTTCAATTTGGATGGATGAAGTCCATTTCCCTTAAATTTCTTAAAAAATGTTATGATATAAATTTGAATTACAATATTTTTTTAATATTTATCTATTTTATTTAAGAACTATGATATACTTCATTAACTTAATTGAAACTAATAAAATGAATGTAGTAAGGCAATGCTAATGTGGAAACTAATTCTACTACTAAAATATAAGTTAAAGTGGAAGCTAAACTTGGTGCTAAAGTGGAAACTATAAAGTAATAAAAACTTGGTGCTAAATAATATGTTGTAGTGGATACAAATATTGGCACTAAAGAAGAGAAAATCCCAGTTCTAAATAGCAAACAACAATCGATGTTAAAGTGCATGCAAATCTTGACACCATAACGAGATCCAAATTATGGTGCTAAAGTGGAAGTGATAGTTGACACTAACATGGAAGCAAAGGTCACCATTAAGATGAAGCAAATATTGGCACTAAAGTGGAAGAAAATCTCTGTGCTAATGTGGAAGCTATAGTGGAAATAAAACATAGCATGACAACAAAATCTACAATGGAAGAAAAATTCAATGCTATAGTGGATGTTAAATTCAAAGAAAAATATTATAACATGAATTTGGTGCAACAACTATTGCAATGTTTGGCACTAAAGCAGGGAAAAAAGTTTGGATTAATACTAAAAGCGACGCCAAAATAGGCACAAATTCTAATGCAACACAAAAATTGGCACTAAAATCGCCATACAATTCAACGCAAATTGAAATCTCAAGAAGCACTATAGCACCGAGATGCCATGCTAAATTAAAAATAAAACACACTAAAATTGGCACGGATGGATTGTTTTATTGTAGTATAATGACTTTGAATCCCAAAGTTGTTAGTTAATGAACTAGTCCCCTGAAGGTTTCTATACACTTACCTGAATATTAGTTGATCTTATGGAAGGGGAGAAGATATACAATTAGAGAAAAATAATTTATCACCCAAGCATGACCAATGAACTCTAAAAAACAACTATTATCCCCACCTACTTGAAAAATCAACTACTTCTCCCATCCACCAATTATTAAAGCAAATTGTTAAATGGAGAGAATGGGAAAAAGAAGTTTAGATTATTTTTGGGGAAATACAAATATATCCATGTAATGAATTATCACATCCTAATTAAGGGACATGTATTGTCTAAAGGACATCACTTTCAACCATGGTGACTAGTCAATGCATATAAGTACACAATTACATGACATTATATCATCGACTTTTTTTATCAATCATTCATAGCTTATTCATTATTATATATATATATATATATATATATATATATGGTCCTATATGAATTTTTAGTTGTCTACCCTTCTTATGCTGGGCATTTCTTCAATAAAATAATTATGTTCACCATTTAATTTATTTTACTATTGGTAACTTATTTTATGCTATAAATTTGATGTCCACTCTAATAGGGTTGGGGATGCTTGTTCACAGTGAGCCGAGATTCATGATATTAAGGTGACGCTGTCATGGCTATGTATGCTCATGGGAAACATAGTAACACCATAATGATTTGAGAAGCTAGCTTGAAGGAACCTTGAAAACAATTTATATAAATACACTCAGTAGTCATGGATTCAACTTGAAAATTGGGGCCATGTTTTACAAAATAAACTTCATTAGTTCCACTCTTATTTCTAGTTAGTAAGCTACTATAGTTTGGGAATCAAGTTAATCTAGGATTTTATCATTAATAAAATATTTATAAGGATCCACCATGAGAATTAGAGTGTCTATTAGAATATGCTAAAATTTCCTCCTAGGTTATCTCATTAATTGCTAATGCGTTTTAGAGGTTCATTACTTCACCTAGTGTGTCATTATTTATTGATGCCTCAATAAGGCCTGAGCCAGCCAACTTGGGGACCTCCCTTTTAAATTTCAAACAAGCCTATTCATGTAAGTGCTACTTTATTTGACCTTCTTTTGAGTTTAATTTACCATTATGTGCTAGTTAATTGGGATTAATGTTTAATGGGTGTATATTGAATCCCCCTATCATGATACACAATCATGAAAGTTTGCTTCAATTCCATTTCTAGAGTCTGGAGTGCCTTGCAATTTCACTTTCCTTCCCTCATCATCTTACATGTATCATAGTCCTTATTTTTGTGCCTCTTGAATGTAACTAGCTCTAACCTACAAGCCCCCTAGGTGTAAATGAATTGGTGTAAGGATGTACTATTAAGGAACTTCTTATGTAAAGGCCATCAATTCAAACCCCAATACCTATGTCCATGGTTGGGGAAATCTTGGGCACCTAATGGTTATATTGGTAATATTTAAAATCAATCTCGTGTCATGTGAGTATGAACCCAGACAAGTTGTCAATCCATCTAGTTACCACACACATACCAAAATAAAAAACAAAATTGGGTCTAATTTACTTCAAAATGTTGTGCAACTTTGTCTAAGGAACTAAAAATTTGTGTTTTTTAATAATTAATTGGCTTAGAACCAAGTTTTAGGAAAAATCAACACTTTTGTTGTGTGTTGGCTACTAGGTGCTCAAGATGTTAGTGAATCACTTTTGTTGATTTAAATTTTAAAATTTTGAGGAAAAAATGTGCCTCAAAACAAAAATGTACAACCAAAATCAACTTTATAAGAACCAATATGATTCAAGATGATGATGTCAACCATGGGGATGATTCACCATTTTTGGAGTAAAAAGTAAAAAATTAAAAAATAATAAAAAAACTATTTTTTCAACTCGTATTTTCAACTTATCAAAACACGAGTTGAAAAATAGTTTTTATTTTTTCCCTATAAAATTTGATGATATAATCTAATCTTGTTTTATTATTTCTACTATTATTTTATAATATTCCTTAGGAGGCCGATTTTAGACCTCAAAATTTCTCTAATGCGTGTGCTTGTGAATCATATTTTTTGGAATGTGTCCCTTTGGAAGGTAAAAATGTCTAGGTTATATCTTAAGAAATTGTAATATCTTGAAAAAATTGTAATTCCCACATTCATCGTGAAGTAAAATACCCTTGTAATCATTTATTATATAAAGAGGTGAAATTACATTATCCTGCATGTATTATTGGGATGCAATTCCTCCATATCTTTTGGTATATAATAGAGGTTTCCCATGAAACACAAAAAAATATCAGTCTTATATTTGTAAAGTAAGAAGTATTTGTGGAGGTTACCCATTTTTCTAGCTATGTGACTAATCTTGATCCTAGTTCACCTACCTCTTTAAGTGATCCTCCGAAATGTTCCAAAGATAATAAAGTGGTTCTTGCCTCTACCCCTCTTCTTGTTTGGGCTAAAAAAACTCTTGAATCCACGGGCTTTGAAATTGGTATTCCTTTTTATACTTTTCAAAATATGTTTAAATCTACTTTTATGACCAAATTTTTGGCTACAAATGATTCTCCATCTATGCTGAAGCTAAGGACAAACTTGAATGGGAAAAACAATCACTGTCGAGTATAACTCATTAATGAAGAACACGACTTGAAGTTTTGTTCCTTTTCCTCTTAGACATAAATTAATTGGTTGTAAATGGATATGTAAGACAAATTTTACTTCAGATAGACAAATTGAAAAACATAAAGCTTGATTAGTGCCAACAGTTTTCTCTTAACAAGAAGTTGTTAATTATAATGAGACTTTTTCTCTAATTGCTCAAATGAACACTATAGAAATATTATTTCTCTTATTTCATATATAAATGGGGACTACACCAAATGGATGTTAAATTATGATTTTGAACGGTGATCTTCGTGAAGAAATTTACACGCAATAAACACCTATTTTTATTACTCTTGAAACTTTGAGTTTGGTATGCAAAATAGCGAGTCTTTATATGGTCTTAAGTAGACACCTAGAGCTTGGTATGAGAAAATTGAAACTTATTTATTGAATAATCATTTCAAATGATGTAAATATGATCCGAATCTGTATGTAACACACTTTGGTGATGAATTCCTTGTTGTTGTATTATATGTGTGTTGTTTTTTGGGTAGTTTTATGAGGTATTCCCCACCTACACAAGTTAAAAAAAATAAAAAATAAATTTTAAATTAAAATAAATAAAATTTAATTTAATTTAAAATTAGTTTGCAAAGAGATGTTCCTCTTAGGCACCCTAAAATCACTATAAAAAGACACTTTAACTTCTCATTTTCATAAACACTCATCACTCACATTTTTTTTCTCTCTCCCTCTCTCTCTCACTCAGAAGTAATATGAGGAAGAGATTGAAGTTTCTAAGGAGTCGAATTTACGAGACAATCAATGTTTGAGAAATTGAATTTTATGTTTGTAATTACTTAATGATATCTCGAGGTGTGCTAAAATAATGACATAAATCATTGGAAGTAATTACCAGATGCAAAAATTTGTGCTTTTCTAATTAGCACTAGAAAATCAATATGGTATCAAAGCATAAATTATGGTGGGTTGTGCTTTTCTAATTAGCACTAGAAAATCAATATGGTATCAAAACATAAATTGTGGTGGGTAATAATTCCTGGTTAATATGTTTAATTACCAAAATATAAAGAATGTACTACATATTTACTTTTTACTTCTACCTAAATTCATGCAAAGAATCACATAAATTATGGGGGAACAATTAACCAAAGTCGACCACTATGCGGGTGGATTATAATCTAATTCCAATGGAGTAAAATACAAATTTTAATATCATGAGAGATCTAACCTCATATAACTAATGAGTAAATGGTTAGAGAATATGTGTGGGGTGAATAGCAACATAGATACACTAGTGTTCATAATACTTAACCTAGGAGATTTAAAGGGCATCTCAGAGGATTCTCCTAGGTTCGAGCATAAAATCAACAAGAGTGATTTATGTTTGAGAGGGAGAAATTGTACATACATCTAGAACTGTGCCAGATGACCAGAAGAGATTCTAATTCAGAGGGAGAAGAAAATTAGGTAGAATGGAAGGGAGCAACCTACTTGAGATTCAAAGGTTCTCTCATGATGATGAGGAGCAAGAGGCTCCCAAGAATGTGGGTTCAAGCCCTTCTATACATATGGAACATCCTTTAGATCATCAGGAAGACCTAGAAGGGTCCATTGATCCAGTGGACCCACTTAGCGTCATTATTCCAAAATCCAAGAAGAAGTTAGCATGGATTCGAAGTATATTACAGGATGCAGGGGGGCATGCAACTCTTGGTGACACATTTAGAGAAAGAAAATTGCCTAAGAAGTACTCGGGATATAAAACACTGAGTCACAGAATTGATTCCGACCCATCCAACTATAAGGGGAAAACAAGAAAACAAGTTTGGAAGGATGACATGATGGAGGAATACCAGTCCATCATGAATAATGATGAGTGGGAAATTGTGTCAAGGCATGAGAGGAAGTTAGTGGTGACTTCCAAGTGGATCTACAAGATCAAGCATGTGATATATGGCAACATAGAGAAGTACAAAGCAAGATTCATGGTAAGAGGGTTCTCCTAGAAAGAGGGAGAAGGCTATGAAGACTATGAAGAGACATTTTCTCCAGTCACCAAATACACTTCTATTAGAACAATTGTTTCTATTGCTTTTATTATGGGTTGGAAATTACATTAGATGGATGTGAAAATCGCTTTCCTTAATGAAGTTATTGAGGAAGAACTTTACATAAAGACACCTCAAGGATTTGAGGTACATGAGGAGTCTCATGTCTACAGACTAATGAAGGCTTTTTACAGACTCAAGAAGACACCTCATGCTTGGTATTCTCAGATTTATGGATACCTGATTAGTTTTTGTTTCACCAAGAGTGATGTTGATCCCAATATTTACAAAAAGTTTGGTAAAGGCAAGCCTATGATCATGTTATTATATGTTGAAGAATTATTCTTGACAAGAGCATAAAATCTCCTTGATCAATGTAAGAGGTTGTTGGCCTCCAAGTTTGAGATGAATGATCTAGGTTTGATGCATCACTTCTTCAGATTATAAGTGTGGCAAAAGCTGGGTGAGATCTTCTTTGGTCAAGGGAAGTATATCAATACAATCCCTTAGATATTTGGGATGACGGAAAGAAAGTCCATGTCCACTCCCATGTTGGCGAATATGAGAAGATAAGAGGCTCTAAATTTGATTTTTTAGATTCTTCTATGTATCAAAAATTGATTAGATCCTTGATGTATCTGGTTAATATCAAACTTGATATTTTCTTTGCAGTGAACACTCTGAGCCAGTTCATGGTGGAACCTAGGTATGTTCATTGGATTGCAACAAATAATTTGTTGAGATATTTGCATGGTAAAATTAGTTGTGGATTGAGATATGTATCAAATGATGAAGTAAAAATATACAGATACATAGATTCTGATTGTGCAGGAAGTGTCAAAGACAGGAAGAGCACATCATGATGTTACTTCAGTTTGGGTTTTTTTATTATATCCTAGATGAGTAGGAATAAGACATTTGTCGCACTGAATACATCAGAGGCTGAGTATATTGCAGTTAGTTTGGTGAGTTGTGAAGCAGTGTGGCTTTGGAAAACTACTCATAGTATTGTTTGATCAGGTGTTGGAGATGAACGTGATACATTATGACAATCAAATTTGTGTGAAGCTTTCGGAAAATATAGTTCTCCATGAGTGGTCAATGCACATTAATATCCAGTACCATTGCATCCAAGACATGGTACAAAAGGGAACAATGAGACTCCCATATATTTTTTCATATGAGCAAGTTGGATACATTCTCACAAATCCTTTGTCATAGATGAAGTTTGTATACTTTAGGGACAAGCTTGGAGTGGTTGAGAATTCCATCCTCGTTGAGAGGGAGTGTTGATGTTGTAGCATTAGGGAAAATATTCTTCCTAGGTCAAAGGTATTGATTAGGTGCCATATAATGTGGCCATGGAGAATGAAACATATAACATCAGGGCTTAGAGTACTCCCTCGGTCGAAAGGTTCTAACCATATTTCCAAGGGTTACTTGGCTAGTGGGTAGAGTGAGTGGATCAAAGAATTGGGTAAGTAATTTTACCATTAAAGTCCTATGTGATGACATGTGGGAATGGTAAATGGGTTGAGGGTTTCATCAATGGTCAGGGAAAATTGATTTGGTTCCAAGTGACAACTTGGTTAGTTGGTGACTCAGGACTAGTTTTCTATTACCCCAGTAAAGGGGTATTTGACCATATCACCAAAGGGTATTTGGATAGTGGGTGACTAGATCCTTTGCCTGATGCTGATGTAGGATTATTTCCACATGGTTATAGACTGGAACACGAAGTGGATGGATACATTAACATAGTGGGTTCATTCAATCTTTTCTTCAAATGGAGAAATTTTTCAGCTAAGTGGAAATCTTGAGGAAGTTAGGGTGAATAGCTCCCTATCTAAGAGGGTATGTTTTTTTTTTGGGTAGCTACTGGAGGTATTCATTATCTACACAAGTTAAAATAAAGAAAAAATAAATTTAAATTAAAAGAAAGAAAATTTAATTTAATTTGTAAAGAGACATGCCTCTTGGGCACCCTAAAATCACTATAAAAATGCACTTGAACTTCTCATTTTCATACACTCATCACTTACATTTCTCTCTCTCTGTCTCTCTCTCCCACACACACACATGGGAAGTAATATGATGAAGAGGCAAAAGTTTATAAGGAGTTGAATTTCTGAGACAGTCAATGTTTGACTAGTTGAATTTTTTGTGTGTAATTACTTAATGATTTCTTAGGGCCTGGTAAATTAATATCATAAATAATTGGAAGCAATTAATAGATTACAAAAATTTGTGCTTGTCTAATTAGCATTAGGAAATCAACAATGTAGATAATCTTATCCTTATTGGAAGCCAACTTACATCTATACAATAATTAAAGAATATTCTAATGAATTGATTAGAAATGATAGATTTAAGGCATCTTGCACTATTTTTTGGGTCTTTAAATTTGGCATATTTTCAATAATATATTTCTTCCATAGCATAAGTATGTGATAGATTTACTCGCTCAGTTCCATATCTCTGATTGTAAGCCTTTACCAATACCATTTCAGTTCGATGAAAATTTAATTTGGTTGATTGTACCGCTCCTCTTGTTGATGCCACTCTTTATCACCAAGTTATGGGAATTTTGATATATGTAACACACAACATGATTGATACGTCTTTTCCCATTAGTATGGTCTTGAGGTTCATGCACAAGCCTTGTGAAATTAATTGGTAGGTGGCAAAGGGAATTCTCATATATTTACAGGGGACAATGAATCATGGTGTTTTCTATTTGAATAGGGCTACAATTTTTCTTCTTGGTTATAGAAACTATGATTGGGCAAGTGATAGTTTAGATAGACGATCTACTGCAGGGTACATTTTTAAGCTTGGTTCAGGTTTAGTTTCATGGTCCAATAAGAAGTTTAGAACTCTTTCTCTTTATTTTTCTAAAGTAGAGTATAGGGCAAATAAGGAAGAAGCTAAAAAAGTAGTTTGGTTACAACATGTATTTACCGAGCTTGGACTAGTTCAAAAATTAGCTACAAAGTTAAGATTTGAAAATCATAGTGCAATTTGGCTTACATATAATTATGTGTATCACTCCAAAACTAAACACATTGACCTAGATACTCACTACATTTGATATATTGTTGCAAATGGTATTATTTATTTGGATTATTGTCCCACGAAACAACAAGCAACACAAATATTCCCCAAATCCATGACTGAGGCGAAGTTTGTGTAACTTTAAAGTTGTCGCGAATGCGGGAAGTTGTCATTGAAGGGGAGTGTTGATGTAATTCTATTTTCCTCCATAAGTGTTGCATCTCCCTAGGCATCATGTAGCGAGAGTATTGGAACTTGTCCCTTTAGAAGGTAATAATGCCTAGGCTACATTGAAAGATACTGTAATCTTATGTAAAAGAGGCATATCCCACATTCATTATGCAGTAAAATACCCTTGTAATAATTTATTATATAAGCGAGTGAAATTACATTATCCCATATATATTATTGAGAGGTAATTCCTCCATATCTCTTGGTATATAATATATATGTCATTACCACATAAATCTAGTGGTGTGTTATTTATTTTGTCTCTCATATATTTTCTTATATTAATTAAGTGTTGCTATTGTATACATAGGAGGTTATATTAGTAAGGTTCTGTGTTTGTTTTCATTTTATGTTTATGCATATTCTCAATATTCTAACAATGTTGATATTAGTTACCATAATGGGAGTAGCCCTAAGGGTTACCTCAAGTGGTTAAGATCCAAACGTGAAGTTCTTTGATATTGTTGCTAGTTGTTGATGATCACGAGTTTGACTCTGTTTGATTCCCTTAGAGTGAGGACTCGTAACCAGAGCCAATGGTTTACTTGTTTACCATCCACGAAATGTGGAGAAGTACTCCAGGGTTTCCTAAAGAAAAATGGTACTATAATGGAAACATGTAAGCATGTATAATAAAGATGTCAAATAAAGAAACATAATTCAATTCAAACTAAGCATCATCGTAAGTAAGGCCAAAAATTTCTTTAAAAATTGTATTACATGTAATTTTAAGCCAAAATGACATTTCAATTTTTGGAGAAAGATGCTTATATGTTTAGAGGATTATGAACTCAACACAAACCCCAAAATCTAATTCTAAGGCTCACATATATGATAATGTGTAGTTAACATTCCCTACCAAAATGGAATTTGAGATTGCATTAGTTATGAACATGGTGAAATCAACATTGAACATGGAGGCGTAACCATCCATTTGAAAGCCTTATAAAATCTATACACTTTGTAGGAGCTAGGTTTTCAATCGAAATTTTTAAATCAAATTATAGATGTGTGAAGTTACGTCATCGATTTTTTTTTCTTGTATTTCCTTGATAAGTAGTTTTTTATCATTTGAAAGATAAGTATTTAGTTGGATATCAATTATTCATAATTTGAAAGTTTTCATTCTCTAAAAGGTAAATATCTAATTAAATATCACTCCTTTATGATTAAAAAAAAATACTCGAGATCATCTTACTCCTCATTCCAATTTTCATTTTTGAAATTTTAAATATGTTGAAAAAGGTTAAGAACTTTTAAAATGATTTTTAACTTAATTTGTCAAAAAAGATTAAACTAAAGTTTAAAGTATCATCAAAGTTCCAACCACTTTTTTAAAATGTTAAACCTCAAAGATGTTAAATTTATTTTTAAAATAAAAATATAATTAATTATATGCTACCAAGTGTCATAACAATACACACATTGTTGATGGGGCGTAGATAGATGATGATGGGGTGTACTGTTAAGTCACTCCGTGATGTGAAGGCCATCGGTTCAAAAATACGTGGGAAAAAATATAGTCATGTTAAGGGCTGGTGCGAACTAGGCCGGGTGCGATCCCCGGGTGTTTTTGACAGATTAGATGCCCCTGGGTCACAGTTTCTCAAGCCATAGGTCAAGCTTGATGTAATCTTCGATAAACTCAAACCACTCGACAAAAAAAACAATACACACATCAAATCTTAATATTATGAAAATTTGATTTCTATGTATGTGTGTCGTTAATTGTCCTAGATTTTACTAAGATATCCACTAAATGAGTATTTTGATAGCTATACAGATTTCACTGTGATCATTTCCTTTAATTTTTTAAAGCATATGTTATGTTATTGTTCAATGTTTTGGTTTTTTTTTTGTTTCATCTCTCTTGGACGAATTCTTAGGCCACATGTTATATATGTAAAAAACAATTATGAGCCCACGTATTTCGGTGCACAAACCATAAATTTATGCATAAATTGTGTAAGGGGTATGCAGTGGTGTGACACGTCAAAGTGCATATTACTAAAACATGCCAATTCTGGATTTTCAGTTTTTTTTTTTCGAAATCTAGAAATATGGTTTTTTTTTAGCATGCAAAAACTAATAAAAATCGAGTAGTCTTTAGTGCGACTTTTTGAAGGCTTTTACGGTGGCTTTTTACAGTGTTTTCTCTAAATTTCGGCAGGAATTTATTGAAAAGAGAAGTTTTATTGCTAACCTTGCTCAATCAAAGTGCCCTAGGGGTTTTTGAGGGTGCTGAATCCATATTTAAAATAAAAAAACTAGTTTAAATAACAAAAACCAAGATTTTACCTCAAATTTCTTCACCGGATTCCGACATCTGAAACTCCAAAAAGTCGCACTAAAGACAACTCCAATAAAAATAGATTTATTTGTGGTTATACTATTTATGATTTATGTGTGGTTTGGATTACGAGTTTGTTCTAGTTAGACAAGGTAAGCGTCATGTCATTTCTTTTAAATATGTTTGATATAAGGGTTTATTATAGTTATAAATAAATAAATTTGAATTAAATAAGTATAAAAGCGCTTTTTAATTTAGCAACTTCAACATTACAACTTTGATGATAAAATGACATCTTTAGCTAAAGGTAGGAGTTATTTAGAAATATTTAGAAAATGTTGCAACACAACGTTTATTTTAATTAAAAAAAAAACTTTCTTTCCAAAGATACCATGTTACATATAACTTATACTCTTTCTATATTTACTCAATTCTCTAAATTGATAAGTGATGCACACCAAGGCTCTCCTTGAGATGGGGTTGGCTAAAAAATAGAACAAATAAATATTCAACAACAAACTAGATCATATATTATTTTTGGTCGATATGATTGATAAAACCCTGGGGCTACTTCTACATCAAATCTTGTTGATTAATTAGTGAGTATATTGCTTATATGGTTGATCATCAACAATTATTATAACATTATTTGGTCATAGAAAGGGAAAGACAAATAAATTGCGATCGAGACTATAGCCAGAGTAGAGAAGGATTACTCTCAATTTGAGACCACCTTCTCCACAGTCTCTTGTTTACCTTCTAATGCAATGTCAAATAATTGACCATTATTGATTGTATTTGCTAAGATATATCTAGTCTAGTATGCTTGCTCCACTTAATTCAACTTTAAAGAGAGTTTCACTAGGTACACATGCTTTCCCTTAAAGAATCACATGTCTCATACATACTTTCCCTTCATGTAAGGTGTGTATACATTCTAAAAATTGCAAAATTTAATATGTGCATCAATTGTGCACCCCAATGTAGGAATTATGGGTTTGTTACCATTGTAAAACTTTACTTTCCATTCCAATGAACTTCACTAACTTCTAAGAATATAAATAATGTTCATATGTTGGATAAGGTACCATTAACCGCGGTGATACCCCTATATTAAAGCATTGATTTCCATCCAAGCTTTGTAATTTTATAATTACTTTTTGCATAAAAGGCAAGTACTAAGAAGTGACACTACATATTACATTTAGTTACTTATTTTTAGGATCTTAGGAAGGTTGTGTAATGATGGCAAGAGCAACCTTTTCATATTATAATGCCATGTGGTATAATGTAAATTTTCTATTATACCGTATTAAAAATTTATGTAATAAATTTTTAATTACAATAATCATCACATGATTCTTGGAATTTAGTATAGTTGTAATTGGAATTATTTTGAAATTAAATCAAAATAAAAAAATCAAATCATTTACATTTTTTTCCTATTTTTCACCTTTTTGGGAAGATATCTTCTCATAACCCAACATCATTGATAAATACACTTATTTTTTTATGAAAATATATAATTCATTCAAATGTTAAAACGTTACCAAAAAGATAATATTGTTCCTAATTTATACATCTATCCATCAACAAATATATATATATATTTTTACTTCAATTTAATATATTTAAATTGAACAATAAATACTCGCTATATCGGTACTTCTTAACGAACGAGCTAATTTGAAAATTCAAATTAACTTTGATTTCCATCATGATAATTCTTGAATTTGACTAATAATAATTTTGCATAATCATTTGGATTGCCTTTTTGCTTTTAATTTGAGAAGCCCTTGATATATTTTTGGGAAGTTTCGAAATTCATCTCTTTGTGAAACCCTAAATGCCCTTGATATATTTTTAGGAAGTTTCGAAATTCATCTCTTTATGAAACCCTAAATATTAGTTTGGAAAAACCGTTTAAAGAGTACAACTAATGTATATTTAAGAAGTTTGGAAAAACCTTTCGAATGATATCATTGATGTATGAGTTTGATATTTATTTTTAAAATGATATTTGATTATTTATATATATATATATATATATATTTTTTATTTTTTTTATTTTTTATTTTTTATTTTTAAATAATAGATATATACTTGTTGAAAATTTTATATATAAAATTATACATTTTGAATAGCAATTTTTGAAAAATAATGAGTTCATTTTGAATTTTCACTATTTTCACTTGAACTTTTTTCATTTGAATTGACCTTGGTTGTCTCTCACAAAAACCATTTGAATGACTTGTCATCCAGCTACCCAATGTTTAATCTTCAAGGTTCTTCTCATGTTAGGCTTTTATTTGCTTTTTTTGTTGCATTATGGGGTTATTGATACCAAAAAAGAAAATAGCATGATTATATTTGGAAAATGAGTATGCAGGAACCAAGGGCATGCATGTGCCATCATAAATAAATCTTGCATTCATAATGATAAGGAATTCTCAAGAATTTGTATGGATTAGTATGAATATTCCCGGGCTCCTGGTTAGACTTAGGTTTAGTGTTTTATTAGCAACTCAATTTAGATTTGCTTTGATTTATTTGGTTTATGAGTTTGTAAACTTAACCATTAGAAATGATACTAGAGATTATATGATTGAAACCTACAACCTGAGATTATATGATACTAGAGATTATATGATTAAAAGTAAGTTATTTCATAATTATATATTTTGTAATGATAATATTTAAAAATAATTGAAAAATTTGGAAGGGTATTTTATAAAATGAGTGTTTTTTTTTGGTTTATTTGGGAGTCATGTTTAACTATGAGGTTTTGAATTGGTGGTCTTCACATAAGAAGTGCCTTAACAATACACCCTTTCACCATTTATTCTACATCTTGATTTAAAAAAACAAAAGTCCTATTTTTAATCCTATTTCAAATGATATGTAAAAGAGAAAGCAATGTGAGTTTTTAGAAGAAAACAGGTTATATGCCTAAGTACTAGAAAGTTACCAAGGTATGTTAACTCTCTTATCTTGTTAAGTAGAAAAGAGGTATATTGGTTGTTCTTGAAAAAAAAAAATTGTTTTGTGAAATGATAACTCAATAAGGTTTTGTATGAAAGGAGTTATAAGAAATACAAAACGTTACTTATAAAATAACGACGTTGTCTACTGAGGCCACAATTTTTCCCAGACTCCAGTGATTTTTTTTTTCAAAAGATACAATCCCAAAAGTGTTTGATTTTTTTTAGATGGTGAAAATAGATTCAATGGCATCAAGAACCCCAAGGGAACCCAAAATACTAAAGCTTGACAACTGTAACCTAGATTTCCAAAACATTATGTCGGGTTTTTCAAAATCCTATCAAAATTTCCAATATTTTCTAGGAAAAACTGTGGCCTCATTAGAGTACAACTTAAAGAACAACAACTATGACATAAGATTAAAGCTTGACAATACCAAGTTGGAAACAACTAAAATGATAAACGGAAGAGAACTAAAGTCGTACAATTTAAAAGTTAATATCAAAACACATAATTCATATACATAAAACATCAAAGTTGAGGTGAAGAGTGTGGACACATCATTAATTAAAAGGAGGACCATTTTCTTTTACCATAAAAAATCACCTTTGTGGGTTAACAATAGTAATGATAAATATGTTATCCTCGGAGTTTTTTGAAAAGTTCTAAGAAGAAATGAAAAATATGTAAAAATTGTTAATATGGGGAAATGAAACTTTAGAAAAATATTTAATTCAAATAAAGTACACTTAAATGAATGGTTTTTTGTGGCTATGCTCTACTCTACAATTTCTAGGGTTTTTTCTACATAGTTTCTTATGCTTGACTTCATGAGAGGGGCTCTACCCCCTCCTTTAGTTAGATTGTTTCGAGAGCCCATAATGATTTTGGATCTTCTAGTATTCCCCTTCAATCTCCTTGTTGGGTGTGTGTCATATTCTTTCCATGACTAGTCACACAGGCGAAGCAGGGGGGTGGTAGCCCCCCTACACGGGGTTCGGGGCAACGCCCTGAGAAATTTTTTTTTGGACCCTATATTAGGTGGGCAGACCTACCTATGGTTTTGTGAATGGGTTTTGCACATGGTTTTGGGCATGATGGTTTTCTGTCCATGGCATTTTGTAGATTCAGTCAAGGGAACTATAGTTATGTTCTAATCTAGGGTTAATGGATTGGGGTTTATGAATGCTTCAACATGTATATATACGTATTGTAACATTGAAAGGAACATAATGAAAAATCAATCTGGTAGTCCCGATTTTGGGATCCAGGGGGAAATATCTGTCTATATGTGTTTCATGTTTAGGTTCTTGCCATTGTTTATTTTTTGTTTGTTAAAAATTTGTTTGCAAGTAATTTATTTACAGGGTTAAAACCTACACTCCTCATCTTTGACATCCTTTTCATAGAGAAGTTGGAAAAATTCAGGTTTTTGGTTTCACAACAAACCTTCCATTTGGTGCATCATGGTAAAGCTAGAAATCTAAGGCGATTCCTGCCAAAAGCGGCGCAAGATCCAAAATACAAGGTTAAATCTAGTAAGATCAGAGAATATATATAATATATGTAGGACCATGCTCTTATCTACAAATTCATTGGATTATTTCCCTCTAAAAAGGCTTTGATTGAGTGGATATGAAATAAATAGAACAAAGAGGGTCAAATAGAATTGAAGTTAGGGGCCAAAGGTTTGTTTACAACCATTTTCTCCAACCTGGAATAAAGATCGAGGGTTCGTGAAGGAGGGTTATATTTTTTCAATGATGCAAAGCTCTTATGTGATTATAGGAGCATTATAAATTATAATCCAGAGAAGGAAGATTTCCTTGCTGCTTGGATGTGGGTCTTTCTCTTTTCTCTTCTCAAGGAATATTGGGAGGAAGAAATCCTTGAAGGTATCACTAATGCCATCAGCAAATTTCTCAAAATATCGAAGGCTAACTAGAGAAGGAGGTACACTTCATATGCACTAATTTGTGTTTACATGAATATCTCCCAACCTCAATGGATATTTACTGTCAGGATAGTGTTTGGAAGTAGTCTCTAATTATGAACATGTCCCCTTTATATGCAGATGTTATCATGAATATGGGCATCTTATTAGGGACTATATGATATGAAACGTTTGGAAAGAACCCTTCTCTGAAAAATCCCATTGATTTGGGAAAATTCCCCCATAGAAGAAGATATTTGAGTCCCCAGGGTACCTCAAATATTGACCACATCCTCGGATCTGAAAATAGGTTTGAGTCTCTCTCCACTTTAAAGGAGTTTCTAGAGTAAGATAACATTCAATCAAATCCTACAGAGGCAATACAAATTTTTCTTGAAGAGCACCAACAAAATCCATCACCACAAGAAATGATTAACTCCCCTTGAGTAGAAGTTGAAGTAGAAGTCCTACCAAAAGATATGGATCTGGATGACCCACAACTAATTTTCCTTGTAGAAGAATTGCATGGAAAATATGTGAAGGACATGCCATCTCATCAGGCTAAGCTTTTGTATAACACCTATATACGAAGTAAGCAATCAAGATTGAGTTCCTCACAATGCAGTCTTGGGGTTCAAACAATGGATTTCAAGGTGGTCTCCAGGAAATACAAAGAAGCCAAAAAATGAGGCCGAAACAACAATGAGGCATGAATCCAAGAGGACATTGAACATTTATTTAACTCGGGAAAAGTCATGCAAATGTCAAAGACATTTCCCCACCTTGAAATCTTGAATCTTAAAGGAGTTTTCTATGTTGTTATGATTACTGTAGTTATTTTCTAATTGTTTGTTATTGGTAGGAAACTTTTTAGTATCCAGTACGTCCTATATTTTAGTCCTTTTTTAGAAATTCAAGCTATATGTAGCGTTTTCTAATTGATGAAAGGATCCATATACCGCATAAAAAGAAAAAAGAAAAAAAGTACACTCAAACAACAAATCACAAAAAGAGAAATTTTACAAGAATAGTTAATCTAAATATGGTAATCTCAAGAATATAGTTGATTGTGAAAGGAACTAAAAGGTTTATGCTCGTTTACATGAAATTTAAATTGCCACATGGCAAGGCAAAAAGGAAAACATGTTTATTTAAAAAACCATTGTAAATCTAGTTTCCCCCTACATAGAAAAGGGCTTTTCTTTCTTTGCAAAATGTAAGTTTTATTTTATTTTTATTTTTATGATAATAAAGAGGCCACAATTAGCCAGATTTATGGCTTTGATATCTAGTTTTAGCTTATATATTTTTTCTCTTATTTTCTTGATACTTCTATGTTGTAGTTGTAAGTAATAACTCTTCTATTCTAAGCTGCTACTCACTAATCATCTTATGTTACTATTAGGTATAAATCCCATAAATCATTGACCTATATTTATTTTTAGATTGTTTGATGTCCAACCCATTTGACAAGAAACATGCTCTTATTCTCAGTGTTTGAAGCTACCCTCATTGGGTTTGATTGAATGACAAGTTGGTGTGATTCCCTACTAATTGTAAATTATATTTGAATTCCAAGGAAGGCTACCTCTTAAGGTTTGTTCTTGTTTATGGCTCATAAAATACTGTTCTTACTTTCTCTACTTTCCACTTACCTACAATCAATTTTTTTGTTATTACTATGATCCCAAGACTAGTTTATGTTGCGTTATTTTCATTTTTCATGATAGGTTAGATCCATTTATTCCTTACATTATTAAAACCTTGAATGATGAACTGGACAAGAATCATTAAAACCATAAAAATTGTAATGGTATTCAGGCCTCCCCATTCGAAACAATGTGAGGTCTAATAGTGACTTGTCCCTGGGGTGAACCCTTGATATTAACATTAAACATTTTCCCTTGTCAACAAATCAGAACACTGATATAAATTGTAACATACTAATATTTATATAGTCTATATAATTTAATAACAATTATAACTCTTTTTACTTTCACATGTTTTTTTTTTTTAGTATCAAGAGGAAAATAATTAACTATTACATATAATCATTGTTGCCACCAAGGATCACATAACACTACTACTAAGAGAAACATCCATGACACGATACCATAGCCCACAAACCATACCAAGTAATGCTAGCTGAGGTTTTAATTTATGTGGGTGGCATCATCATCATGAGTCCTAATCGATTGGGAAACCCTAACAATAAATTGTGTTTTTTCATTCACCAATGGGGGTGTCCCTATGTGCAGGTGCAAAACAATGGCATTGATTAACCTCTTTAGTGTGTGTGGAGCACTAGCATTATGCCACCTAGATTCATTCAAGTTAAAGGACACAAATGTGGCCGAAAAGATACTAATTCAAGGTGGGCATAAATAACACATTGAATTCACACCATTTGAGTTTTCACCTGCGTAGATGTTGGTCACATTGTAGTCATACTGAATGACAAGTTTGGAGAGAATGAGGGTCACCATTAATGGAATTTCTGATCCCAACACATATCAAGCTAAAACTATAAGAGGTTTCATAATGTTACCATTATGGAGTGATTTATGTAAGGAGGAAGAAAAAGGTCGTCGAACAAGAAGGAAAATTCTTGAGGGATAATCGAAGAGTCACTGAGAAAATTGAATGATTAGGCCCTTCTGTCCTAGTTCCCCCCCACCCCCTCCTCTGTGTTTCATTTTCATGCCTTCTTCTCTCTCAGTGAAGAAGTTCGTCTCGAGTAGCATCTTAAAGTCGATGATGTTTGCTCAACCCTGAAGGAACCAATTATTTCTCACCATCAGCATTCCTAGGTATAAAATATTGTCATCCATTCAAGTTCTTAACTAAAGTTTGGTATTATTTTATGGTTTATATTTGGTTTGGTTCATCATGTTTGATACTTCTAGGTTCCATTTATTTCTAGCTATTCCCTTCTCTCTCACACCAAATTCTTTGCTCTCCCTACCCACCCTTATAGCCTCCCCTACTAATGGAGTGCTCCCCCCTTCCTTCTCACAAGTTCTTATAACATCCATTGCTTTGAAACTATACCGCTCCAAAGGGTTCATTCAAGGAGGGGGGTTAGACATTGCAGAGCTCACAACAACACCCAAGCTCAGAATTGAGCCCAAGCTTCAACTGATAGGTACCATGAGCACATACCATTGGATGCCCAATGTGAGATTGTTGATATTGAACTTGAAATTATGGATGAGAAAAATGAAGTTTCAGACTTGAAAGTCTTGGAAGAAGTGGAAAATCGTGTTCCGGCCTTGGGTACTCTACGATCACGTGTAATCAATATATTCACACCATTGGTCTATACTAACACCTTCAGAACTTGTTGGGCAAGGCCCTCTTTGATCACAACGAAAGTCGCAACGAGCTTCTCCTGCACATGGAAGAGCTACACTTGCTATAAAAAATTATTAGTGAGTGCATGCAAATAATAGAAGCATTAATCCTTCGCAGTCATCCTTCATAACAAACTCTGGCCACCTCCAGGACAACCCATGCATTCTATTCCAAAAAACGAGTTTCAACATGATCATTATGTGTGCTGAAACCAACTGCTATCTTTTTATTTTATGGTTTCTATTCTCAGTCGATATAGTTTCATGGCTTTCATGCTATTATATTATTATTATTTGTGACATGTTATGTCATACACAAAAAATTCCTTTTGATAAACTTAATGTGCGATCTCAATTATTGCATATCGTATTATTTATAGACTGGAATATCAAAACTAATTGAAGTGCCATCTAAGTTTATGTATTATTCATATTTCTTAAATTAATACAAGAATGAAAGCTTAGAAAAAACTTTTATTTTTTCATATTATTTAAATAAAATATTTTATTTACAATTTTTTTTTTCTCGGGAAAAAAACAACAACTTTATATTAATAAATGAATGAGAGTTACACTTAGTACATGCAATTAAGCATTCAAGATGCCCATAGGGCCCATGTAATTTGTATACTGTGTAGCTAAGCTACCAATAAATTACATATTTCCAGCAAGGCTGGGCTTTTCACGCTTGCCTTTACTTTTTTGGACAATCTGCCAATTCCCTGAATGCAGGGAGGAGGGAACCAAGGGTAGCTCATCGTTCCCTGTTTTATTCTCTTTGTTGGAGTCTGAAATTTTGGACACATGCGCTCTCTTGTTTGCACCTGAGCTTACATCAGAACGTACTTCAGGTGGTGTAGGATCCATTTCCGGGTTAAATTGAGGGGTCATGTTAGTTTCCATTGGTTCTTGTAATTCTTGTTCTTTTGTCCCTTCGTCTTCTACTGACTGTTCCCTCTCATTCTGAGCCGATATGTCCCCTTTGTCTTCTGTCTCTTGCTCTGGTCCTCTTTTAGGGAATTTCCACCCCTTTTTTTCTTTCCCTATTTTCTTCTTCTTTCTAGTTTCCGGTTTTGCGTCTGGGAAAGTGTTTTGTAGATGCCTGGTTTTCTTGCAGATCCAGAATCTAAACACTGTATTTTCATAGTTTAGATGTTTTAGCCATTTTTTTTGGTTGTGGATCAGGTAGATACTTTTCGGCAGCCCCATACTGAGGTCCACTTCCACACAAATTCGTGCAAAAGTGAAAATTCTCTCCTCCAGCCACTGAATGTATGTTTTAATATATCTCCCAAGGATGTTACCAATGCCCTCTAATACACCTTCATTCCAGAAGTGAAGTGGGAGGTTATATAGCCTAACCCAAACAGGCATCCTGGTAATCTCCATTGTGTTCGCGTCAAAATTAGGGAACCAGTGGGCAATGAAGTGTCCATTGGAGCCCAGAACCATGGTCCTGCCTTGATTATGATATTTTGGCTTCCTGTGATTGAAACTTGACAATAAAATACCCTTTGGAGCAGAGATGTATGTCACAGTCCATGGTCCAGTTTGTAAATATCCAATGGAACAACTCCATTGGTTTTGGCCAGTACCAGTTAAATCTGCATATTATTGCCTACATTTCAAATGTGGAACAATGTTCCTCTCTCTGGTGCCTTGATGCTTAATTCTGAAATGTAGTTCAGCTGCTCCACAATGTATGGTTTGGGAGTGTTTTCAGTTTGTTCTGTTGGTGTTGCTGCTTTATTTTTTCCCTGTAAAATGTTCCTGTAAGATGGGCCGTTTGGGGTTCCAAATTTGAAAATGTTGGTTCCCCTCATTTTTCCATGGGTTATGTTCTGTTTGTCCTAGTTAAGGTACTTCCTCCTGTTGCTCCTGCTCCTCCTTTGAGCCTTAAGGATAGAACAATGGAGGAGTTCCTTTGGATGGAGTAATCCTTTAATCGACTTCCCCCTTGTAGTAGCTTCCCAACATAGATCAAGCTTTGATTCATGGCCAGAATGCTTGTAGAAAGCTATATCTTTCCCTTCATATCTGAGATCAAATATGTCTCCTATACCCATATGCTTTTAGATTTCCCATCTAAATTTTTAATAAAAATATGAAACTAGACCTCCTTTTCAGAGATCCACCCTCTTTTATCTAGGTTTGTGGAGTTTATGGGTAAACCCCATAGCCCAAATATACCCAGTGGACTCACTGTAATTCCAAAACATAGAGAGGCCTCACATAGGGATTTTATCTTGTTGTAAGCAACCCCGCTCCCCCTTGCCACCAAATCCGCTGAGGAGATAACAAATGAGTCATACCCCATTTAGCCCACAGTGTGGGCATAGATCCTGGTCCCTCAGGGCATAGAAGAGAACATTTGGTAGCAAATCGAAAACTAGAAAGAACAGAGCATAAAGAGATGGATACCTGAACAATGCACATCCTCTGGATCAAGCCAGACTCGATTCTTGTTTGGGAATTGTACCTATCAATGATTCTTCTTGACTACAGGCTGTGTCGGAGATCCTCATCTGTAATATTCCTAGTTAGCCCAAGCAAATAGGAATATACTATTTTGTTTTCATTTTCTTGTTGCAAGAATAAAATTGCAAAGGAGGATAAATTAAACTCCTAAAACAACAAAATAAATCAATGCCCATGTGAAAAAGGCTAAATCTGGGCTGCCTTAGCAAAACACCCTTATGTGTGAAAGGGATTAAGTCATTTGACTGGGTCAACTGGACCAAATCAACAACGCTGTCTAGATACATTGAACCACCTAGATGCAAAATGCAGTTTTAGTTGGAGGCTAATCATGTGAATGCAGCTAAATCATTGAGATGGTTTAGGGTTTGGAAAGGATTCCATCTTATTTAAGGAGGAGGAGGACAACATGAGAGGGGTTGTTGTTGATATTATTTCTAAAGGATTTGTCTGCTTAGACACTTCTCATTCTCTAGTTGTTTAGCTGAGAATAGTGCTCTTTAGCACTAGGGTGTTCTTGATCGGGAATCCCACCTCTTCCTTGAGAGGCCTCTTGGAGGAGTCTTGCATTTCTTGACCACTATCAAGCATTTTTCCAAGCTCTTCTTCCAACTACAACGTAGATCCTGTTGAGGGTTTGGTTGTATTTGTAAGATGCAGCAAGTGGAGGCTAGATCTATTTAGATCTAAGCTATTCTAGTGCCTCTTCCCACTGGGAAAGTCTTCTATCCCATTAGCAAGGGAGTATTGGATGAGGAGAGCTCATTTTTAGATCTTGGCTTGAGGCCACATCATGCTCTAGAGCCTAAAACACAATCCATCTTCCAGAACTGCGTTATTTGCAAGGATAAAGTTGCAGGGTCTTTTGGCACTTCAAAGAGGAGAGATCTCTAGTGTTGGGAATCTGCCCTTCACTGTGGTGATCCACGGATTACAGATATAATCCATGTTCCATTCAGATCTGATTTGAATACTGATGTATTTTTTTCAGAAATTCTGAATCATTCTGCAGATCAGCTGCATTAGATCTCAGATCTACTCCATGTACTACATTTTCTGCTGAAAACCCTAAGGGGCTTTTGAAGAGGAGACTCTATAGTGCATAGATCTGATATAGATCTATCTTTTTGTACATATATATTCTCTAGATCTTAAGTGTGACTTACAACTCTTTTCAGCTAATAAAATAACGCTGTGAAGCTTGTACAATGATATCATATGGTTGTAGCCTCTTATTTTGGGCATTTCTTCATCTAAAGTTTCCTATTCTCTATTCTATGATGTATGGGCTTCAATATAATCTTGATATGCTAATGTAAATAACATAATTGAGCCTACATATTGGCCTCCTGCATATATTTGGCTGAATTACATTATTTTCTGAGTAGTTTTGTCACATAGTGTTGCAGTCCCTTCTTTGGGCAATTTTCCAATTGTACTAGGTGTGGGAGATCTGTTTAACCCACTTAGAAAGATTTGTTTCTGATCTCCTCTTGGATTTGGGTATTAGATTGACAGATATAAGGGATCCAAGGGCTGATTTCCAGAGCTGTATCATACATTCCTAAAAAATGTGTTTTTTAGGCATGCCTTGCTACCTGTCCCAATTTGGGGATATTACATCATCGAATTCGTAACTGTAACCGGGGTCCTTCTTAGCCAGATCGCCCATCCCCAGCCTCCATTGAAGCATCATACCTTCAGCTCCATTTACGGCCTCCATTCCGATATCTCTATCCCGCATTCCCTTGTCCCCTCCGGTGAGGGATCGTAGCCAGGATTCTAGAGCCAGCAAGACCCCATGAAATCCATTCGCTGCATGGGTTCATAGCGAGCCCAAACCGATCTCATATTTGACAGAAGAAAAACTTGATATGGGGGGTCGAGAAGCTGTGTCTTGCCGCACGATTGGAGCCGACTTCCCCTCTCCACTATGAGCCTCTGCTTGGTTAGTTAGCTTAGGCCCTCCATTTGTGTGATTCAGCTCCGCGGTGACCAGAAACCCATCCCATCCATATGCTAAAGCCAGGGGAGCCGCCATCGCCTCACCCAAAACCCTCAGCCTACAAACCCTAATGCTTCGATTCTCCATCTTCTATTCAGGTACCATCTCTTACAAACATTTTTATTTACATAATTTTAATATCAAAACATGAAAAATTATTAAAAAATATTTTAGCATAATTTAAAGTTCATTTGAATTTTTTATTTGGAAAAGGTTTAAAAACAACATATCTTTTAAAATGTGTGAATGTATTTTATTTGAAATGAATATTTTTTTGTATTTATTAATTTGACAAATGCTAAAGAATGCTATTAATATAAAGTTTTTTTTTTCAATACTCTTTAATTAGATTTTTATATTTAAAAATCTTAGTGATTTTGTTCATATTTATATTTCAAAGATATTGAAAATATATCAAACAAAATATGATCAAATATTGCTTATCCACATACATACTTTTTTATGATTTGCCTATTAGTTTGTCTTTGACAAAAAAATTATGCCCCTTACTGATATTTTAACATTGAGAATTCAATTTATGTTATTTATTATTATTATTTAAATTTATTTATTTGTAAAGTGATTGGTTGAAGTCTTATTATGGGCTCTCGATTTCTATTAATTACTAATTTTTGTTTTTAGTTTTATTTCTTTTTTCTTTAACTTCTTGATTTTGATTTCTTTTTCTTTTTTCTATTATTTCCATTCTCATGAATTATAATTTTTTCTCCATATTTTCAATTTGAGATGACTTATTATTATATTAAAATCATATCTAAATAAATTTAATTATAAAAAATATTTGTATCAATAAAAAAGAAAACACACACACATATATAAAACATATATATTAAAATATATGTATAAACAATATTAGTTAATCATATTTCTTAATCTTTGGTGATGTCATTCAAAAAAACCATACATATATTAGTTGTTTTTATTTTTGTGATGAAATCTTTTGTTTTTTATTTCAATTAAGTTATATATAAGCTAAGCTAGAGGTACTAGCTACTATGTAGCCCTTGTTTTAAAACTTTATGATTTTTCAATGTTCATGTAAAATAAGTTAATTTGAAAAAAAATATATTCATTTTCATATGATAAAAGTTAATGATTTATCTCATGGTCAACTTCAAAAGATATATAATATGGCAAAGAAAGTAAAATAAGGTCAAAACTTGCTAGGGAAAATTTCATATATTTTCTCATGTTAAAATTTTAATATGTTTAATCATTTTATTTTTAGAAATTTATTAAAGAATGTCAATGTAGATATATAATATAATACAGTACGTAAAGTAAGGTCAAATATAGCTTATAAAAAATTTCATATATTTTCATATGATAAACTTTTAATGTTTTTAAGCATTTTATTTTTAGAAATTTACAAAAGAAACCTATGTTGAGAAGTGAAGCAAGAAAGGCTCAATTTGACTTTGCCTTGGTCAAATTGAGTAAATTCAAAATTTCCACATCATCAGATAACTTGGAGGCAGTTAACTTGTGTGACATGGCTCTTGTCACTCAGTTAGCTTAGTAAATTCAAGTTAAAGGGCTTGGAGTCTAGTTAAGAATGTGTGATTGCAAAATTTTAGTAATCCAATTCAGTTATATTCAATTGTGTTCAGTTAAACTAGTTCTAATAGTTAATGGAACTAGTGGAAGGTCAGTTGTGCAGTAGGATAACAATCTAACTCAATGATCATCTAATTACCTGATCAATCAAGTCAAAATAGCTAGTGCATGCAAGGAATCTGAGTTCTTCAGCTGTGGTGGAGATTCTAAGGAAGTGTAACATCAGTTGTAAACTAGTCTTGAGTGTACAGGTGTTGCATGCAAAAAGTGATCAATCCTTTGGAATTGCACAATCAATTTAGAGGAAATTCCTAAACAATAGGGGCATCTTTCCTCAGGAATTAGGCAAGATAATAGGAGTGAGTGTAGGCAACGCAAGTGCAAGAAACACAAGTGTAGGGAGCATGAGTGCGGACAACATGAGTGTAGGTAGAGTGAGAACAAGTTTTCTCTTGCAGTTTGTCCTTAGAGTGAGATATCCCAATTGTAATTGTTTCTCAATTAACTTGATTAATACAAATAATCTTAAGGGGTTTTTAGCAGTTGCATTCCCCTAAAACATATGTGTACCTGTGTATTTGATGATGAATGTTTGAGCATGTTGTTCTAAATTGTGAATTACTTTCCACAAAGCATTAGAGTAGAATTGTGTCTCTTTGTTTTAGTTTAATTTATTAAGTAATTTCAATTATATCACCATATTTCTACATGGTATCAAAGCAAGATTCACATTAGAATTTGTAGCTTCAGTATAGTAAGATCTCTTTAGAGTTGGAAGATGACCTTCAAAGGATTGAGATTAGAGTATGACTTGGAAGTCAGCTCAAATTTCATTACCTAGAAGGATCACATGGAGGCGATGCTTGATGAAAATGGATATCTGGAATATGTCAAGAAAAACATCCCAAAACTAGGATTAGTTGATGCCCATAACAAATCCCAATGAAAGAAATATGTAGCCAAGGCGAGGAGAATAATCTTTGAGGGAGTGTGAGACCACATTGTCTTAAATATCCATGGGAAAAAAACTCCTTTCACAATGTGGAAGGCATTGACAAAACTATTGGAGAATACCACTGATCATCGAAAAATAGCCCTCAAAGATAAACTTTGAAATATCAAGATGAAAAAGAATGATACTATTCCGTAGTATCTCACCATATTTACAAAAGTTTAGGATGAGATTGGAGGGGTTGGTGTGAATGTTGCAGAATGTGACCTAGTGAGCCTTTCTCTTCTATGCCTTCCCACAAGTTGGCATAGTTACCAAGACTCAGTGAACGAGAGGGATAAATTACTGAATTGGGAATGCTTATGGTTTGATTTGGTATAATAAGATATCAGGCAGAATATTAGAGATGGAATCTCATCCAAAGAAGAGGAAGAGAAATTTTATTTGGTTGGAAAAAAATTGAAGGCCAATGGCAAGACATCCCAAGGTGAGGCTAAATCCAGCCAAGGGGGAAAGAAAAAAGACTTGTCCAAAATAAAATGTTTCAATTACCATGAATTTGGGCACTATGCTACAAAGTGTCCACACAAAAATTCTAGCAAGGAGGAGGCTGTAGTAGAATCATTGGCTTCATAATTAAATTTAGAGTTCACCCTGATTTATTGCATGGTCAACACAGTGATGGGAAGTGTGTGGTACTTGGACTCAGGTGCTTTGTTCCACATGGCAAGGTTTAGAGATTTTTTTAGTGACCTGGAGGTGAGATATCTCCAAATACATATTGAATTTGGGGAAGACGAGAGGTACAATGCTACTGAGATTGGTATAGTAATCTTTAAGAGGAGTCAGGCTCCCCTCTTCACCTCAAATATTTATGTTTTTTCCAAGCCTGAAGAAGGACATCATCTTTGTAGAAGCTTTAGAAGATCATGGTTATGATGTAATCTTCTGTAAAGGGAAATCCTTTCTATTACACATAGTTACCAGGAAGGTGAAGCAGATAGGTGTTTGAGTCAAGAACCTATATAAACTCGAGGTGGGAGAATTCTTAGCCTTAAGGAGTAAGAAAAAGAATAGAGATGTAGTGGTTGAGAGGGATAAGGATAGAGCTCTCAACATGGAGCCTCAGTCAGTTGGAAGTTAGGTTGACCGATAGGATGATGATGATAAGGACCAGCCAAAGACCTCCAGTAGAGGAAGAGTTCGAGCCAAGTGGGCATAGGGAGAAATTGCAAGTATACATCCAGGAGTGGGGTGGACTGATGTAGATCCTTAGTCCTAGAGTTGTGGAAATTTGGGTAGGGTCCATTGAGGTTTTATCCTCATGGATCATTACATTGATATAGGGGCCCATAATATTTACCAGCAGGAGGATTAATGTCAATCAAATACTGAGGAGTGCAGAGGAGTGTTGACATCAGAGCAGGAGGCTCAGCAGCAGAGTCAACAACATCATAGTTTCTCAGTTGCAATTGTTGGAGTGCAATAATTATAGTGAGAGGTAGTGCTATAATATATTCCAAAAGTGTAAAATAGGGGTGGTTGAAAATCCCTTTCTTGCTAAGAGGGAGTGTTGAGAAGTGTAGCAAGAAAGGCTCAATTTGAGTTTGCCTTGGTAAAATTGAGTAAATTCAAAATTTCCACATCAACAAAAAAATTGGAGGCAATTAACTTGTGTGACATGGCTCTTGCCACTCAATTAGCTCAGTAAATTCGAGTTATAGGGTTTGGAGTTCAGTTAAGCATGTCTGATTGCTAAATTTTAGTAATCTAGTTCAGTTACATCTATTTGTGTTTAGTTAAACTAGTTCTAATAGTTTAGGGAACTAGTGGAAGGTCTGTTGTGCAGTAGGACAACATTATAACTTAGTGATCATCCATTTAACTGATAAATCAACTCAAAATATCTAGTGCATGCAAGAATTTTTAGTTCCTCAGTTGTGGTGGAGACTCTAAGGCAGTGTAACATCAATTGTAAACGAGTCTTGAGTGTACATTTGTTGCATACAATAAGTGATCAATCCTTGGGAATTGTGTAATCAATTTGGAAGAAATTACTAAATAATATGGGCTTATTTCCTTAGGAATTGCGAAAGGTAATATGAGAAAGTGAGAGAAACACAAGTGCAGGGACTGTGAGTGTGAGAAATGCAAATGCAGGAAACACAAGCACATGCAATGCGAGTGTAGATAGAGTAAGAACAAGTTTACTCTTGCAGTTTGTCCTCAGATTGAGAGATCACAATTGTAATTGTTTCTAAATTCACTTGATTAATGAAAATAGGCTTAAGGGGTTTTTAGCAGTTTATTTCCCCTAGAAACATCTGTGTACTTGTATATTTGATGATGCATGTTTGCACATGTTGTTACAAATTGTGAATTACTTTCCACAGAGTAGAATTGTCTCTTTATTTTATTTCAATTCATTAAGTAGTTGTAATTATATCACCATATTTCTACAACCTAATGTATATATAACAAAGTAACACCGGGCTTATAAAAACTTCATTTTTTTTAATATCATCCACGTGTGTGAAAACTAATCAGTTTATCATGTACTCACCAATAACATTTAATAAGACCACTTTAGTAGGTTCCAAGGATGGGAAAATAATTGGGAACCTCTTAATTTGTGTTATTTGCAACAAATATGATGCGTATGTTAGGGTTTCGAACCCCATAGGGCTGATTAAGTAGAAATCTTCTACATTTTCCAGCAATTATTCTGGTTCTTGTTATCATGGCTCATGTTATATTATAGCCTCAGGGGTTAGTTAAAGTGATTGAGTCCCCATGTTTAAAGTACCTTTGCTATTGAGAGGTCACATGCTCAACTCTCTCTGCACTCTCTAGTTCAGACTCTGTGATTGAGCTAGTAGGAAGTGACCCCTTTGGGTGGATCTTCTTGGTACAAATATTTCATGGATATTTTCATTTTATTATGTGCTCACCAATAACATTCACTAAGACCAATTTAGTGGGTTCAAAGAATGGGAAAATCATTGGGAACCTCCTCATTTGTGTTCTTCGCAACAAAAATGATGCATATGTTAGGGTTTCAAACTCCCATAGGGCTAAGTAAGTAGAAAACATCTATTTTTTCCTACATAGTATTTTGTTTCTTGTTATCATGACTTATGTTAGCTTATAGCCTCGAGGGTTAGTTGAATTGGTCGAGTCCCCATCGTTAAAGAACCTTTGTTATTGAGAGGTCACATGCTCAATTCTATCTAAACTCTCAGGGTCAGACTCCATGGTTGAGCTAGTAGGAAGTGATCCCTTCAGGTGGATCTACCTAGTACAAGTATTTTGTGGATGTAGCGGTCATAGATCTCCAGGGTCCATGAACCACATAGAAGAGCTTATGTTAGCTTAATTGTGCTCCTAAGACTAGAATAATTAGGTAAGAAGGTAAATTTTAGGATGGACCTAAGGTTGATGTTGTTTCAGAGATAGTCAAAAGGCTTCTTTATGTGAATTGTGTTTGTGGTTGAGTGCATCAAGAAAAAGAGCTTTATTTTAAATCAACTTCTTGGAAGGAGCAACAACTTTCAAGCTGTATTTAAACATCGAATAGGTACAAAAGACTCTAGATATAGAGTGCTCCACTAAAGAGGACTACTCTATATGGAATTAAGTACAATCTCTTGGTTTTTGACAATGAAGGAATTGAATCTACATATCAATCTAGTGGTTCTAATACCAATATATTCGGTGATATCTAGGCATCATATTTGAGAACCAAGTGTTTGGAAAAATGGTTTGCATGCTTTGAAATCATTCTTGTACAAGGTAACATCATGTTATTCTATTCACAACCTAGATATATTGAATATTCCCATTAACCATTCAGAGAAATAAAATCTCTAAACATGCTTTCGAATCATAATAAAATTTCTCTCCTGGAAGATTTTGATATTGTAGATGCACTCTAAAAATTATGTGGTTGACATAAAGTTCAAGTTGGAGTTGATGTAGAAAAATTTAGCATACTAATAAAGGGTTATATTTGTAGGGAAACAAATTGAGGGGTGAGATCTATTGGCTAAAAATAACATGTACAAAGATTCAATTCTCTTTCTTCATTTTTTGCATGTGCCAAAATGTGGTAGCCAAAGTGTATATTTTCATCCTCCAAAACATATTTTAGGGATGTGATATATAGCATCTAACATATCTACTAAAATCCCTTTATTCCTAGTGCATATATCATGGAGAAATCATAAGGGGTGTCATTGGTGGAAATCTCGACTCCATAAAGGACTAAAATCCATCCAGTGTTTAACTCAGAAGGGGTCATATGTAGAATGGATATTGGTATCCTTCTTTAGATTTGTATGAGTGGATTCACTCAACTTGGACATAGAATTTTGAGACATCTCTTTGTTCCAATGGATTTATATTGTTATATTTTACAAT
The DNA here is from genome assembly GCA_034641835.2 of Pinus albicaulis. Taxonomy (NCBI): domain Eukaryota; kingdom Viridiplantae; phylum Streptophyta; class Pinopsida; order Pinales; family Pinaceae; genus Pinus; species Pinus albicaulis. The sequence continues at coordinate 1,085,673,071 of CM076570.1, read as the reverse complement.
CATGTTAATTATGAGAAGGTGTTTGAGGAGGGACCTTGGTTTTGGGGAAGAGCATGACCATTTATTACTCCATAGTTTCTAGACTTTGACCCTAATACCTTGTTAGTCATAAGAAATGCCACTTTGGGTTTGTCTCCCAAACCTGCAACTATATTCCTAACATTTATCAATTATTGAGTGTATTAAGAATCGTTTGGGTAACTATATAAATGCAGATACATTGATTCTATTGACACATTTTATTATGTCTATTGTGAAAATATTAATAAAAGCCTCTCAGAAAAAATGACCCTCTAGTGAGAAAATTTAAATGGACTCAAATTTTTGACTATGAGAATATGTCAACATTTAAGTGTTGGATTTGTCAATAAACATGGCATCTATAGGGTACTTATTCCCATGCATAGGCTCATCTTGCAAGGGAAAATGTGCTAAAGACAAAGTAAAAAAAAATACATTTTCTTGAGCGATTAATGGCCGTTTATGAAAATGATCAAGATCAAGAATTATTAAGACTAGTAAATTTGAGAAAAGTTAATTCTATTTGTCGAAAAATGTTGAATAACAATAAATCTTCCCCTGTAAAGATTAGAGAGGAATCCTAACATAAATATATTTCTCCCTTGGGGATGGAAGTTATTAAGAATGCCTCACTAAGAGGAATGAAGAGAACCCATTAATTTGAATTTTCATAAGGAACATGTATTTTTGTTCAATTATGGAACTTTAGTTTCCATTACAGATTCTTTATGAAGTACCTTTACTATGGTGTTGAGTTCAAGATGGAGAAGGGAAAAAAAATGTATAATTCAATATTTCAATCATGGTTAGTTTTTTGTTTTATCGCAAAAGTAATTAGTACTTATATACATGTATTTTTACTATTTTATTATTTGTAAAGAGGAACATCTTCTTAGATGTTATGAAATGTTATTGTAGTTTCTACATAGTGTAACATATTTTCTTTATTATAATTTTTTGCTTTATTATGAATATTTTTTTAGATAAAACATAATTAATATTAATAAAATTTTAAAAAATAAATAAAAAATATCCCATTTATTTTTTAGGCTTCCTGTTGTGGAAAGATCACATGTTGAAAAATTGCAGCAATAAATTCTCAATTTTATTTTTTGCCTTGATTAAATTGAGAAAATTTGAATTTTCACATCAACAGACAACTTGGATGTAGTTAACATGTGTGACATGGCTTGTGTCATCTATTTTACTTAGTGAATTCGAGTTGGAGGTGTTAGAGTTCAATTAAGCACATGTGATTGCTAATTTGTAGCAATCAAGATCAATTATCTAAGGTAGTTTTCAGTTAAACTAGTTCAAACTGTTGGAGGAGCTAGTGGAGGGTCAAGTTGTGCAGGGGCACTTCAGTCAAACTCAATGATCACCCATTTAACTGATCAATCAACCCAAAATAGCTATTGCATGTAGAGAATTCACGTTCCCCAGGAGTGGTGGAGATTCTAAGGCAGTGTAACATCAATTTTAGACTAGTCTTGAGAGTACATGTGTTGCATGCAGTTAGATGATTAACCTAAAGGAATTTCACAATAAATTTGAGGAATTTCCTAAATAATAGGGGCATAATTCCTCAAGGAAAAACACAAGGAAACAAGAACTCAAGCATAGGAAAAATTTGACTAAGTTTGGGTCAAATCCTTTCAGTAAGCAGAGAGATAGGTTATGCACTTGCAGGTTGTGCTCAGTTGAGCAAAGCAATTGTAATACATCTCTATTAATTTTATTAATGCAATTAGGCATTGGGGTTTTTAGAATATTTCTTTCCCTAATGGAAAATACTTGTTGCATATGTATTATTTCTTATTGCATGTATGAAATTATTGTTCTAGGTTGTGAATTACTTTTTGCAGATAGGTCAAGTAGGTTTGTGTCAGTGTGATTTTGATTAAAAATTCATGACTAGTTGCAAATATACGATGTAGTTTCTACATGGTATCAGGGTCGGATTCACATTAGAGAAGGAAATTCGAAGTTGTTTCTCAGGAGGTTTGAATTTGAAGATCAGTGTTGCAGGATTTTTTCAGAGCTGAGAAGATGGCCTTCAATGGAATAAGGCTAGAGTCTGCCTTAGAAGGAACCTATAATTTTGTTGGATGGAAGGATCACATGGAGGTGGAATTGGATGAAAATGGGCTGCTTGAATATGTCAAGACATATATTCCAAGACCACCATCAACTAATGCCCAAGACCTTTCTCAGTGGTAGAAAGATGTAGCCAAGGCGAGGATAATCGTCTTGGAGGGAGTCACGGGGGCTTCACTCAATAAACCTCTAACATATCACGTGCGATCATAGAATATTAAACAATACCCTTAATTTGAGTACATATTGGAAAATTCTCGTAAAAATCACATTATTTAAACCCCTACCAATATAAACCAAATACACCTTCCCGATTTAAAAATCACTACTTTCTCTATATATTGTAGGTATCCATTTTTTTATTAACATTTTTTATACCCCTTTATATTTTTTCACTAACTTTGAGCTCCATTTTTTATACTTGCCAATATAAAAACCATTTATCCCATATATATACCCCAATATATTATGTCATTTTTTCCTCATTATATATCCCCCAATATGAACCCACATGCCATGGTATTGCTCCTGCGGTGACGCCCCCGTGGAGGGAGTATGGGATCACATTGTCTCAAATTTCCATGGAAAAGAGCTCAGTTCTCAATGTGGAAAGAAATGACAACATTTTTCAAGAATAATAGTGACCACAGGAAGCTAGTGCTCAAGGATAAAATTTAAAGTATCAATATGTAGAAGAATGAAACTATTCCAAAGTATTTGAGCAGGTTCACACAATGTTGTGATGAACTTGGAAGGGTCGATGTTACTGTCCCTAAAGTTTACTTGGTAAGCCTAGCCCTTTTGGGCCTTCCTAAGAGTTGGGATAACTATCAAGATTTGGTGAACGAGAGGGAGAAACTACCAAATTGGGAGTGCTTATGGTTCGATTTGGTACAGAAGGAAATAAGCCAGAATATTAGAGATGGGAATTCATCTAAGGGAAAGGACAAAGAAAAAATTGCATTGGATGGAAAGGAAAATAAAGGAAAAGGGAAAAAATCCCAATCTAAACTAGAATCCAGTCAAAGGGGCAAGAAGAAATATTTTTCAAAAATTAAATGCTTCCATTGTCATGAATTTAGGCACTATGCTACGAAGTGTCGACACAAAAAGGAAAGAAAGAAGACCTTAGGAGGAGCAATAGGTGAAGCCTTGGATTCATAGTTTTAGCTTGAATTTAACCTCATTACAACCATGTCCAACACAGTGATGGGCTGCGTGTGGGACTTGGACTCAAGTGCATCGTTCCACATGACAAGGTGTAGATATTTTTTCAGTGATTTGGAAGAAAAATATTTGGAGATGCACATCGAGATGGGGGATGACCGTAACACCCTCTTCCCAAATCTACCCAAGAAACTGACCAAGCAGGGTAAACATGCGGCGATATACTACTATAATGAGATTCACCCTCCTAGGTGACCTTAAGGAAGTGGAACCAACGAAAACACAACATACAAACCTTGGACAATAATAACACCACCCCCATGAAGTAACCCAACCATTCAGGCCTCTTACCCCTGGGTCACACTGACCTTTTGACTTCTTTGAGCCATATATGCAGGCACAGTCTTGCAAGAAAATGGCTAGGAGGCTATAGACACAAGCATAACACTACGTGCCAGCATCTAGGGACTCAATTCCTCACTTTTGTGCCAGCGTCCCCAGGATTTGAGCCACCTTTTCAGGCCTAGAACCCAGTGATATGCCTATAACTTCATGAAAAGTTCAAATATCATAAATAACAACAAGACAATGATATAGAAGCAATCACATCAATAATAACTCACCAGACCCCTCCTAGCCATGACATGCATTTTTTCAAACATGTCACAAAAATTGAAACTACAAGTGTAAACAACAGATTTGAGCATAGCGGTCTCATACTTATCTGAGAATCACTAAGAAGAATTTCTCCCTTACATCATTAGATGAAATATCTTCTCTTTAACCATAGATACATTTTTCATTCATTTACAGGTAAAAACATGGGCAGAGCCATATATGATCACGGTCAACATACATGATTATAACTAGCATAATAACATCATAAATACCATGGATATAACAGCAATAAAATCCACATATAAAATAGTACATTTACAGATAAAATACCAAAGGAATGATCTCTTCATTAATGAATGTAGAAACCAATCAGAGATGGGACTTCCACATTCCACCCGACCATATATTGGCTGAGCCAAATCTCTCTTTAACCAATCACTCCCATGCTATATTCCAAGCATGAATGTGAGATATTGTCAAACACATAAATCAAAACCAAACCAGGGCTTCCAAAGGCAAAACCACCTCAAACCTCAACCAATGATTCCACCTCTCGGTCGGACATCACTAACCATCACCATATTGGTCTATATCCAGGCTATCCAGGGCTCCAGAGCATTTGTTCCAACTAAGGCTCCAGGACTAGTAACTCAACCCCACCTGTTTCCAGGCTCTAGAGCATTTGTCCAACCAAGGCTTAAGGACTAGTAACTCAACCCACTTAGGTCTCCAGAGAATTTTTCCAACCAAGGCTCCAGGATTAGTAACTCAACTCACTTAGGCCTCCAGAGTGTTTGTCCAACCAAGGCTCCAAGACTAGTAACTCAACCAAAAAACTGTCCATTGGGCTCCAAAGTGTTTGTCCAACCAAGGCTCCATAACTAATAACTCAAACCACATCTAAAGGAATCATGAGAACCAACCAGAAAACATACAATGAAAATGAACCCACAACACCATGACTATCCAAGAAATGGCAAGGCTAGGAAAATCCACTGTCAATCTAGGAAATCCTCCATGCCAATGAAAATCATAACCAAGAAACCACATGCATGTGCCATGCATGCCAAAAATATTGAGGAAAAAATTCATGAAACTTGGGACCTGCAATCAAAACCCTCTGTAGCTGCTGATCTCGATGTCCTGTTGCGCTTTTTTGCTCTTCCTTTTCCTTCTTGATCCAAATTTCCAAGTATAACACACTCCCCAAGAGTGCCCCAATAAAACTCTAAGTATCCAAGATTATGAGAGAGAGAGAGAGAGAGAATAGAATGAGATCCTTAAGTGTGAGCCAAAAACTTTCCAACTGATCCTCATAAGCCTTTTTATCAATGAGGCCTCTATTTTCTTCATTTTCCATTATTTTCCTTCAATTTACTCCTCACATGCAACCTGTGATCTTTCACCTTACTTTTATCCTAATTTCCATTATTTTCATAAATAAAATGCCAATTAATGCCTCATTCCTTTCCAATTCCTTTTCCATTGCCTTTGCCAATTTCCTTTAGCCATAATAAATTGAATGAACACCCACTAGGATGTTTTTACCACCATTCATCTTGGAACGTGTCCCATCACCGTGGTCTTATATATTTTTACATGAATTTTTAACAATGGTTGTTAAAGAACCATCCCCTTGGGGGAACACTATCCTCAATGTTCAATGACACCTATAAAATAACAATCCACTGAAAACAAAACATACTGCCTATGGATCTTTATAACATAACTCGTTGTAGTATTTACAATAACAACCACATATACTTAAGCACATTTTCTTCAACCAAAAAATAACCATACTGTCTATGGAGCTTTCTAAAATAGATCGATACAATATTTACAATAATATACACATACACATATACACATTCTCTCAACCAGCAAACCATACTGTCGGTGGAGCTTCATAAACCAACTCGATACAATATTTACAATAATATACACATGTACACATTTTCTCAACCAACAAATAAAAGGACATGATGCCTGTATTAGTCAACAAGGGAATATAGAGGCTCACACCTCCACCATCAAGGTAATACAAGGATTCACCTCCTTCCCAAGAAGTCCACAATCCACTGCCAAAGTCAAAGCTGCATCAAATATCCAACGCTACAATCCTGCGCCACTTGTCCTCTCAGTGAACAGTTACTAGCTCATTGTTCCAGGGCACCCTCCCAATGTGAATTTGATTCCATCTGGAAATGCGAATTACCAAATAAAATATATCCCGGTCTTCCCTTATCTGCTACACAATCCCTCAGGCAATCTGGTCACTTCCCTTCTGTGCAGTCACACTCCTTCCAAGTTCCGCTGGAACCCCCATCTCGGGCATTCCATCCCTTGGAAAGGCTTCCTCGCATCGAAAGATACAAAAACCAAGGAATATATCTATCTCAAAACCATCATATCGATCATATCATGCTCATGGAAACCAACAGACACTATTGGGTACCACTGTCCCACCATGGCCCTACTCCTGAAGTTCTTTACCAACATACTACTGCATTTTCCAATTCCTTTTGCTAACGCTACTAGTTCTTGCTGTCAGTTCCAATTACCCAACTAGGCATTTTCATGCTTCCTATACCAAGCACATAATTCCCATTAGACATAAAACAAATTGAAATAAACTCAAATAATACCTCATTGGTAGCTTTTCAACAAGGTACACTTGCAATATTGTTTACTTCCTGTCACACAAGTCAAACTAGCTATTTGATCAAATCATCATGTATAAAAATATTTTATCTGGTTATATCAAAAATAACCATCATAGGTCAAAATAATGAATCACATGCAATCATCATAAACCATAATCATAAATCACATGTAACCATCATAAGTCAAAATCATAGATCACATGCATAATATAACTGAAAGAAAATACCGATACTTATCCTTCACCAGTCCTTACTTCTGCGTTTGTTCTTTTGTACCCATACCAGATCGGTTGCCACACTCGGCAAGCACCCAGTGAATTTGCTTCTCTTCAATCACGTACACATACACATAGTGTACATGACAACATATACATCCACACATGGCGTACAACACCACACAATAAATACACCCACACCGACATTCACGGATACACCTACACCTACTGTATAATACAACACCATACAATACATATACAAAGTACAACACATTGAATAACACATGTCACGCTACCATGACTACACCATGCACATACATAGTACCACATTCTTGCAACAAAGCATGTATGACATGCATACAATACCACATGTATACCAGTACCAAATGAACACCATGTACACAATAACACATGTACACAAAACTACCTGTAAAACGTGTGCACAACATCACATGTACACGAAACCACTTGCACAATGTGTACACAATGCCAAATATACACCGCACCAACTGTATAATGTCTACATAATACCCCATGTACATGGCACCACATGCACAAAACCACATGTACACAATGCCACATGCATGACATGTACACAATACCACCTGCACACAACACCACATGTACAACATGTACACAACACCACATGTACAATCATGCACATAACACCATATGTACGTAGCACCATATGTACAACATGCACACAACACGATATGTACATAGAACTGCATATACAACATGTACATAGCACCATATGTACACAACATCACATATCCAACATGCGCTCAAAACCATATGCACACAACACCGCATATACCACATGTGCACAATACAATATGTACACGACACTGCATATCCAACATGTACATAGCACCATCTATACCTAGCACTGCATATGAAATATACACACAACACCATATATACAACATGCATACACCATCAGATGTACACAATACTGCATATGTTACATGTACACATCACCATAGATACAATCAATGAATATACAACATGCACAACATATACACAATAGTAGTATTGCACATCCATAGACCACACACTGACCCCACAAGCAACCTTTATTCTAGTGTCTTTCCACTATGCATGCTTATCCTATCATGCCGTAGATCACACTAGTTTCACTTCGCTGATGTACCCCTCAACATTACCTGTCTATAACATAAACATAGGAATAGTACAAGTATATAATATCAATTTATGTCCACATGATTCTGACCTCATACATCTGTCAGGGTTACTCTTCCCACTTGATTCCTCAGAAGAACAAGAACCTCTTCATGCCTTTCACCTGCATAAGATATCATTCTTCTACAATAATGATCCTTGAAAACCCTGTCATACAATGACATATATACATAGATACATACATATATATGATCATTAGCATAAAAAATCATTATTTTGTCAGACAATGACATACATACACACATATATACATATAAAAATTAGAATTAAACAATCATGATCCATGGCGACCCTGTCAGACACGACATACATACATACATACATGTATACAGATATAAACATCAATCATTAAGCAATCATGATCTCATCACATAACGCCATACATACATACATACATGTATACATATAAAAACATCAATCATTAAGCAATCACTATCTTGTCACATAACGACATACATACATACATATATACATATATAAACATTATCATAATCATGATCACAACATAATTACCAGATATCATAAGGTAGAGGTTAGGACAACTCCCTTTATTCATGCACAACATGCACAACGTTGAGAACAACAGTTCTCATCATAGCCAATGCATCTAACATCTTAGATCCATTCACTTTACCATTGATGTTACCTTTCTCATGATTGTTCTGCCACCATCTATTTACCTCAATGGGCCCAAAAAATCCAACTGGCTATCATATTCTTACCTTCAGCTGCCCTTATACATGCACTGAGATTCATCTGTGTCTTACATTACCTATTGGATACCACACAACTCTTCCCGAGCTCCATCAACTTTCCTATTTCCAAACCAATTCCCAAGACTCTCAAAATATAAAAGGAAAGAACCAAAAACAAACAACAAGAAAACCATGAAAAACCAAGAGCAACATGACACCGCAACAAAGTGGCATAGTTATGCACCAGACATAAACAAGACCACAATCAAGCACAACAAAACAAAAAATTCCAAAAGCACGAGATTGGAAACAACACCATGAATCAATCCCCATGGTTCCCAATACTTCCAAAGGAAAGCTCAGTCTAAGCCAACTTCATGATTTAATGGTAATCTATTTTTCCATGCAATCCCCTACATCATACCACCATAAACACATAACTGCTAGTGCATAAATAAACACAACAACATGCTATTTACATTACCATGTTGTGCCAAGCACACTACCTCGTAACTGAACATGTACACCTCTCAAGGAGCTCCAATTCCTTGATGAATTCGCCCATAGATGGAAACCAATTGTTATACCTGTCAAATACATGCTATCAAATATAGCATATATCCACATAATGTCAGACAAATTCAAGGTTAAGAAGACTTCATGTATGAAAAGCACTCATTCATTTGGAATTAGGGTTTCCGAACATATCAAAAAGAATTCTTACTCAATTCCTTTCTTTTACCATTTACCTTGCTACAATTAAGACTTACTATATGCTATCACATTACCCCGCTATTAGTTATATAAACAATTCAACTATTACCTTGTTATGCTAATTCGAAGCATGTTTCATGCAACTGTTCACACATGTAAATCACATGTTCCAAATATCCATACAACATATATATTAACTAAAATCAACCTCTACCAAGACTAACAGTCATGTCATAATCAACTAGTAGTAAAAATCACCATACTACAACTATCACCTACTTATAGTCAAGTACATATAAACTATCTTAGCACATGATCTGTTAGTACAAACATCTTAAAACAAGACCATTCCTTCAAGCAATCTTATAGATACTGTTATCCATGTTAACAATTTGGTTGGTCTTAAGTTAATTAGGTTGAGTCACTTAGGGTTAACTATGGTCTTTTGAATTTTGAATTTTAAAAAATGTACATATGTGGGGGTCTTAAAGGTCATCATTAAGGTGATAGGTGTCAATGTCAGATAAAAATCCCAAAAATGTCTCATGCATAAGTGAAATTGGTCATTTCATGTAAATTTGGCACTTTTACACCATTATGTAGCAAATTCAGTGGAAACTGGTCAGAATTCACTACGAACTTGCTGATTGTTTTTCCAACAAGCTAAAGTTTTGGTCTTTTTTGATGCATTTAATTTATTTCAGGGAGCATATGAGTCATCAAAAGATATTGTGGAGTGTCATTGGGACTTCTGTTGATGAAGACAACTCAACAATACACTTCATAAGGTTGACATGGTTGACATCTCATCATTTTTGGCACCTCACCAATAGAAAAATCACTATCTTAGCTCAGGTTTACAAGGTCTTAACTCCAGTGTATCAGTTTTCTAACACCTCAGCATGTCAATATGGTTCAGTATAGATGGTACAAGTTGAATTGAAGAAAAAAGTTTTAAATATGATTGTGATGGAAGATAACCCTGCTGCCCCTTGAAAGATGATAAGACACACCTTTTTTGGCCAATTTTGGTATTAGAATACCATATCAAGTCATTTACAGAGCTGCAAGAATTTATTTGGAGTTAAAGAGAAAAAATTGCAAAATGTGGTGAAGTTAGGCAAGTTCGTAGCGAGCTCCATGCTTGAAGCTGAGTGTTCACTACGAACTCACTGTAGAATGTTTTGAAGCCAAACTTCCAAAAAATATCATATCAGGGGTAAATAAAGCATTTATTTACCTTATTAAACCCATTGAAGACCCTCCAACAGTTAGAAAGGTCAAAGGTTATGCAAAATTTGGATTTTGGAGTTTGCTACAAAATGGGCACTGCGGAATTTCCTGTACATGACTGTTTTAGCAGTCAACTTCAAGTTCAATTTATGAAAAAATTAAAAAGAATTTTGGAAATATGAAGGGTATTTTTGTTCAACACAAGCCCATATACAAAACCCTATTTTAATTTTTGCAAAGCCATCAACGTTTGGAAATTATGCAGTCATATTTGAGGCCTATTTTTTAGAATTTTCACTAGCCAAATTTTTGATAAATTTTTAAAATTCGACTTGGAAGAGGTCCAGCTCAGCATCCACGTGGCATAATGGCACATCAGTAGTCTATTACACTCAGAAAATTAGTTGGTTTCATTTGATAAGGGTTATTAAAGGGATTTGTTGAGTTATTTAATGAAAGAAGAGTCCTTTTTGTATTCAAACTCTGCCAAACAGAAAATATCCCTAGGAAGTCTCTAAGTGATGTAATCCTATTTGAAATAGGTCTCTTAGGTAGGAATTCGAACCTAGCTCATGTTGAAAACTATTTCTATGAGTCCTCACTCTATAAATGAGAGGTTTTGAGAATTAGAGAGGGGTTGATGGATGTAATGACCAAAGCTACTATTGTAATCTATTTTTCACACAATTAATAGACAATTGCAGAAGACTTTTTGTTCCAACCTGAGATTCTGATTGATTTCTTATATGTTTATCTCCTTTATCTTATGAATGTTATTTCAGCTTGCTCCTACATAATTACTTGGAATTCATAAATTATTATGCTTGAACTTCCTTTATGTATCTTGTTTGCTGTCAAAGTTATTTTTGTAAGTGTTAGCCCCCCTATAAATTTTTGACAAGAAAAAAGGGGGCTAAAATGTTATTGAGCCTTCAAGGAATGCATTTACCCTGAAAACACATCATCCTTGAAGCCTCCTTGTGCCTTTTGTCCTTTGATAAAATCCCCTCTGCTGATTTCCATTTTAAAGCCTCTCTGTTGGTGAAGAAATGCCCAAAAGGCCTCCTTCCCTTCTCATTCCATTCCCCTTTGTCCCCCCTTCTATTTCCCTCTTGTACCCTCTCAATCCTCCCAAATCCCCTTTATATTCTTCCTCTACCCTTTGCTTAGCCAAATCCCCCTGGTTCCCTTTATCGTTTCCCTTCCCAGGCCTTGAAATGCATTAAAAAGGTTAGAAACCCACTTTTAACTTTATAATAGGCCTTAGCCCCTTTCAACTAGCCCCCGCACCTTTTCCTCCACGTAGCCGGCCACTAGGACCACCCACCAGCTCCAAAGGCGCTAATCGCAATATCGCACATCGCACCCATCGCATGTTTGTTTTAGCATTCCAATCATCCATCGCAAATATTTGCGATGCGGTTGATCGCGTCGCAAATATTTGTGATGCGATTAATCGCGCCATCGTTCTGATCGCATAATTGCATTTTCTGTTTCCGCGATGCGATTGCCGCCCACTCTCGTCTCCGTTTGCAATTGCGATAGACCCCAACCCCACCACTTAAATCTTTCCGCCCGTTCATATAAAATAGGTCTTTCCCCTTTGAAAGTTGGAAAAATGTTAATATTTCGGTTTTACAAAGGTTTCCTTCTCCCTTCCCCAGAGCCGAGCCATCGCCGTTCATTAGCCGTGGATCTGACGGTACTGATCGCACCTGTCCCTGTGGACCCTGCCACGCACTACTCCATAAACCATCCGGTTTATATCACACCGCCTTTCGGAGGTGGGCGGTATTTTCTGGTTGGCCAGCGATTCCACTCAGCATTCGACGCGTGTCAACGACATTGTTTCAAAACCACTTGCTCATCGCGCGTTAAAGTTCGGCACAAGATGTGTAGTGAAATGCACGTGCACCGTACGATGTGGGGCAGTTGATCCAACGGTGGTCGCTCCACGAAGTTGCGCACATGTTAACCCATGGATTCGTACCACCGGGTCCCACATCCAAAGGCTTTGCTCCATTGTTTTCCGTCATTTTCTTTGTTTTCCCCCCAAACATTTAACCTTTGGGTTTGCACTGTGTGATCATTTCTCCGCCACTTTCACTGTTTCCACCATTTCTCCACTACTCCGCCACCACTCTTCTGGCCTTTGTAGCATTCCTCCGCCAACACTGCCCGGGTTTATAACAGTTTATTTTATTGAGAAAAAAGCACAGAGAGGCCATTTCGGCATTGCCAGCAGACCAGCGAAAGGATTCAAGGGGATTAATGCTTATTATTGATATAATTCGTGTTTAACCCTGCAAGGAAAGGACTCAAAGCACAGTTTGAAGACTTAAGCACGCAAAGAGTCTTATCTGTGTTTAATATCAGCAGAACGTTCTCTCCAGGCGTACACCATCCCTTCAGTACTCTCCACGCTTCCTCGAGCCCTCAAACAGATGAAAGACACTGACAAAAGCTTCTTGAGACTGTCAGAGCTGTAGTAATGGAGGTATGGAGAAAGCCCGCAGACTTTAATCCAGTTAACCATATTCAAAAAGGCTAGCGTAAAGTCCAAATAGCCAGAGCACTCCAAGAACATATCTGAGGTCAAATCTTGACCTGACAAAGGCTTCCCAAGCAGATTACAGAGTACATGCAGTGCCGCAGAAAGCCATTAAGCAGTATGGGTGTGAACCCTTCCACCATTCTGTCTTAATGAGTTCCATTTAATTGTTCATATACTTCTGTCTTTCTCTTCTTCTATAATAATTCCCAAGAACATAATGTAAATGGGGTTGTTGAGTTGCTGCTGTTGCAATTAGAGGGATTCATTTTGATTGTTAGAACAGTCTTGGGAGGGAGTAGCAGAGTAGTGTTACGTAATAGGCTGGGAGGAGAAATTTTGGATTGTATTAGCCATTGAGCTCAGTGTACATGACTGGTTTTGCATCAATTAATCAAGCACATTTCACAGGATCCTGGTCTATTACTATTGGTGATGTTTTTCTTACTCTGTTTGTTACATTTCCATATTGTTCCATTGTTCCTCTAGGCTCGCATCAGAATATTGGCATAGGATTCACCCTTGTTAGGTGCTCTATGTTTCTGCTCTCCTTGCCTTCAATGTTTTCTGCTATATGTGATCTAAGAGTTGATTTCAGTTAATTTAACCAGTGTAGTGGATGTTATTGCCTACTCTCTGATGTATGAATTGAATGAATCTACCCTTAGATGTTCTTGTTGGGTTTAAGCTGGAAGATTTGGGAACAATGGGGATTAGAGTTAGCCCTGTCCACTAGGATCCTTGTGCGACTAGCTGGCCTTTCTAATATCTCTTTGTTAAACCTATCTCTGTTTTTCTCTTTGTCCCTCCTTTGAAAGCTGCCTTCAAGTATGTCCAAGCAGGTCTGGAGTTAAATGACCTCTGACCTGATCTATAGACAGAAAATTGGGCTGCTTTCCTTCTCTCACTTTCTTTCCTTAATGTTCCATCCCACCATCTAATCTAAAAAGATCCTTTAGTATTAGATGACTTGCCCTTTGGAAGCCTTGGCTAGTTTTTGCATGTAATTTCCTTTCATGACTCCATAGCCCAATGGATGGCACTTTCTTAACCTATCCTCTTTGCTGAAACATCCTGCTGCTTTGTTCCTTTTCTCCCATTTCTTTCTCAGTCCATGATCTCATAACCAACCCAGCAACCAACCAACCAAATAATTTAAATCCCCCCTTTGTGCTTCACACCTAGCCTAACATATCATTTGAGCTTCAAAGATATATCATTCTTTGTTTTAATGGAGAGATCCCTCTCCGGGTCCAAGAGGGCTAGATCCTAGGGCCCCAAAGCGGTTTTGATGTTGTCTCATCTTTTGGTCTTGCCAATCTGGCCAAAACATGGGAACCCCAACATAATGGTGACTCCACTGGGGAACAAAGACCACTTCGCCTTTAGATTGGCATCTCATTGCTGATGGTGGACAATATCTTGCTTCAAGCATTCATATACATCCACCTGGCAACTCCACACTCCATAACTCCCAAAAGACCAAATGACTCCACTGGTAGAAGACTCTGAACTGGTTGAGAAGGAGCAGTAGCCTTCTTTGCATAAGCATGAATCCAAACATGGACAAAGATACAAAGTATGATGCTCTGTATAATCAATTGAACGAATTAACAAAAATGTTTGGTAAAGTGCTGGAAATGTACATGGCTAACCTGAATGCAAATGATGATAATTTCGAACAACCCATGCATCTTCCAGAACAAGAACAAACTCAGGACTTAGAAGATGAGAAAGGCATGCATGATGCCCAAGAATCTGTAGGAGACGAAGAGGAAAGTGATCAGGAACTGCCTGATTGCTTACCTGTGTCTTGTGTTATGCTGACTAGAAAATATCAGGACCTAGTGGAAAAAGCTAATGGGGAACGCTGCCTTGAGGAAACAAGAGACCATATAGAGGAGGCAGAATCTAGTGTGGAAGAAGAGGCTCAAGTAAACATCCCACCTCCCAGTCAGCTAATACAAGAGAATGAGGACTGCTATTCTTCTGGCCATGATGAGAGGGAAACCCCTATTTTGACAGAAGAAGAGATGGATCGGATGTTAAACCAGCAGTCCACCTCAGAAGTCATTTATGGAACACACACTCTTGTTCATTCATCTTATGAGTTTGATGATACAGATCCAGAAGACTCCTCTGTGGATCAGGACAAAGAAATATCTGCTGAAAATCCAGAAGGTTTGGTGGGTGACATCACTTACAGTTACGATTTCCCTACTTATGATCTGTTTGATGATGAGAATTTTCAAGGGAAAGCCGAGCTTCCAGGGCCATCATCTATAGATCCATGGGAGGAAGATCAGCACCAGCGATTTCAGAGAAATTATGAAACCGATCAGCCTGTCTACGATACTGATGGAGAAAGCTACGACAATATGGTAGCAGATGAAGATTCTACGAATCTTCATTCTGCTTTACCACAGAGCATCAGTATGTCTGGTAGCCAGAAACCGTCTTTTTCAAGAGATGAGGAGGAAAGCGAAGAATAATTTCGTGAGAAAGATGAAAGCAAAGAGCCTTCCCTCGAAAAAGAGGAGGTAATAGAGGACATCCCTACTCACGAATGTGTGGATCTTTTCATAGAGCTCAGTCTGGCAGCGCAAAACATATCAGAGCTCCAAGAGGACTCAACTGCCATATATGATGAGTCCTCCAGTTCAGAAAAAGAAGATGAGGGAGATTCTCTTTCTCAAGAGAGTCTTGTTCTTGATCCATTGGAAGAAGAAGAAATCCTATTTGAGGCTAGCCTGCCACATATTCAGCACCAGGTATCATATCATGATCCTTATGCACATTTCCTGCAAACATTTGAAGAAGGATCAAAGGTCTTTTTGAGCAGCATGTTGCAAATAGAAAGAAAATTTTTCAAAGCTGCTGTTATTGAACAAAAGGAGTGTGAGCTTCCCTGCCTATCTAGCCTGCTCAAAGAGTCGAGCAAGAAAGACCAGTCATGGGATCACTTGATGGACTGGTTGCATTGGAAGACAATGTTTGTAAGTTAGATTGTAAATATTCTAGTTAGAGTAGGGTAGGTAGGAAAAGCTCAATAAAGCTCAGTGTGTGAGCATGTAGTTAGTTTTTTTTAATTTCTGCAAAGTCCAGCAAGTCAGATAGTCTAATCCTGGCTTGACTATTTTCAATTTCTGTCTTAGAATGTAGAGAAGTAATCTGCTAGATAGTTTAATTATAATAGATATTAGATAGGGTAGAGAAGCTATGAGGCCAATAGTCTAACCTGGTCTCATGGAGTAATAAGGGTAGAAGTAGAATAGGTTTATTTTCCTGTGTATAAAAATTGATGATGTAAAGGGTCGGTAAGTATAAATGCACCCAGAAGAGAAAATGTTGGGATTTTAGTGTGGGTAGGTAGTTGTATGGGAGAATTTTACTGCCGATATGAGGCCTTCATGATTTGTGGCAGCTGAAAGAAAGGGATGTGCCAAGAAGCAGGCAACTGTCCTACTCCAAAGATCATTTTCTGAATTCTTGACTCCTTCAAGAAGAAGCCATCCCCATGTGGAGCCACTGTTAGCCCCCCTATAAATTTTTGACAAGCAAACAGGGGGCTAAAATGTTGTTGAGCCTTCACGGAATGTATTTCCCCTGAAAACACATCATCCTTGAAGCCTCCTTGTGCCTTTTGTCCTTTGATAAAATCCCCTCTGCCGATTTCCATTTTAAAGCCTCTCTGTTGGTGAAGAAATGTCCAAAAGGCCTCCTTCCCTTCTCATTCCATTCCCCTTTGTCCCCCCTTCTATTTCCCTCTTGTGCCCTCTCAATCCTCCCAAATCCCCTTTATATTCTTCCTCTACCCTTTGCTTAGCCAAATCTCCCTGGTTCCCTTTATCGTTTCCCTTCCCAGGCCTTGAAATGCATTAAAAAGGTTAGAAACCCACTTTTAACTTTATAATAGGCCTTATCCCCTTTCAACTAGCCCCCGCACCTTTTCCTCCACGTAGTCGGCCAATAGGACCACCCGCCAGCTCCAAAGGTGCTAATCGCAATATCGCACATCGCACCCATCGCATGTTTGTTTTAGCGTTCCAATCATCTATCGCAAATATTTGCGATGCAGTTGATCGCGTCGCAAATATTTGCGATGCGATTAATCGCGCCACCGTTCCGATCGCATAATCGCATTTTCTGTTTCCGCGATGCGATTGCTGCCCGCTCTCGTCTCCATTTGCAATTGTGATAGACCCCGGCCGCACCACTTAAATCTTTCCGCCCGTTCATATAAAATAGGTCTTTCCCCTTTGAAAGTTGGAAAAATTTTAATATTTCGGTTTTACAAAGGTTTCCTTCTCCCTTCCCCAGAGCTGAGCCATCGCCGTTCATTAGCCGTGGATCTGACGGTACTGATCGCACCTGTCCCTGTGGACCCCGCCGCGCACTACTCCATAAACCATCTGGTTTCTATCGCACCGCCTTTCGGAGGTGGGCGGTATTTTCTGGTTGGCCAGCGATTCCACTCAGCATTCGACGCGTGTCAACAACACTGTTTCAAAACCACCTGCTCATCACGCGTTAAATTTCGGCACAGGATGTGTAGCAACATGCACGTGCACCGTACGATGTGGGGCAGTTGATCCAACGGTGGTCGCTCCACGAAGTTGCGCACAGGTTAACCCATGGATTAGTACCACCGGGTCCCACATCCAAAGGCTGCGCTCCATTGTTTTTCTTCATTTTCTTTGTTTCCCCCCCAAACGTTTAACCTTTGGGTTTGCACTGTGTGATAATTTCTCCGCCACTTTCACTGTTTTCACCGTTTCTCCATTGCTCCGCCACCACTCTTCCGGCCTCCGCAGCATTCCTCCGCCACCACTGCTCGGGTTTATAACAGTTTATTTTATTGAGCAGAAAGCACAGAGAGGCCATTTCGACATTGCCAGCAGACCAACGAAAGGATTCAAGGGGATTAATGCTTATTATTGATATAATTCGTGTTTAACCCTGCAAGGAAAGGACTCAAAGCATAGTTTGAAGACTTAAGCACGCAAAGAGTCTTATCTATGTTTAATATTAGCAAAACGTTCTCTCCAGGCGTACACCATCCCTTCAGTACTCTCCACGCTTCCTCGAGCCCTCAAACAGACGAAAGACACTGACAGAAGCTTCTTGAGACTGTCAGAGCTGTAGTAATGGAGGTATGGAGAAAGCCTGTAGACTTTAATCCAGTTAACCATATTCAAAAAGGCTAGCGTAAAGTCCAAATAGCCAGAGCACTCCAAGAACATATTTGAGGTCAAATCTCGACCTGAAAAAGGCTTCCCAAGCAGATTACAGAGTACATGCAGCGCCGCAGAAAGCCATTAAGCAGTATGGGTGTGAACCCTTCCACCATTCTGTCTTAATGAGATCCATTTAATTGTTCATCTACTTCTGTCTTTCTCTTATTCTATAAGAATTCCCAAGAACATAATGTAAACGAGGTTGTTGAGTTGCTGCTGTTGCAGTTAGAGGGATTCATTCTTATTGTTAGAACAGTCTTGGGAGGGAGTAGCAGAGTAGTATTACGTAATAGGCTGGGAGGAGAAAGTTTGGATTGTATTAGCCATTGAGCTCAGTGCACATGACTGGTTTTGCATCAATTAATCAAGCACATTTCACAGGATCTTGGTCTATTACTATTGATGATGTTTTTCTTACTCTTTTTGTTACATTTCCATATTGTTCCATTGTTCCTCTAGGCTCGCATCAGAATATTGGCATAGGATTCACCCTTGTTAGGTGCTCTATGTTTCTGCTCTCCTTGCCTTCAATGTTTTCTGCTATATGTGATCTAAGAGTTTATTTCAGTTAATTTAACCAGTGTAGTGGATGTTATTGCCTACTCTCTGATGTATGAATTGAATGAATCTGCCCTTAGATGTTCTTGTTGGGTTTAAGTTGGAAGATTTGGGAACACTGGGGATTAGAGTTAGCCCTGCCCACTAGGATCCTTGTGCAACCAACTGGCCTTTCTAAGATCTCTTTGTTAAACCTATCTCTGTTTTTCTCTTTGTCCCTCCTTTGAAAGCCGCCTTCAAGTATGTACAAGCAGGTTTGGAGTTAAATGACCTCTGACTTGATCTATAGACAGAAAATTGGGCTGCTTTCCTTCTCTCACTTTCTTTCCTTAATGTTCCATCCCACCATCTAATCTAAAAAGATCCTTTAGTATTAGATGAATTGCCCTTTGGAAGCCTTGGCTAGTTGTTGCATGTAATTTCCTTTCATGACTCCATAGCCCAATGGATGGCACTTTCTTAACCTATCCTCTTTGCTGAAACATCCTGCTGCTTTGTTCCTTTTCTCCCATTTCTTTCTCAGTCCATGATCTCATAACCAACCTAGCAACCAACCAACCAAATCATTTAAATCCCCCCTTTGTGCTTCACACCTAGCCTAACATCTCATTTGAGCTTCAAAGATATATCATTCTTTGTTTTAATGGAGAGATCCCTCTCCGGGTCTGAGAGAGCTAGATCCTAGGGCCCCAAAGCGGTTCTGATGTTGTCTCATCTTTTGGTCTTGCCAATCTGGCCAAAACATGGGAACCCCAACAGTAAGAGCTCATGTGCTTCAGCTTCCATGAATGATACTTTTGTGTAATTGAATTTCTATACTAACTCC
Source organism: Pinus albicaulis (assembly GCA_034641835.2). Classification (NCBI taxonomy): domain Eukaryota; kingdom Viridiplantae; phylum Streptophyta; class Pinopsida; order Pinales; family Pinaceae; genus Pinus; species Pinus albicaulis. The sequence goes on along the minus strand of CM076570.1, from coordinate 1,085,653,273 downwards.
ATGCACAATGGTAGCCCTCACTCATCTTCCACCTGCAAAAAATCATCTAAAATACATCTAAGAGTTAGCCGTCTTCATTTTAAGCTTGTTTATTGAATATCATATATTTTCTTGAGAGAGCCCTCTCTGGTTGGAAGGGCTAACTTCCAACCCTATGTGGTTTGAAATAGTTACATCAAATTGACTGTTGAACAACCCAATTAGTCCCAGTTTGGTGATAATAGATAAAAACTCATATCATGCGATTAATCAAAAATTCAACAATAAATAGACGAAATAATAGACACCAAAACTCAAACACCAAATAGATGACATAATCAAACATTCAAGTACAAGGTAGACGACATAAACAAGCTCATACTTTAATGCATCTCAAGGGAGGCTATCTTGTCTGCACAATCAATCTATATTAGCATGATATACCTTCACAACCCATCAAATCAAACCTAAATAAGGTCATGATATCCATAATAGTAACTAGCTAACATGTTCACATCATAAACTCATAAAAAATGTCATTCATGCATAACAATCACATATGCATAGTCAACCTAGATTGATATGAAATAATATCACAAATAGGTTGACTCAGACATGAATTCATAACCCTAACCATATTCCTAGGCCAATCCCATTTAGCATGATACATATAACATTAATATTAATGCTATAACCCTAATCATCAAGTTAACTAACATATAACAAAAATAAGTTAACAAATAACATGATCATTGACAACATATAACATAATCATCGAGCTAACTACAAAAACATACCAACAGATTCATCAACAACATATAACATAGTCATCAAGTTAATACCATGCTTGACTAACCAATGCATGTACATACGATCACACTAATTAACTGAAATCTATCATGTATGTAAAAATAAAATCAATAGAATGAAAGGCATACACATAACCATAATGCATATGACTACGTTGATCAACTAACATTTATCACATATGTAATCATAATAATAGTAGAATGACAAACATATAAGTAACCCTAAAGCTTACAACAACCAGGAATCACATACATGCATGCCAAGGATACAAACTTGTATGATGATATGCTCTTACCCCAAAGTCCATTGTTGCAATGTCACTTTCATGATTTTCCTCTCTTGCTCTATCTTCGCCAACACATTAGCATCATAACATACCAATATCATCATGATGACCTATTTGCATACAATGACCTTATGCACAATAACCTTAAGCATGGCAATGCTTGCATAACAAAATATAGACACCGACATGCATAAAAAATGCATATACAACCATACACTCATGATGACACATCCCACAACAACACCATCAAACTTCACATGGCGACATCACTACAAACATGATCAACACCATGAAAATGCAACAAGAACATGGAATACAAGCATAAGGGATACATACGCAACCTAATTGAATGCATGACCAACACACCGCCCATCTAGTCTGAGGGTTGAACCATGATATGATACTACTCTGTGGTATCGAATATCACACAAAGGGAACAAAAACCAAACACCACCCAAGAAGAGAGAAACCATGCTTTGATACCACTCTGTAACACCCTCTTCCCACATATACCCAAGTAACCGACCAACCTAGGTAAACATGCGATGAGAGGCTACTATACTGAGATTAAACCTCCTAGGTGACCTTAAGGAAGTGGAACCAACATAACACAATATACAAACCTTGTACAACAACAACAACACCCCCAGGAGGTAACCCAACCATTCAGGCCTCTTACCCCTGGGTCACACTAACCTTTGGACCTCTTTTAGCCATAGACGCACGCACATGCTTGCAATCCAACATCCAAAAGGATATATACACAGGCATAACACTGCATGCCAAATTCTAGGGACTCAATTCCTTAGTTCTGTGCGAGTGTCCCCTAGATTTCAGCCACCTTTTCATGCCCAAAACCTAGTGCTCTGCCCATAACTTCATGAAAAGTTTAGAGATGATAAATAACAACAAGACACTGATACAAAATCAATCACATCAATAAGAACTCATCTAGACCCCTCCTAGCCATGACAGGAATTTTGTCAAACATATCACAAACATTGAAACTATAGGTGTAAACAACAAATCTGAGCATAGCGGTCTCATACTTATCTAAGAATCGTTAAGAAGCATTGTTCCATTACATCATTAGCTACAATATCATCTATTTAACCATAGATACATTGTGCATTTTTTTACTGGTAGAAACACGGGTAGAGCCATATATCATCACTATCAACATACATGCTTCTAACCAACATAATAACAACAAAAATACCATGGATACAACAACAATAAAATCCACATATAAACTAGTACATTTAAAATTCAAATACCAAAGGAATGACCTCTTCATTAATGAATGTAGAAACTAACCGAAGACGAGACTTCCACCTTCCACTTGAACATAGATTGGATGATCCAAATATCTCTTTAGCTAATCACCCCCGTGCCCTATTCCAATCATGAATGTGGGATCTCATAAAACACATTAATCAAAACCAAACCAAGGCTTCCAGAGGCCAAACCACCTCAACCCTCAACTAATGATTCCACCTCATGATCGGACATCACTAACCATCACTAGATTGGTCTCTATTCAAGTTGTCCAGGGCTCCATAGCGTTTGTTCCAACCAAGGAGCTAGGACTAGTAAATCAACTCCAGTTGTTTCCTGGCTCCAGAGCGTTTGTCCAACCAAGGCTCCAAGACTAGCAAGTCAACCCACCTATGGATCTAGAGTGTTTTTCAAACAAAGGCTCCAAGACTAGTAACTCAACCCAACAACTGTCCACTGGGCTCCAAAGTGTTTTTCCAACCAAGGCTCCAGGAACTAATAAATCAACCCACAACTAAAGGAATCATGAGAAAAAAATAGAAAACAAACAATGTAAATGAACCCACAACACCATGGCTATCCAGGAAATGATAAGGCTAGGTAAATCCACTGTCAATCCTAGAAATCCTCCATGGAAATGACATATCATAACCAAGAAACCGCATGCATGTGCCATGCATGCCAAAAATATTGAGGAAAAAATACATGCTACTCGGTACCTGCAATCAAAACTTGCTGTAGCTGCTGATCCCGATGTCCTCTTACATTTTACTGCTCTTCCTTTGCCTTATTGCTCCAAATCACCAAATATGCCACACTCTCCAAGAGTGCTCCAAGAAAAATCCAAGTATCCAAGAGTATTAGAGAGAGAGAGAAAATAGAATGAGAGCCATAAGTGTGATCCAAAAACTTTCCAACTAATCCTCATAAGGCTTTTTATCAACGAGGCCTATATTTTCTTCATTTTCCATTATTTTCCTTCAATTTACTCCTCACATGCAACCTGTGGCATTTCACCTTCCTTTTATCCTAATTTCCATTATTTTCATAAATAAGATGCCAATTAATGCCTAATGCCTTTCCAATGCCTTTTCCATTACCTTTTCCAATTTGCTTTAGCCATAATAAACCAGATGTTTTTCCCACCAGGAAGTTTTTCCCACCATTCAACTTGTAATATGTGTCCCATCACCGTGGTATTATATATTTTTACATGAATTTTTAACTAGGTTTGTTACAATGACGGAAGGTATAGCATGATCGGGGTTGGTACAATCACCTGTTAGAGGGAGTCAGGCTCCCCCTTAGGCTCAAGGATGTCATGTTCATTCCAGGCCTAAGGAAAAATATCATCTCTATTGCAATTTTGGAAGACCGTGGTTATGCTGTGATTTTCAGTAAAGGAAAGGAATTCCCGAGACACATAGCCACAAGACAGGTGAGGAAGATTGGGGTTCATATGAAGAACCCGCATAAGCTAGATGTGGAGGATTTTGCTGCATTAAGAACTAAGGTGGAGAAGGTGCAGAGCCGCGATGTCAATGAAACTTGGAATATAAGACTTGGCCATTTTCATCAAGGCACCTTGAAGATCATGCAATATATAACCACATGCCTCCCCAAAGGAGCACTTGAGTAGCAGGATACATGAAAAAGATGTACTTTGGGGAAGCACACAAAATCCACTTTCCAGGAGCGGGATAAAAAAGCACATGCAATCCTTGAAAGGATTCACTCTAATGTTTGTGGACCTTTCTCGATAGGCTCCATTGCTAGGCACAAATATTTTTTCATTTTTATTGATGAATTCTCACCGAAGTGTTGATTTTATTCATGTGGAAGAAGTCCAATTTCATAGAATTCAAGGAACTAGTTGAGAAAGAAACCAATAAGGTGAAGGCTCTTAGGAGTGATAATAGACTTGAGTATGTGTCAAATTAATTTAAATTTTTTTGTGCAAAAGAAGGCATTCGATGAGAGTTGAAAACAACCCACAACCCATAGTAGAATGAAGTGTCTGAGAGAAAGAACCATAGCATTGTGGGAGAAATGAGAGAAATGTTGCATGACAAAGGCCTACCTTTGCACCTGTGGGCCAAGGCATGCATCATAGCAGTCTATTTACAGACCCAAATTCCTCATCAGATTCTGGTCATGATCACACTAGAGGAGGCTTTCTCAGGGAGGAAGCCAGATGCGTTGCACTTCAGGATTTTTGGAGCCTCTGTTCCATGTCTCCAAAGAATCAAGCAAGAAGCTAGAGCCAAAAACATGATTGGGGGTATTTGAAGGTTACACAGAAACTCTCCACAAATACTGTGTGTACTTTCCATCCATTAAAATGACAGTTGTTCGAAGGGATGTAAAATTTGATGATGAGAAAGCAATGTGGTGCTCTCTTGAGAGAGAGCTTTAGATTCCACCAGAGGAGGAGATTTTAGCTCCAAAGGAGGAACCTCAAGAAGTTGTGGATCAACAAAAAATTGAGGAGCAGAGAAAGGAGACAACCAATCAAGTAGAACCATCTAAAGAAGACATGAAAAGGACCAAGGAAGCTGAGAAACTTGTGTAGGATACGAAGGAGAATGTGGGTGCTCCTTCAAATGTGTGCAGGTAGAGACGATCACTAGAGAGGTACATTGGCTACATGGATATAATGAATGAGCTTGTAGATACTGAGCCATCCTCTTTAGAGGAAGTAGTAGAGCAACCTATATGGGTTGATGCAATGGTGGAGGAATACAAATCCATTGTAAGAAACAATGTTTGGGAAATGGTCCTAAGACCAACAAATAAACTAGTTGTGGGTTCGAGATGGATCTTCAAGGTAAAGTAAGAAACAAACGAAAGCATAGAAAAGTAAAAGGCTACATTTGTGGCCAAGGGGTACTCTCAAGTTGAGGGGATTGAGTATGAGGAGACCTTTGATCATGTAGCAAGGTACTCATCCATTATATCAATTATTTCTCTCGCTGCGTAGATGGGGTGGAAGATCCACCAGTTGGATGTGAAAACAACATTCCTCAATGGAATTATTGAGGAGGAGGTGTACATAAAGCAACCATAAGGCTTTGAGACTTTTGATTGAGAGTATCATGTGTGTAGACTCAAGTGAGAATTTTACAGTATCAAACAAACACCCCGTGCTTGGTACACCGAGATCGATAGCTATATCACGAATTTGGGCTTCACCAAAAGTGAAGCAGATGCAAAAATTTATCATATTTTGGTAGAAGGTAAATTTTTGATTATTTTCCTATATATTGATGACTTTATTTTAAATTTTGATGAATAGATGATCAGATCTTGCAAGGAGGGCCTTGCAAGATAGCTTGAAATGAAGGACATGTATCTCATGCACTACTTCCTCCGATTGGAAGTATGGAAAGGTGATGGGGAATTGTTTTTCTCTCAAAGCAAGTATAAGATAAGATACTACATATATTCCACATGAAAAATTGCAAACCCATGGAGACTCCTCTAGCAACCAACTGGAGGAAGAAGGATGCCATTTCAGGTGAGGAAGTGGATGCTACTATTTATCGAAAATTAGTGGGTTCAATGATATACATTTTTATATGTGCTATGTAGTCAACCAACTGAGCCAAGCTATGGTTAGGCCATTCAAATTATTTTGGAGGGAAGCTAAGCATGTTCTACGGTACCTTAGAGGCACTACCCAATTTTGACTATGGAACAAACATAGTGAAGATGTGTGGCTTCACAAATGGAGATTGGGAGGGGAGTCCATGATCTTGAATTGATTGTTACTTAATGTTGTGCTAGTATTAGTTTCTGAATCAACATGAAAGTGCTTTGGTTTGCTTATCATACAAGGGTTTATACACGTGCTTATGAATGACCATTCATTAAAATTGATGTGATTAAGTGTGTTTTATGAACTTAAAAGCATGGAAACTCAATGCTAAACAACAACATAATAAAACACAACAAGCACAAATAATAGAGACAAATACACAAGTTTTTGATGACGGAGTTCACCCCTCCTGGGCTACATCTCCTTGGTCCATCTTCATAGTGTGGGCCTTTGTATTAGATTCAATTGTGAAAAATTGTTGTTTATAGCCTTTTGTTGCCTTTACAACCTGCACAAATGGCTCCAAAAAATCAAAATCTTCCAAGAATGACTCTTCCTGAGCCAAAATGGGTCGAAAATTGCCTCAATTATGGAAAAATCAATTTTTCCTAGTTTTTCTCCACTAAATTTGGAAGTCCGCCAGTTAACTCCACTAAATGTGGAGCTTCCGTAGAATTTGGCAGATCTGCTTAAAGTGCCTCCAAGTTAAGCACGTGATTAAGGTTAATATAAGCATGTGTTAAGTGGATAAGTGGGCACGTTTAGCGCAAATGACGGTTTAACGTGGCCTAACCACGTATTAACGTAATTAAATATGTGTTAATCCAAGTTTAAAACTCCGCTCAATTTTCCTACCAGAATGCTTAGCTCCTGGTCTTCAATGCTTGGTCATGTGGGAGGTGGATGGCCCCCTCTGAACCCCCATACTTTCCACTGACACTCTTTAAATACATGCGATAACTCTTATGGTTAAGGACTTTTCCAGTGGACACCCCAGTCGGAACCTGTAAAAGCATTCAATGCAAAATATATATATGTAATCATATCATCGCTGAGGTAGGCATTCCCATACTCAGATCAAAACTAACTAAACTTGTTCTGATACAGAAATGATTTTAACATTACATCAATATTGTAGACACAACATGGATGCAACCATTTGTAATGAATAGTCTACTGTATAATAATAAAACTCCTTGCAACCTGGATGGTGGAAACTAGATCCAGGGTCTTGATTTCTGCTTCCTGAACTAGTACGATTCTATCCATGCGATTAAATGTGTTGAAGTCAAACATGGTAGAAACCACTTGATTACCAGTCAATGATGCGAACTGTTAACAAGTGTGAGAGACCACCAGTAATGTCAATGGCTCTCAAAGTACTCAGTACAATCCATGAAATGTGAATGAATGAACTAAAGTTGAACATGTCATGGAATCATTCGATCAAAGGTCAATGATGCAACCTGTCATCGAAAGCGAGAAAAATGCCATTAAGGGATGCATATTTCAAGGTACTGACGATTTCTGGATCAACTTCCTAGATAATGAGTTGTCGTCGATAGAAAGTGATCCGTCGTAGGCAAGCCCACAACACGAAATCATAGATCAAGTTTTGAAGAAATATATTGGCAAAGACTGACTCAGGGATGGTCAAAATGGAAGACAAATATTTCGCAAATGAATGGTTTATTTGAACTATCCTCTTGAACACATAACAACACTACATATGGCTTGGCGACAATTGACCCAAAGCTAATACCCAGAAACCGGCTGAAGACTTTCAATATGGTTTGATTAACTGTTAGGTAAAGGATTTCCCAACCCAGGTGAACAAAAGTGTCGTGTTCAAGAGTGGTTAACGATTTTCTGAATAATCAAAATGTAACAAACAGGTTCGTTTTTCTCTCTTTTCCCCCACCATTTATGGCAAGTACCTCTTTATTTTTAACAAGCTTGAGGAGGATAACATTTGCTTGTTTATAAGCTCATCCTTCGGATGAGTCCAACTTAGTTTAAGATTCGAACCCTAAGAAGGAGTGGTTTTTTCCTGTTAAAAATTAAACAGGTCCTTTACTGTTAAATTTTAACGAGTCCAGTATAGGAGAAACTCGGTGTTTTTCAATTTTAGGGAGTCAGAAGAAAAAACTTAGGAAAACTCCATGGGTGTACTTTTTTGTAATTTTAGTCTCTCGAGCCCGAAAAAGGATAAAATAATGCGGGAGAGAACTCTATTGACCGTAATTAGTCAACGTATACCTTTTTCGTAAATAGTCCATTTCAGTCTGTAAAAGGGGTAAACTTATACTAAAGGGACGATCATTCATTTACTTTAACGAGTTCGAATAATCAAGTGCTCGGCAATATTTTCATGTTTAGAGAGTCTGAAAAGGGCTTAAAAGAGAACTCAAGATTTCACTTTTTCATAAGTTTTAACGAGTTTGAAAAAGGGATAAAAATGTACTCATGGTTTTCACTTTTTTGTAAGTTTTAACGAGTTCGAAAAAGGGATAAAAATGTACTCCTGTGGCCGAATTTCAATTTAATTTACGAGCATGAAAAGAAGGAAAGAACTCGGCATTTTCTTGTTTTTTACGAGAATGAAAGATAGCAAAATAATCTCGGGATTTTCATGAGTTTAACAAGTCTTGAAAATAACTGAAGTTGACTCAAGATAGGTTTCATTTTTACAAAAGCTTGAAACAGAGAAAAAATATGCTTCAGAGTGGTTTCATTTTTACACAAGCTTGAAACAGAGAGAAAACTGTGCTTGATGCCCCCTAAGCGTAACTGCTAGAGCGCATGCCCCCCCAACTTCATTTCATTCAACTAAGTACACTACTGGTAATTAATAGCTGGATGGAATGAAGGTTATTTTATGAGATCATATGAAAGACCTGACCTAAAACTGTAAGAAAATTATGCAAAAAATAACCTAAATATATGACTTAACATTTACGAGGTCTAGTCAAAGACTCAACTCAATTAGGGGAGGATTTGTTTCATTTTTTAATGAACTTAACACAGAAAAAGAACTATGCTCATGGAAACGTGTTTCATTTTTTAACGAGGTTGACACCGTAAAAGAAACCATCCTCGTATCTACTTTCTACAATCTACCTATATAACCTACTAATTCATTTTTTAATGAGGTTGACACAGGAAAAGAACTGTCCTCATACTTAATTCATTTTTAATGAGGTTGACTCCAGGAACTATCCTCTGACCAACTGATTCATTTTTTAATGAGGTTGACACAGGAAAAGAACTGTCCTCATACCTGATTCATTTTTTAACGAGGTTGACTCAGTAACAGGAACCATCCTCATAAACTACTTATTTCTAATCTATTAATATATTCTCTACAATCTACCTACTGATTCATTTTTTAATGAGGTTGACACAGGAAAAGAATTGTCCTCATGGAAGCTTGTTTCATTTTTTTAAACGAGCTTGACACAAGAAAAGGAACTATTCTCTCGACTAACTGATTCATTTTTTAATGAGGTTGACACAGTAAAAGGAACTATCCTCACACTCACTGATTCATTTTTTAACAAGGTTGACACAGTAAAAGGAACTTTCCTCACCAACCACTGATTCATTTTTTTAACGAGGTTGACACAGTAAAAGGAACTATCCTCAGACTCACTGATTCAATTTTTAATGAGGTTGACACAGTAAAAGGAACTTTCCTCTTGATACACTGATTCATTTTTAATGAGGTTGACACAGTAAAAGGAACTATCCTCAGACTCACTGATTCAATTTTTAACGAGGTTGACATAGTAAAAGGAACTTTCCTCTTGATACACTGATTCATTTTTAACGAGGTTGACATAGTAAAAGGAACTTTCCTCATACCCACTGATTCATTTTTAAACGAGGTTGACATAGTAAAAGGAACTATCCTCGGACTCACCGATTCATTTTTTAACGAGGTTGACATAGTAACAGGAACTTTCCTCGGACTCACTAATTCATTTTTTAACGAGGTTGACACAGTAATAGGAACTTTCCTCGGACCACTGATCATGGCTTCCAACTGGAAGAAACACATGTCAATGGACACACCTTGATCATGGCTTCCAACTGGAAGAAAGACATGTCAATGGACACACCTCGATCATGGCTTCCAAGAGGTCTTCATCAGAAGGAAGAATAGTTCTTTGAAATGAACACATGTCAAGGGACTCAAAAGGGATAAGAACATCACGTTCAAATAATCCCATAGAGTTTTCCATGTCAATTACCGGATCTAAGTCAAAGGAAGACGAGCAAATAGTGAGAGGCTCACTTACATCGGTAATTGAAAACATGGGACTAGTTGCCACATAATTAGCCCGTGGCGGGGTAGATACCACTTGCATATGAGGAACATTTAGGGATGTCGTATTATTGGTAGTCGAAACAAGACTAGGGAATGAAAGCTGGTCTACAGTCACAATATTGCCATTGTGAGGGGAAGACATCACGCGAAAGAGTGTCGATACGATAGCTTTCATTGCATAAACATAGTCTCGCCCAAGGAGTAAATTGAAATCCAAGGGACCTCGAACTACCATAAGATCAATACAGACAGTTTTACCTTCCAAAGTAATAGAAAACTTAAGAAGGATCCCTAAAGGTTCACTAATGGTTCTATTAAAATCTTTCAGATTCTGCGTAATAGGCACAATCTGAGGGGAACCCAAAGCTTTCCAAGCAATAGAGGATAAAATACTAACAGAAGCACCTTCATCTACCTGTGTGCGGTGTATGTCCCTACCACCCAACTTCAAAATGATTTTGAAAGGGATGAAGGAAGGAAGACGAGGTTCTGTCAGTCTATTCCAATCAAAGGAAAAGACCTCAGTACTTGAAGGGGGTTCTGTAGATACAGGTGAAATGCCCCCCGGCGTAGAAGAATATGATGTAACAAGAAGAACCTGAGCAGTATGAAGTTCACTCTCTACAGGGAGAATGGGATCGACCGAATGTGAAATCGAATCGACCACTTGATCAACCAATAGATCATCAACCTGAGTGATATGAGTTTCACTCTCCAATGGGAGAGTGGGATTGACTGTACTTGAAATTAGATCAATCACTCCGTCAGTTGACGGTAGGTTGGGAGAAATTTTACGGTAACCAATTGGAAATTATTGCTGTGGAACAGTAAGGTTTTCCAATAATTTTGAGGCTTCATCCATGTGAGGGAAAATGTGAGTTTGATGACTCCCTTTGCATAACTTACAAGGAAACCTAACTTTACCCTTTTTCCCAGGAACCTGTCTATCACTGGTTGATGGATCAACAAAAAGTTGATGAGATTTTTCTGACCATACTTCCAAGACCTTAGGAATACTAGGACAATTGATAAGGAAGTGGTCACCCTTACAAACCCTGCAAGGGTATTTGGGTTTACGATGCATGTTGGAGGTTTCCTCAACACAACTAACACTTACAGCCACGGTTGGTTGGTTGACTTCTTTCTTATCGTGCTTCTTCTTCTTCTTCTTCTTCTTCCCTTTCTTCTTCTTCTTAGCCACCTGGTTATTAGCGTCAAGGCTTTTACCAAGCGAAGAGGAAGAAATGGAGGAAGAAATATTAGGCGAAGAAGGTAAAGGGTCAACAGAAGGTTGGTGATGTTGAAATGGTGAACTCTGTTGGAGTGAAGCATTCGGTTGAGGTGGAAAAATTGGAGTACTCGGGGCCAACGAAGTTGAAAATAACCATATCGGTAAACCTATTGTAAATCTAGGTAATGAAAAAGTATCCATATAAGGAGGACCAACATTTCCAAAACAAGGAAAAGTACTAGGATTCTCGTTAAGAGGGGTTCCTTGGTTGGTAAATTCCGGAACAGTTGCCATTATATTCAACCTCAGTGAATTTTATTAACAATTTTAAAACTAAAACTAGCAATTCAGAATTCACACCTAAACAATTAAAATTCACAATCACACCTATGGTCTCTAAAAGTAAAAACAAACAAATTAACACGCGCTATCAAATCTAGGAGTCAAACCACACACAAACAATAACTTCCCGTACTAAAAACACTAGTTGGTGATGAAATCCAACATCGTAGAATTTAATAAAGAAAGGGCGGTTGGAACAGTTACCCTGAAAACCTGCTTAATGAAACAGACTGGCACAAGTTTCTTCACAAAACCATCTCGTGTGAAGAGAACCCCCCAGAGAGTCCAAGTGAGTCTAGTCGACGTCTGCTCCAGGTACAGTGAGATCTTTCCTTCACCGTCACCTTAGGAAATAATCTTAAGCTTATGGACACTAAGGTTACCAACAGTAACAAATACAAATGGGGGAACAGTCTACGATCCGATCCCACGCGCAAGGGCAGAGTAACAAAGCTCAATCCCCTTGAAGGTTCCTCGACATGGTCAATCCGAGGTTTACCGACAAGTGACCCCAGGCTCCTCGACAATGGTTAATCCGAGGTTTACCGTTTGTAATGCGCGCAAAATCTTCTATCTTTCCCAATGAAACAGAATTGATTGTCTCAAAGGTTCGGACATGATCTCGTGATTGACTTCTTTAAGAGAAGCTTCCCAGATTGTACCAATTACAATTGGATTTATTTCCTACCGCAATATTTATCTACTTGTTTGTTTTAGTTGCTTTGGAAAGTTAACTACAACCTATTCCAAAGCACTAATCCTGAGCTAGATTGGTGGAAAGAGCCCTAAAAATGTAAAAATTACTAGATGAATTTTATTAAGCGCTGTGTTATTTAGGTTGTTATTACTCAAAGGGTAAATGGATATGAAACCAATGGTGTTATGACCCGAACCAAAACTGAATGCAATCGAATATGATAATGTAATCTTTTCAATTCGATGAATCCTAACTAAAGTAAGGAAAGAGTTTCCATTCACTTCCAACAATGAAAAAATTGATCACTAAGAGAAAATATAACAAATTCTCTAATGCACTAATTTCATCAAGAAAAACTAATGCAAATCAATCCCAAAACAATTTTTTATTTTTGTGTTTTTAAAACAAGCATAAAACATCTAAATTCAAATCAAATAAAATTGATCTAAATCTATGATTGATTTTTCAGAATGTAAACTATGCAGTTGTAATCTATGCACAATTCACTTGAAAAGTATGCAAACGTAATCTATGCACATTTTTCATTCATATTCTGAAAATGAGAATTCTAATTATGCAAATGTGATCTATGTAAGAGAATTCTCAAACACAAGATGATTCTAATGTAATCTAAGAACCAATCAAGTGTAAGTCAAGAAAATCGGGTGAGAGTTCCAAAGATCAAAAAACACTCAAAGGCGATTAACACTCATACACAATTTGGAAATTTTTTTGCCAAAACAAAAGCAAAAAGATGTAAAATTGTGAAAAGACTGAGATAAACCTCCAAGTAATGAACAAAGGAAATCAAATTAATAATTTCTCAAAAAAGAGACTCAAAACACCCAATTAACTTAATGGAGATTGATGAGATGAAGAATTGCTGAAAGAAATTCAGAAACAAGAGATTTTTGATAGAAAAATACAGATCTGGGTAGATGCTAAGAATCCTAAATTAAATCTAAACTAAACTGGAAAAAAGAAATCTAAAGTTTTTCAAAAATTAACAAGGTCCGCATGCTCCCAGAAGTAACAGGTGCGGTCCCGCACTGTTTACTTAAGGAAACTGCGAAACTGCCCGCACTGTGCAAAAGAACAAAGTGCAGTCCCTAGAAAAGTTCAAGAAAAACTTAAAAGATTTCAAAATTTTCAAAAACAGAGAAAACCTAAGCTACCCAGGCAGATATCCATCAATAAAAAACCAGGAAAAACTTTTCCTCAAATCAAAATAAAAGAGTACTGAAAAACAACAAGTTCTTTCCCCAGCGGAGTCGCCAATTTGTTGGCCGGATAAATCGTTCTTGCGGACAAGACTGATCTCCCTAGTGTCAGAAGACAATCTAGCAACAAATGAACAACTAAGTTTGTCTTTCTCTAAATATATTCGTTTTACAAGTAAATGCTATGAAGGTGTTGATCCTACCTTGGATCCAAATGCTTATTTGCGGTCAAGAGATCTTCTGTCGCAAAAAACAAGAAAGTGTCGTATTTAATCGATCTGCAATCACAAACAAGAAAATATTAAATAGCACTTGTATAAAAAATAATCGTAAAACATACCTATGATAGTGATCAAGGAATCTATGAAATAAACGATCAAACGATATCTTATTGAAATAAACAATCGAACGACAATTTATTGAGAAAAATAGAAATTGATTGTATTAATCTTAAAATAACAGAAGAACCTTACAACCTTAGCCTTGATGTGCGAAAGGCCTTCCCAGGGTCCGAAGCAGGAATCTCCTCTACTTTGATAAGTCTTGCACTCTTCCAACAAAAGCACAAAGAGGTATGTGATCTTTCCTCTCAAAATCTCAGTAGAAAGAAGTCTAAATCTCAACAACACTTCAACTCAATCACACATAAAGCTTGAACTCTAATCCTCAATCTCCAAAAAACTTCTTAACCATTTGAGGCTACCCAATGCCTCCTTTTATAGAGCAGATGAGGAGGTTAGGATTCCACCTTTTAAGGGATAGAATCCTCCTTCAAAGGGATAGACTCCTCACATCAAGGGATTAGTTCCTTAAGGTGTGGGATACATGCACCTTATCAAAGCGTACTCATCCCCAAAAATTCTCATCTAGAACCTTCTAGAATTGACCTCAAACCACTTTTTTGACTTTACTTTCTCGCCTTTTTGACTTTGAGGAGGGTACGCAGGAATTGCAAAGGGAAACTGCGTTCTAGAATGCAGGTAAGTAGTGTATTACCTGCGTACCCAAGCTAGGAACGCAGGAAAGCCTCATGTTACCTGCGTACCCAAAGTTTCAGAGATTTTTATGGTTTTTCCTTCTATTTTAGGGCTTGACATGAGGAGTAAAGGTTGTAAGACTTGCAGAGGAGGCATGTATGAGTGTTAATGAGCTCATACAGTCAACAGAATGTCAAGGTGACAATTTTTAGTGTAACAAGGCGGGTGGTCGTGGGTTCGACCCCAACCCCTGCCATAATTTTTGTTGAATGTGGAATATAGTTTGAACATAGTCTCGGACTTTGGATATAATGTTTGTTGTTAATATATATATATATATATATATATATATATTGCGCCCTTCCTTTGACTATAATTCAACCTTTGTATAAAAATTAATAATGTGCCCCAACTTTGACCTTGCAATAAAAATGTATGCCCCTTCCAACCTTGCCATTAGGGGGGCACGTGGCAGCCTTTGGCTGTGCCATGTGGCCCTTCCCCATTGGCCCAAAAAAATTCACCATAATAATAATAAGCCACCATAGTAGAAATTTCTAACTTAGGACTAGGAGGAAAAATTCAACTTCCCCAAGCAACATTGGCGAATTTGATGATGAAACTTGTCATAGTGTCATTGGCTGAAAACTAGAGAATATTCCATGAATATTCCTGAGGTGCTGACTGGACTTCCAAGTCATCAGTCTATCACTCTTCTACACAATTTTTAGCTGTTTGGGAAAATGAACATCAAACCATAACTTACTCATACGAACTCAGATTTTGATGAAATGAGTTGTGTTGGAATCTTGGTGACGAGCTCTATCCGGTTGTTCAAGTCTGAAGCATTTCTGAGAACTTTCATTTTTTAGCTAAATACTGAGCTCCTGATCATTCCTCCCCACTAGAAGCCTTTTGGACCCCAATACGAGGGTACAACTTCCTCATCCTTTCACTCTCCATCCATTTGGCCTTTGAAGGATTTTTTCCCTTGAGTCCCACTTTAAGGTATTCAACATTCCCTCTTCTTGAAGTTTTGATTCTTCTGTCAAGTATGAGATCTTGCTGAAGTTCATCAAGATATTCTGGTGAGAAATCATCTATTGATGGTAGCTGAAAATGATCTCCTTGATCATCAATCAAAGGAGGCTCAAAAAATCTCAAATTCTCAACATTAATGGTAGAATATATTTGCATATAAGGAGGAAAATATAGCTTAAATGCATTAGTACCAATCTTTTCCAGAATTTTAAATGGATCATAATGGATTGGCTTGAGCTTTTTACCTTCCCCTTGCAATCTTTATTTGCTGATATACAACCAAAATTCATCTCCAACCTGGAATTTGTGATCAACACGGTGTTTGTCATGCCTTGCCTTGTAACTGCTTTGATTCTTTTCAAGTTGCTCTTGCACTGTGTGATGTATCAATTGAATTTGCTCAATGAACTTCCTTGCCTTATCTATGTAAATATGACCATCTATAGCAACATATTTTTCAAAGATGAAGTCCAAAGGCAATCTTGGAAGGTACCCAAAACATGCCTCAAATGGTGATGTGTTTGTGGAAGAATGATTTTCCCTGTTGTATGCATGTTGAATGTAATGCAACTATTCATCCCACAACTTGGGATGCTTGCTGCAATAGCCTATAAGAAGATGAATAACTGTCATGTTTACCACCTCATTTTGACCATCTATTTTCAGATGAAATGCTGTACTCTTCTTCAACTTTGTGTCCATCATGTCCCATAATTTTGACCAAAAATTCCCAACAAACAAGGAATCCCGATCACTTACAATAGAAGTAGGAAGACCAAAATGAACCCATACATTGTGAAAGAAAAGATTAGCATTTTGTTTAGCTACAATTTTTTTCTTACATGGCATCAAAGGACACATTTTTATGAACCTATCTACCACAACATACAAGTAATCATGACCTTTCCTTGACATAAGAAGACCACCTACAAAATCCATTGACATACTCTCCCAAGGATGTGAAGGAACCAGAAGTGGAGTGTACAATCTAAGTTTCCTATTGCTAGGCTTACTTATTTTACATAAAGAACATCCTCTACTAAAATGAGGTACACTATCAATCATGCGTGGCCAATAACAATACCTTTGGAGATTCGCTACTGTCTTGCCTACACCAAAATGTCCAGCAATCAATGATGTGTGCGCCTCCCTTATGATACGGTTTCTTTCTCCCTGTGGTATACATAAATTTCCCAAGTGACACAAAAAACTGTTCTGCACATGATTATCTAACTCTTCATTTTGGTTTCCTTAACTCAAGATTTCATACACAGCTTGAAAATCACTATCATATGCATATTGTTCAATGTAACTTTCATGCATAATTGAATTGTGCTTGAGTATAATAGATGAATTTACAATAGGCCTAAAGAGCATATCAGCTACCATATTGCAGATTCCATTTTTGTACATGATAAACAAATGAATTTTTTGTAGAAATCCCATCCATCTGAAATGTCTTGATTACTGCAACTTTGACTGTGATTGTAAGTACTACAATGGCTGATGGCCAGTATGGATAATGGTATCTTTCCCCATCAAATAATGCTTCCATTTCTTTACACTTTGTACCAATGCATATAACTCTTTATCATATGTGGGATAATTAGTCACAACTCCATTAAAAATTTCATAATGAAACGAAATAGGCTTACCATGCTGCATGATAACTGCTCCCATAGCATAATCACTTGCATATGTTTGGATCTCAAATGGCTGTCTAAGTTTTGAAAGTGCTAATACCGGTGCTGAAATTATACTTTTATTAAAAGAATCAAATGATTTTTGCTAGAAATCTCCCCAATGGAAGAATCAAATGGTTTTTTCTAGAAATCTCCCCAAAGGGTATGGTTTATGATGTGGTACGGTTTCAAGGTTAAGCTTTTTGAATAAGTCTTCTAAAATCAAGTTTGCTTGTGACCCACTATCAAACAATGCATCAATATTTTTATGATTTTAAATCACTTTAACATGGAACAATTCTATCCTCGTGTCTTCATTTGGAGCGTTGTTGTGACTATTTGAGGAACTAGTACTTGCTATGGCTTCCTTTCCTTTGTTAACCATGGCTAAAATCTTGGTATCATCTCTTGAATCAGATCCGAGATCTTGTTATGTGGTGGTAGTCATCTTTTGTTTCCCTTTGTTATTTGGTTTCTTTGGCCTTAGTTCAGGATGTAGTTTCCAACAATGGGCTTCATCATGCCCCTATTTGGAACAATGTTTGCATGTAGTTTTCTCCCCTTATTTCTTGATGCTTGAAATCTTCTTTCCATTCCATTTTCCTCCCTTCCTTTTCCCTTACCCTTGAATGGCTTATTCTTAATACCCTCTTCCTGAATGTTCTTTCCCCTTGCTTCAAGATGTGTGGCTTTCACACATACTTCATCTTAGTTGTTTGGGTTAAACATAAGGATAATATGTTTCAAGTAGGAATGTAAACCCCCAATGTATTTCAAGAGTGTGTCTTGTGAATTCAAGTTTACTCCTAATAACAAAGCCCTCTTTCTAAACTCCTGAGTGTAGTCTTGAATAATTTGGCCTTTGAGTTGCCTAAAGTTTTTCCAACTCATTATTTATTTTTTCATATAGGCTAATGGAAAAAAATGTCCTTTAATGGAAGAAATGAATTCAACCCAAGAAATGGATATATTACCATGAATTCACATTTCCTCTTGAGTCTTTGCCTCCCACAAAATTAATGCTGCTCCTTCTAGCCTTAATGAAGCTAACTTGATATTTATGTCGTCCTCTTGTAGATTCTGAATTTTGCAGTATACTTCCAATTAACAGATCCATTTGTCTAACTTATCTACATTTACCTCACCATTGTACATGGAAAGTTCAAACTTGATGTCAAACTTGAGTAAGGAGTTTTTCCTTTTGGGATTTTTTAATGAGTGTGGGTGGTTTTTCTGGTGGATATGGAAGATGAAGATGCTGATGAAGATGATGAGGATGAGGACGGTGGAGATGGATGTGGCTTTCCTCCACTACCTTTCAAACTCTTCTCTTCATCCTTCTTACCATATGAAGATCCTTCTCCATGTGGAGGCTTAGAACCTTCTCCTGCTATTTCTGCAGTGAATGCATCAAACATGATTTTAACCATTTTTTGTATCTTTGAAGTCTCTCTTAAAATACTCTTCTTATGAATTTCCATGAGTCTATCCAACTCCTGACATAATGGCTAAGGATTCAAGCTCAACCTCTGATGCTTGTACCTCTTCAATCACTTCAACATTTTGTGCAATTTGTACCTCTTCAATCTCAACTGCTGGAGATGGAACTTGAGGTGCTTCAAGTGAAACTTTGAATGGAAATTTGGCTGAAGATGATGCTTTCTTAGCTCTCTTTCTCCTTTTCCTAATCTCAGGGCTATAAACCAATAGCTTCCTTTCTTATAACTGCAACTTCAACCTTGTAAGCATCACAAAATTGCAACTATTAAAACCCTTCTTGCACAATCTCAAGAAAATCAAGAAATAAACCTTTAGCAACCTTGTGCTCTGAAAACAACTTGATCTAAAATTGATTGTTAGTTATTGTTGTGCTAATATCAATTCCAAAATTAACATGAAAGTTCTTTGGTTTTCTTATCATACAAGGGTTTATACATGTGCTTATGAGTGACAATTCATTAAACTTGATTGGATTAAGTGTGTTTCGTGAACTTAAAATCATGAAAAATCAATGATGAAAAACAACATAATAAAACACAACAAGCACAAATAAAAGGGACAAATATACAAGTTTTTGATGAAGGAGTTCACCCCTCCTAGGCTACATCTCCTTAGTCCAGCTTCATAGTGTGGGCCTTTATATTAGCTTCAATTGTGAAAAAGTGCTATTTACAGTCTCTTGTTGCCTCTGAAACCTACTCCAATGGCTCCAAAACATCAAAATACTTCAAGAATGACTCTTCTTGAGCCAAAATTGGTCGAACATTGCCTCAGTTATGGCAAAACCAATTTTTCCTAGTTTTTCTCCACTAAATCTAGAAGTCTGCCAGTTAACTCCACTAAATGTGGAGCTTCCGTTGAATCTGGCGGGTCCGCCAAAAGCGCCACCAAGTTAAGCACGTGATTAAGGTTAAGATAAGCATGTGTTAAGTGGATAAGCGGGTGCATTTAGCGCTAATACACACTTAGTGAAAATGACTATTTAACGTGGCCTAACCACATATTAACGTAATTAAATACGTATTAATCCAAGTTTAAAACTTGGTTAAATTTTCCCACTGGAATGCTTGGCTCCTGGTCTTCAATGCACGATCGTGTGGGAGGGGGCTGGCCCGCAGGACTGGCCCCCTCCAAACCCCCATAATTGCCACTGATACTCTTTAAATACATGTGAGAACCCTTATGGTTAAGGACTTTGGTGGAGGGTGTAGTGATAAGGCGGTGGTGTTGTAGGCTTGTTGTCGTGGGTATGAACCCGACCCCCACCATAATTTTTGTTGAATGTGGCATATAGTTCAACCATAGTCTCGAAATTTGGTTTAATGTTTGTTGTTGATATATATATATATATATATATATATGTTGCGCCCATCCTTTGACTATTGTTCGACCTTTGTATAAAAATTATTAATGCGTCCCAACTTTGACCTTGCAATAAAAATGTATGCGCCTTCCAACCTTGCCATGGGGAGGGGGGGCAGGTAGTAGTCTCCAGCTGCGCCATGTGGCCCTTCCCCATTGGTGCAAAAAAAATTCACCATAATAATAATAAGCCACCATAGTAGAAATTTCCAACTTAGGACTAGGAGGAAAAATTCAACTTCCCCAAGCAACATTTTTGAATCTAGTGATGACACTTATCACAGTGTCACTGGCTAAGAACTAGAGAATATTCCCTGAAGATTCCTGAGGTGCTGCTGTATTGGATTGCCAAGTCATCAGTTTGTCACTGTTCTGCACATTTTTTACTTGTTTAGGAAAACGAACATAATACCATAACTTACACATATGAACTCAGATTTTGATGAAAAAGAGTTGTGTTGGAATCTTGGTGATGAGATCTATCTGGTTGTCCAGGTCCGAAGCATTTCCAAGCACTTTCATTTTTTAGCTAAATATTGAGTTCCTGATCAGTCCATCAGACTGAAAGAATATATCAGGTGGAATTTTTAGTGTTCGGTCCACAACAATTTCTTGGTACAAGAGGAAGCAAATATCTGCAGAATTCAGCTCGACAGAAGAAAAATACATGGTTTCAAGTCAAGCAACATGTGAGGCAATATGGATGAGAAAGATACTTGTTGGATTGTGTTGGCATGTGTTGTCCTTGATGGCAACTTAATTGATGAAATGAGATGATTGGAAATATGATGCAGAGTGTTGTCCTTGATGGCAACCTATCTGATGAAGTTGTACTTGATGAACTTGTTAATGATGTAAATCTGATGTATCTACAATCAGTATAGAAGTTGCAGAAGAAAGAATCTCCAGTATGCGCAAGAAGAATGTTAAACAAGGTATGTCACAAATCATACGCGGGTTTGTTTATTGGAAGTCGCGTATGCATGCGGAAAAGATCGTGCCAAGTCGCGTATGCCTAATTGTACTCTAAATTTATAAAACCAGGGGACTTTACCATGGTATTGACCCATTGTATTGAGCGCTTGATTGTCTAATTGATCCCACCCAGGAATACCATCGGAAGTGAAGTGGTTTTGGCTCATGGTATTGACAAAGGTTAAATCTATTTAAGGAGAAGAATTTCATTGTGAAAGGGGTGTGCAAGATGTATGGGTTTTAATGAATACTTCACTTTGAAGTTAATCTGTATGGATGAACTCTGTTCTTAATCGACAGATCTGAATATTTGATGCACCTATGAATATGATGAAGGTTCAAAATCTCTAGATCTAGAAATGATGAATCTCTAGGATGATCTGAAAAGTGGTAATGAAGACCTGGCGCAAATCTGTTGAAGAAGTTGAAGAAATCTGGGTAAGTTCATAGATCTGGTCTGTTCTGCAAAGTTTATCTTTTATAGATCTATACGCAGGTTCATTTCATGGAAGGTGCGTGTATACGCGGATCTGTTTCAACAAAGGCGCGTATGGGCTGTTAGGGTTTTTCTGAAAAGGTGCACAAATATATACGCAGGTTCGCTTCATTAAAAGCGCGTATATACGCGGGTCTGTTTAAAGAAAAGCGCGTATGGTATCTGAACTGATGGTTGATCAAAGCTGATTGAGTTTCTGTACATCTATTTTGAAGTCTGGGCTATCTCTGATATTCAGGTTACAGTGGTTTCACTATTCTGTTTGATGGAATGAAAAAGGATGTTTGTTGATAAGTGAAGAATTGTGTTGAAGCTGTTTGATCCAGTTTAAAAATTGATGAAACGTGGTCTGCAGTGGATCTGAGGGTTGAAGCCTTCACTCTGAAAGTAGAAGCTTTCTGCCAGTAGAGGCTGGTGCTAATATCAGGGGGTAGTAGCTCCCTTCCAGGTGAGGCTGGTAAACGAGAGCAGGGGGTTGTTGCTCCCTTCCAGGAGAGGCTGGTAAACGAGAGAAGGTTGTAGCCTTCTGCAGGTGGGTGCATGCATGCTGGTATGAGTCTGCGCCAGTACATGTTGTAAGAAGTTTCCTTAATAATAAAGATTGAAAACTGAGACGACGACAGTGGTGGTTTTCTCCCGAATTGGGTTTCCACCTAAAAATCCTGGTGTTCATGTGTGTTTCTTATGTGTGATGATTGTTCTGATCTATCTGCATCTGTTTACTGTTTTCTAAAGATCTGATGAATGAGTAATGGAATGATCTAAGTCAAGAACTAAATGCATAATTAGATCACTGGATATACACGAGTTCTGTAAAGGATATCCACATATATACGCGAGTTGGCTTCAGGAAAGTAGCGTATGGGTTTTTAAGAAAGAAATATCAAAGTTTTATTGTTTGCACTAAATACTGATTCACCTCCCCCTCTCAGTGTTTTTCCCAACAATTAGTATCAGAGCAGCTCCTTCTGAAAAGGCTTAACCGCTAGAAGGAAGATCAAGCAAGATGAGAAATCAAGAGGGAACAACATCTATCAAGCCTCCACTCTTCAACGGAAGTAATTTAATCTTCTGGAAAATAAGGATGAGATCCTATCTTCAGTCTATGGGAGCAGATATATGGGCCATTGTTGAACAAGGATATCAATATCCAACTGCTATACCAATATATCCAACTGAAAGGAAGGACTATGAATCAAATGCAAAGGCGGTCAATGCTCTAACCAAAAGTCTAACTGAATCTGAATTTGTCAAAGTCATGCAGCTGAATATAACAAAGGAAATATGGGACGAAATCATTCTAAGTTATGAAGGTGATGAAAAGGTAAAAAGTGAAAAACTTCAAACTCTAAGAATTGAATATGAAAAATTAAAAATGCATAGTGATGAAAGTATTTCCAGTTTCTTTTTACGTCTTGATGATGTTGTAAATCGTATGAGAAATTTGGGAGAAACAATCACAGAATCTACTTTGGTTGAGAAAATCTTAAGATCGCTAACGACAAAATTTGAATCAAAAGTCTCTGCTCTTGAAGAAAAATAGGATCTTCAAAATCTTACTGTGGTGCAACTTCATGGCATACTGACTGCATATGAAATGAGGAGAGGAGGACCATCTGAAGTCAAAGAAGCTGTTTTTAAAGCTTCTACAAAAGGGAAAGAAGTTCAAAAGGCAGAAGCATCAGGATATATCTCAGAAGAAGATGAGGCAAATTTTGTGAGAAGACTCCAACTAGGAACCAGAAGATTCAAAGGTAAGCTTCCTTTCAAATGTTTTTATTGTGGAAGAGTTGGTCATTATGCTGTAAAGTGTCCTTATAAAGAAACATCTGCTAAAGGGAAAGAAGTAGCAAGAAGGAATAAAAACCGATCTAGCACTAAGAAAAGTTACTATACTAATGAAGACAGTGATGGGTTATCTGATAGTGAGGAAGAATGTGAACAAGATCTTAGACTTCTCATGGCATTTTAATCTATAGAAGAAAAGGATACGTTTGTGGATGCTCTAGAGGACAATGATTTTCTTGAAGAAAACAATCAACTCAAAATATGCTTAGAAGAATGTAAAACACTCTTAGAAGAAAGGAAAATAACCATAGAGACTCTGGAAAAGCAGTTTGAAGAAGCAAAGAAACGCATTGAGAAATTAGAATGTGAAGTGGTAAGTGTAAGAAAAGATTTTGAGAAAGAAAAGACTCTGAATCTTAGATTTGCTAAAGGATCTGAAACCTTAGATGAGATTATCAAGGTACAACGTTCTCCTCTTATAAAGACAGGTCTTGGATATACCGGAGAATCTTCTCAAGCTTCAGCACCAAATTATCTAAAAGTAGTTACAGTTGGTTTACTACATTCTACCACTCAGCAAGGGAATAAAGAATCTTTACAGGTAAAGCATGATCATCTCAATTCAAGGAACACTAACAGGGATATCTTTCAAAGAAGCTACAACCAACAGGTAAATTCAAATAGAAGATTTCATGATCGCAAAAATTTCTACTTCAATGGACAATGTTTCTCATGTCACAATTTTGGTCATAAAGCTGTTCAATGTGTTGCATATAAAACCATCATGACAAGAGAAGCAAGAAAGAAAAGGATGGATATTAAACCAAAGAAGAACACCTATAACAACTTTTCTCCTCTTCAAAATGAATTTGAATGTGCTTATTGCAATAAATTTGGCCATGAAGAATCTGAATGCAGGAGCAAAGTCCAGCCAAAAGAACGTGTTCCTTCAAGCTCCAAAGTGTGGAAAAAGAAGGAAATACAGGTTGAAAATTGTGGCATAACTTTATTTGCAGAAGGTGAAGAAAGTCAATGGTATATTGATAGCGGATGCTCAAAACATATGACAGGTGACAAAAACAAACTTCATGCATATAATGCCCTAGAAAAGGAAAAGAATGTTACATTTGGAAATGATACACCTGCTGTCATTAAAGGAAAAGGGTCTGTTTTTCTAAAAGAAAAGGTGAAAGCTAATAATGTCATGTATGTGGATGGATTAAGACATAACCTGTTAAGTGTAAGTCAAATGTGTGATCAAGGAACTGAAGTTGTCTTTAGTTCAAAAGAATGTGTGGTACGTGATCTTGATATAGGTAAAACAATTATAAAAGGAAAAAGAACTCCAAGCAACCTGTATGTATTAAAGAACTGCAAAGAACAATGTTACTTGAGTAAATCTTCAGAAAACTAGCTATGGCATAGAAGGTTGGGGCATCTGAGCTTCTCTCAAATCAACAAATCAAGCAGACTTAAAGCTGTTCGTGATCTTCCCAATATTACACTAACTGAAAGTATCATATGCAAATCTTGCCAATTCGGTAAGCAAACCAGAGTGCAATTTAATGCCAAGGAAGGTTCATCAAGTAAGCCTCTTGAACTCATTCATACTGACATATGTGGACCTATGAGGAAAAAGTCACCACGTGGTGAACAATACTATATCTTATTTATTGATGATTTCTCTAGAATGTGTTGGATTGAGTTGATTAAACACAAAGATGAAGCATTTGAGAAATTTCAGATCTTCAAAGCACTGGTTGAAAATGAATTAGATCTAAAAATCAAGTGTCTTAGATCTGATCGAGGAGGAGAATATACATCAGATGAATTCCTTGAATTTTGTGAACAACATGGCATAAAAAGACAGTTTTCTGTAGCTGGCACTCCACAAAAAAATGGCGTAGCAGAAAGAATGAATAGAACAATTCAACAAATGGCTAGAGCTATGCTTGATGATTCTGGAACACCTGACATTTTCTGGGGAGAAGCAGCACATACAGTAGCAAACATTCTCAACAAGGCACATGTTCGAGTAAATAGTGACAAAACTCCATATGAACTCTGGTATGGTAATTCTCCCTCTGTGAAGCATTTTAGAGTTTTTTGAAGTAAATGCTTTATCAAAAATAATGATGAAAAGCTTGGCAAGTTTGAACCTAGATCAGATGAAGGGATACTTCTTGGTTACTCATCTACAAGCAGAGCATACAAATGTTACAATAAAAGGCTTCAAAAGATTGTTGAATGTATTGATGTTGTTATTGATGAGTCTCCTGCAGCTCCTAAAGAAGAAAAACAAACAACAAAAGAAGATGATGGTGACCTATGTCCTTCTACATCAAATAGAAATGATATAGACAGTGGATCCAATGAAGAACCTGAAGATGATCTATCTGAAAAAGCTCCATCCAGACATGTTCAAAAGAATCATCCTGAATCTCAAATTTTGGGTGACAAGGAATCAGGTGTACGAACAAGGAGAACTCTTGTGGGATCTTCTAGTCATCTGGCACTTCTATCCACAATTGAACCACACAATGTCAATCAAGCTAGCAAAGATGAATTTTGGAAGCAAGCCATGAATGAAGAGCTTGATCAAATTGAAAATAATGACACTTGGGAATTGGTACCAAGACCACATGATAAAAATGTCATTGGAACTAAATGGATTTTCAAGAACAAGTTAAATGAGAATGGGGATGTTGTAAGAAACAAAGCTAGATTGGTTTGCAAAGGGTATACTCAACAAGAAGGTATAGACTTTGAAGAAACTTTTGCTCCCGTAGCTAGACTTGAAGCCATCAGAATGTTTCTTGCTTTTTCAAGTTATCAACAAATCAAAGTCTATCAAATGGATGTTAAATCTGCTTTTCTTAATGGTGATCTAGAAGAAGAAGTATATATAGAACAACCGGAAGGATTCATTTTTGGAAATGATGAAAATCTTGTTTGTAGACTTAAAAAGGCTCTATATGGTCTCAAACAAGCTCCAAGGGCATGGTATTATCGCCTTGACAAATATCTTCATCAACAAGGATTTTCAAAGGGGTCTGCTGATAGCAACTTATACACAAAAATTGAAAATGATAAACTATTGATTGTGGTTGTATATGTTGATGATATCATTTTTGGGAGTAATGAAGAATCTATGAGTCAAAAATTTGCTTCTGTCATGCAGCAAGAATTTGAAATGTCCTTACTTGGAGAACTAACATTATTTCTTGGCTTGCAAGTGCATCAAACTACAGATGGTATATTTTATCACAAACAAAATATCTTAAGCAAATTCTGAAGAAGTATGGCATGGAAGAATGCAAACCTGTAAGTACACCAATGATAACCGGATGTAATCTCAATTCTCATGATGATTCTCCCACGGTGAATCAACCAGAATACAGATCAATGATAGGAAGCCTACTTTATCTCACTGGGACTAGACCGGACATTATG
Source organism: Pinus albicaulis (assembly GCA_034641835.2). Classification (NCBI taxonomy): domain Eukaryota; kingdom Viridiplantae; phylum Streptophyta; class Pinopsida; order Pinales; family Pinaceae; genus Pinus; species Pinus albicaulis. The sequence continues at coordinate 1,085,626,228 of CM076570.1, read as the reverse complement.
CATGCAGTTGGGATTGTTGGACGATTCCAAGCTAATCCAAAAGAGTCTCACCTTCAGGCTGTCAAAAGAATATTCAAATATTTACAAGGAACTCAAGACTTTGGACTATGGTATCCAAAGAATGCTGATCTCACTCTTCATGCTTACACTGATGCAGATTGGGCTGGAAATGTTGATGATCGGAAAAGCACTAGTGGTGGTGCATTCTATATGGGGCCCCGGTTAGTATCTTGGTTCAGCAAGAAGAAAATCTCTATTGCCTCTATCTACAGCAGAAGCAGAATATGTGGCTGCCGCATCCTGTTGCACTCAACTTCTTTGGATGATGCAAACCCTACAAGATTTTCAAATCAAATGTACACCTCCTATCTCCATTATGTGTGATAATACAAGTGCCATCAGTATCTCAAAGAATCCTGTTATGCATTCGAAGATCAAGCACATTCCCATCAAGTATCACTTCTTACGTGAACAAGTGCTTGAAGAAAAGGTGAAGTTGGAGTATGTTCCCTCCAAAGAACAAGTTGCTGATATCTTTACCAAATCTCTGCCCAGGGAAGCATTCGAATATCTAAGACAGAAGCTGGGAGTAGTCTCTGCCAGTCAGAAGAAAAAATCTGCTTAAATTCAGAAGATTAAATTGGATACGTGGGTTTCCTGAAAGACAGTCGCGTATATACGCGAGTTCTTACACAGAAAACCGCGTATTAGTGGTTGCTGACAATTTTTTCAGGGTCAGCATTTCTTCAGCACAAGCTGTGGTGCTGTTTGGTATCTCTGATGTGGTTTGGAGTCTCTGGTGGTATTTCAGCTCTTATATTTCTGTTTCATTCTCTATTGGGTGAATATGCCTTGATGATTTGATGTTGAAAGTGTTCAGGATGCACAAGAAAAGGGGGAGCTTTGGTCATATGGAAAGGATGCATTGGATGCACAACTTCAGGGGGAGCATTAGCCTTGATGAGTACAATGCATTGTTGGCATTATGATGGTTCTGTAATATGATCTCTCTCTTGAGGTCTTTCTGGTATTGGTCATAAAAAGTCATATTTATAATTTGTTGAAAAGGTCATGTTGAGACCTATGATGTAAAATTGTAATTTTCAATCATGTAAGGACTTGTTCAAATTTGTAAACCCACTTTGTTGGGGTAATTGAGTCAAAATGTGTAAATCCACTTGGTTGGATATTTTATGTAAGTATGAATCCTTGGTGATAGGAAAGGTCATAAAGTCATGTACTTCATTGAAAAATATGTTTGAAGACTCAGCTTGAACTCAGGGGGATCATGGTAACTTCAGTGCACATCAGATCTAAAACGATCTTCTTTCTCATGATGGTTTTGATCCGCCCTTTTCCCTTGATGTCAAAGGGGGAGAATGACATGGTGTTTGAATAGGGGGAGATTATCATGGTATCTATCTGATGTGGTGATCAAACACCATCGTGGTTGCAACTTAATTGATGAAATGAGATGATTGGAAATATGATGCAGAGTGTTGTCCTTGATGGAAACCTATCTGATGAAGTTGTACTTGATGAACTTGTTAGTGATGTAAATCTGATGTATCTACAATCAGTACAGAAGTTGCAGAAGAAAGAATCTCCAGTATGTGCAAGAAGAATGTTAAACAAGGTATGTCACAAATCATACGCGGGTTTGTTTAGTGGAAGTCGCGTATGCACGCGGAAAAGATCGTGCCAAGTCGCGTATGCCTAATTGCTCTCTAAATTTATAAAACCAGGGGACTTTACCATGGTATTGACCCATTGTATTGAGCGCTTGATTGTCTAATTGATCCCGCCCAGGAATACCATCGGAAGTGAAGTGGTTTTGGCTCATGGTATTGACAAAGGTTAAATCTATTTAAGGAGAAGAATTTCATTGTGCAAGGGGTGTGCAAGATGTCTGGGTTTTAATGAATACTTCACTTTGAAGTTAATCTGTATGGATGAACTCTGTTCTTAATCGATAGATCTGAATATTTGATGCACCTATGAATATGATGAAGGTTCAAAATCTCTAGATCTGGAAATGATGAATCTCTAGGATGATCTGAAAAGAGGTAATGAAGACCTGGCGCAAATCTGTTGAAGAAGTTGAAGAAATCTGGGTAAGTTCATAGATCTGGTCTATTCTGCAAAGTTTATCTTTTATAGATCTATACGCAGGTTCGTTTCATGGAAGGTGCGTGTATACGCGGATCTGTTTTAACAAAGGCGTGTATGGGCTGTTAGGGTTTTTCTGAAAAGGTGCAAAAATATATACGCGGGTTCGCTTCATTTAAAGCGCGTATATACGCGGGTATGTTTAAAGAAAAGCGCGTATGGTATCTGAACCAATGGTTGCTCAAAGCTGATTGAGTTTCTGCACATCTACTCTGAAGTCTGGGCTATCTCTGATATTCAGGTTACAGTGGTTTCACTGTTCTGTTTGATGGAATGAAAAAGGATGTTTGTTGATAAGTGAAGAATTGTGTTGAAACTATTTGATCCAGTTTGAAAATTGATGAAACGTGGTCTGCAGTGGATCTGAGGGTTGAAGCCTTCAGTCTGAAAGTAGAAGCTTTCTGCCAGTAGAGGCTGGTGCTAATATCAGGGGGTAGTAGCTCCCTTCTAGGTGAGGCTGGTAAACGAGAGCAGGGGGTTGTTGCTCCCTTCCAGGAGAAGCTGGTAAACGAGAGAAGGTTGTAGCCTTCTGCAGGTGGGTGCCTGCGTGCTGGTATGAGTCTGCGCCAATACATGTTGTAAGAAGTTTTCTTAATAATAAAGATTGAAGACTGAGACGACAACAGCGGTGGTTTTCTCCCGAATTGGGTTTCCACCTAAAAATCCTAGTGTTCATGTGTGTTGCTTATGTGTGATGATTGTTCTGATCTATCTGCACCTGTTTACTATTTTCTAAACATCTGATGAATGAGTAATGGAATGATCTAAGTCAAGAACTAAATGCATAATTATATCACTGGATATACGTGAGTTCTGTAAAGGATATCCATGTATATACGCGAGTTGGCTTCAGGAAAGTAGCATATGGGTTTTTAAGAAAGAAATATCAAAGTTTTATTGTCTGCACTAAATACTGATTCACCCCCCCCCCCCCTCTCAGTATTTTTCCCAATAGATTGTAATATGGATGAGAAAGATACTTGTTGGATTGTTTGGTCAAATGATGGATCCAACTATGATCTACTGTGATAATTATAGTTGCATCAATCTCTATGAGAATATTGTTTTTTCACAATCGATCAAAGCATATAGATATCCAATATCACCATTTACAAGATTGTGTGGAGAGTAGGATAACGTTGTTGGAGTACATTATGATAGAGGAATAAGATGCAAACATTTTGATAAAGGCCTTGTCAAGAGGAAATTTCGAGTTACACAGGTGCAAGATATGGGTGGTTGATAATCCCTTTCTTGCTGAGAGGGAGTGTTGAAAAAATGCAGCAAGAAATTCTCAATTTGATTTTTGCCTTGATTAAATTTAGAAAATTCAAATTTCCACATCAAAGAAAAACTTGGATGCAGTCAACTTATGTGATGTGTCTCGTGTCACCCAATTTACTCAGTAAATTTGAGTTGGAGGAGTTAGAGTTCAGTTAAGCATGCATGATTGCTAATTTGTAGCAATCAAGGTCAGTTATCTAAGGTTTTTTTTATGTTAAACTGGTTCCAAATGTTGGAGGAACTAGTGGAGGGTCAATGATCCAGATTTATGCAGGAACTCAATAAAATACAGAAATAGACATAAACGCAGAGATGTAGCGGAAATAATACGTCATTTCATTAATATCAAATAACTGAAATGTGTTTACAGATAGAATGGAAATAAACTAGCTAGGGCGATGGTAGCTTATCTCTGAGAAGAGATGTGGTGGCTACATGCCTTTGAACCATGTTACAATGAGGCTCGAAGGCCTATTTATTGTTGAGAAACAATGCAAAACCCTAAACATCCAAAAACCTAATCGTAGGAGATGAAGCGCCAAAACTATGGGCCCCGTTTGGGTAAATTGGTGTTTCAACTTCCAGGGGACGTAAATTTGGCATACGATCTCCATTTGACGTGCATCATACCTCATTAGAAATATCTATTTGAGGAGTAAAATTTTTGTTGTGAGCAACATCAATCCATGGACCCATGTTGCTCTCAATTTTCCCAAAAAACATCGTTTAGGCCCTCAAAATGGCTCCGGAAGTTTAGGACTCGAAAAATTGCTAAAAATAGTAAGTTGTGCAGAAAATGAAAAACTGAAAGAACCGATGGTGGGGGTTCAAATGGAATAGGTGGGTGGCCACCAATATCCATGTGGCTTATTAGGGCCTCCAAACGGCTCCAAAAGTTCAAGAATCGACAACCTGCTAAAAATAGTAAGTTGTGATGAAAGTGAAAAACTGAAGGAATTGATGGTGTGGGTCCAAATTGAATAGGTGGGTGACCACTAATATCCACCTTGATCATTCCTCCCTCCCTAGGAAGCAATGGTCCCCATTGCGTTAAGTTCTTCCATGAGAGGAAAATTCTGCTGAACTTGGTATTGGATTTGTCCAAGATTTCGTGGACCTGCTAGCGGATGTGCTGAATGCATTCCATAAACTTGGTTTCCTTAGATAGTACATGTGTGGATTCTTTCTGTGTAATCGCATGAGTTATGGCAATATCAGGCGGCAGTGTGCCGGGGGTCAGATCAATGGAGTACTTGTTTGGACAATGTAGAGGAACCTCTGTGGGTGAGGAGAAAATGTCTTCGTATTCCTCCACGTCTTTTTCCATCTACTGTTGTTGTGCAGGGGAGCCCTGTTTTGAGGCTGTGGAAAAAATCTTATTCTTTCCTTATGGGCGAGTGGTAATGCAAATGAATTTCCTTGTTTGGGAAACAATCTTACTGCGTTGTTTTGCAGTAGTCAAAGAGATGGCAGGAGGCGGTATTACCTCCGGTATCCTGTATAAGTTATTTCCCAAATTAATAATGACAACATGAGGCCTAGAATCATACACAACATGTTGCCTCCACAAGTATGCTTGGCCCAATAATACATCAGCTACATCAAGAGGAGCAACATCACACAATAACTCATCCATGAATGGCTTGATGCTGTACGGAAGGTGGCACTGTTGGCAGACGCACAGATCTCTCCCTGGGTGAAGCCACCCGATGGTATACGACTGCAGGTGTGCTATGATCAATAGGCCGAGCCGCCTCATGACCTCTACTGAAATGAGGTTATTTTGGCTTCTGATATTGACAAGAAATTGTAGTGGAGAACCCTTCACCCACATCTACGAATGGAAGAGGCGCTCCCCCTTCTCTAGATCCTCAGGATCCTCCCTCTGGATCTTTGTGGTGGCAACAATGGCACTAGGGTCCGCATCAATGATCTACTTCCTTTTTTCATCTCCCTAGTCTAGTTCTGGCTCAGGTTTAGAACATGCATTTGATTCAGGTGCCTTCAGTTCAGCCATCAACGACTGTTTGGCCCGACACTCTATTGTGATGTGAGTGGGGTTGTTATGGAATTCACACAACTTCCCCATGTCCTTATTTGGATTTGTGGTGGTGTTCTAAGTCACCCTCCTTTTTCTCTGCCCCTTGTTATGTGGTTTGGGGGCGCCTTTCCCTGGCTTCGGATTCGCGGATCCAAAATCTCTCTTCTTTTGCTTAAATTTATACTCAATCTTGGTGGCATAGTGATATTCCATGCCAAGCGAGGTAATCTCGAGGAAATCCATTTCCTCCTGAACGTGTCTATGCAGACAGCTGCAACATTTGAGCACCAAATGTCTCTTCGAATCTTTAATACCCAACTTTGTGCGCAGGGTATGGAACAAATTCGTCAGTTCATGCACATCTTGATCCCTTTGTTGCTGCAGCGTGGTCCATTGGATGTACTTGTCTTCATAGCTCTCCACGAGGTAATATTGTTCCTTGATTTTGTCTCAGAACGAATTCCAAGTGGGTGTGACCGAGAACAGAGAGGGTTCCCCCTCATCCTTTTGCTCACAGTAGGTTTCCCACCAATCTTTGAAATGGGGGGCAGCTTTGAGAAGTGAAAAAATAATCTTTTCTCGGTCGGAGAAATCATGGATTGAGAAATACCCTTCTAGTAAATTAAACCATCTATCTATGGCGTTTGCATCTATTTGGCCTTCAAATATAGGAATTTCAAATTTTACTTATACCTTGAAGGGAGTAGCACCTCCAGTGTGGTTGTTGGATGCAGATGCGCCGTAGGTGGCCAGCCGTTGAAGGATCTAAGCAAAGTTATCCATCATCATGTTCCTTTTTTTCTCGAGGGCCTCCTCGAGAAATATTTTGATAGGATCTCGTGCTCCCTCTTCTTTCTTTTCTTCTGCCATGGGAGTTCGTCAAGGTTTGTGAGGCTGATCTTGCAAGTGTTCAACTAGATCGAGCCCTAACTCCTTATACCCTGACCTCGTTGGGGACATGCAAAGAAAAACAGAGAAAGAGCACACCACTCTGAGACCAATGATCTAGATTTATGCAGGAGCACAATAAAATACATAAATATACATAAAAGCAGAGATGCAGTGGAAATAATAGTTCATTTCATTAATATCAAATAACTGAAATGTGTTTACAGACATAATGGAAATAAACTAGATAGGGCGATCATAGTTTATTTCTGAGAAAATATGTGGCGGCTACATGCCTCTTAACTTTGTTACAATGAGGCTTGAAGGCCTACTTATTATTGATAAACAATGAAAAAACCTAAACATTCAAAAACCTAACCGTAGGATATGAAACACAAAAACTATGGGCCCCGTTTGGGTAAATTGGTGTTTCAACTTTTCGGGGACGTAACTTTGGCATATGATCTCCATTTGATGCGCATCATACCTCGTTAGAAATATATATCTGAGGAGTACAAATTTTGATGTGAGAAACATCACTCCATGGACCCATGCTGCTCCTGGTTTTCCCAAAAAAAGTCGTTTAGGTCCTCAAAATGGCTTCGGAAGTTCAGGACCCGAAAAACTGCTAAAAATAATAAGTTGTGCCGAAACTGAAAAAGTGAAAGAACCGATGGTGGGGGTTCAAATGGAATAGGTGGGTGGCCACCAATATCCATGTGGCTCATTAGGGCCTCTAAATGGCTTCGAAAGTTCAGGAACCGACAACCTACTAAAAATAGTAAGTTGTGATGAAAGTGAAAAACTGAAAGAACTGATGGTGCGGGTCCAAATTGAATAGGTGGGTGGCCACCAATATCCACCTGGATCAATCAAGTTGTCAAGTGGGACTTCAATCAGACTCAGTGATAATCCAGTTAACTAATTAATTGACCCAAAATAGCTAGTGCATGCATAGGATTCGAGTTCCCCAGGTTTGGTGGAGATTCCAAGGCAATGTAACATCAATTGTAGACTAGTATTGAGTGTACATGTGTTGCATGTGGTCAAATGATCAACCTATAGGAATTGCATAATCAATTTGAGGAATTTCATAAATAATAGGGGCTTAACTCCTCAAGGAAAAACACAAGGAAATAAGATCTCGAGCAGAGGAAATTTTTTACTAAGTTTGGATCATAACCTTTCAATGAGTAGAGAGATAGGTTATGTACTTGCTGGTTGTGCTCAGTTGAGAAAAGAAATTGTAATACATCTTTATTCCTTTTATTTATGCAAGAAAGCATTGGGGTTTTTAGAAGATTGTTTTCCCCAAAGGAAAATACTTGTTTCATGTGTGTTATTTCTTATTGCATGTTTGAAATTATTGTTCTAGATTGTGAATTACTTTCTGCAGAGCAGCAAAGTAGGTTTGTGTCTCGTGATTTTGATTAAAACTTCATCAACAGTTGAAATTATACAACGTAATTTCTACATCACATTTATAAAGCAGATGCCTAAATCATCATGGAAACAAACATTCCATTATATTTATTTTTTAAGGAATCTTAAGATTATCTTTAAAAATCTAAAACAAATACTTTGCAAACTCCTCACCTTATTTGGAACATTGTTTATGATAAATGGTTTTTTCCTCTTCACTATTTCTTTTTTTGACATAACCTTAGGATGTTTTAAGTATTTGGAACATAATCATTTGTGCCATAACCTTATGATGTTTTAAAATTTTAGATTATTTTTTTATTTAACAGGTTAAAATTTTAAATTTTCAATATTCTAACTAATTATATGCTTTTGAACCATCTATTTGTGGTGATTATTCTTAAGTGACTTAACACACATACACTCACTCACTCCATTCATGAAAAATATCTTTATATTTTATATGAGGAACATATAATGTTTTATTTTTGGAGAGATTGTTTAGATAACAAGTCTTGAAGCGATTACAAGAAATATTCATTATGAACTCAACATGCCATATGTGGGAATTTACCCCAAGTGAGGAGAATAACTACATTTCTTCCAACCACTCAAACTAAACCCAATTGACACACATAAGCACACATTGTTTATGTGTGTATACACGTGTGTATTTTATATTAAAAAAAATATAACCTTATTAACTAGCATTGCAATACAAAAGTATGTTGTGTGGGATAATGTAGTTTGGAAATAAAACTAGTAAAAAATTAAATTAAAAAAAAAATAATTAAAAAATCCTCTAAAAAATGTTTAATAATTTTTTTTTATTTTTTATTTTTTATATATTTGAAAAAAAACATCTAAAACCAACCTTACTTAAAAACAAAAAAACATAACTCAATAAAACATATAAATATTGTGTCCATCAACTTATCCAACATAGATAAGTTAGGAATCTTGTGCTTCAATCTCCACAACTTCACATATTTGATGCACTATGTTTGTTTTTTGAATTCTCCCATAGTAGAATCCACTAATAATCCAATATTCGACATATAGGTATTGTGTCCATCAACTCGTCCAACATAAATTAGGAATCTTGTGCTTCAATCTCCACAACTTCACATATTGATGCACTATGTCTGCTTTTTTGAATTCTCCCAAAGTAGGATCCACTAATAGTCCAATATTCGATGTAACATAGTGAGATGTCCTCATTTAAAGGGGAACCAATTGTTTTAACATTTGACAATTTGTTTGTAATGCCTATATTTGTTTATCTGGCCGTAAAATGGATCCGTTATTAAAGCAAATTCTTTGTTGTGAGCTTCTTCTTGAGTATACATGTTAGAAATAAGATAAAACATGTTTCTTTAGAATCCTTTGAATTTTCAAAATATCCCCGCAAACAATTCTCTGTCAATATCCCCACAAACAATTTTGAAAGGGAAATTTTTAAAATTGTTCAATAATTTAAATACCATGTTTGTTTTTCCAAAATCTTATCTTTGTGCGAGGCCAAAACAATAATAAAAAAAGTAAATTAAAAAAACCATAAAAATTAACTATATTATAATTTTATTTTAAATTATTATTATTATTAATTATAAAAAAAATTAATATATGAGTTGAACATATATACTTCATAAAAATACGCAGCAAGGAAAATATAATAAATCTTATTTACAAGTTAAGAATTTTCATAACTAGTACAATGGTATAAATTAAATGAAAAACACTTACCATATGATACATGCCAAGATTAAAAATATAATGTTAAATTATTATTTATAAAAAGAATTAGTATATGAGTTAAACATATATGTTAAAACAACATGTAAGAATATTCTTAACCATGGAGATTTCCCAGACTTTAACATGGAGATATTTAACGAGTAAATAGACTTTGTTACAATACCATGAGCCAATACAACGATTTATTAATACCACACACCCAAAATTGTAACCAATGTTCATATTATACATGTTCATATGCCATTTTTTCTTTAATTAATAAATTTAATTAAAATGGTAGAAACAACATAAGTACTTTTGATATAAATCTCAACCTTTGATATGTGACTACTACCAAGAATATTCTAGAATATTTGAGGTTAAATCCCTACCATCCACTTAATAATTATTGATAATTAAATTAAAATAACCCTATTCCAAAATTAACCTAGCACAACTATATAAATTAAATGACTGATAAACATTGATATCCATTAGTCCATGATAAACATCAAAACACTTACCCCATGATAGATCTCACATTCTCCATATTAAAAAATCCTAAAAATTAACTTAAATTATAATTTTATGTTATATTATTATTATTTTGTAAGTTGGACATTGGTGAGGCTACATCATCGTCATGACCAAGAATAGCACCATAATAGGGCAATGAATTGATGTAACTAGCAGTGCCTTAATAACACACACATTCACCCTTTATCCAAGACCTTGTGAACTATGTTAAACTAGAAATTGCACCACATGTTGCAAAGGAAACCCCGTAAGACGCTAGCATATAAAACAATAGCATAAAAGAAATAAGTGAAACTTTTATACAATTTTGTTTCTTTACTGGCATTTCTTTTTGATCATATGTTATGTTTGAGGGAGATTCCAACGAAGCCAATATTCTAGAACATGTTCAAAATAAAGGTAATGCACAACAACTCCTCCACATGATTTATGAAAACCATTTTAGAATATAAGTAGTTTTTAAGTTTTTTTAAAGTGTTTGAGATGATTTACCTAATCTCTTTAGATCAAATATATCATATAATAACATGAAATTTTCCACTTAAAGGCCTTTGTGTTGCTAAGCAACTTTAAGTCACCTAAACACACTATAAGTTCACATAAATAGATTTTTTGTTTACAGAGGGTGTCCTTTTGTTGGTCTTGACATATAAATGAAAAAATTCAGTTTGGTATCACTTATGTTTATTGCATGATATTGCTTTTGGAACTTATTAGCAATTAGATGAGGTGATTAAAGTTGAGAATTATTTAGCCACTCACTTGAATTTTCAATCGATAATTCCTTTGGGTGTTTGGGACCCTCGAGGCAATTATTCTAACCTCACTTCACTTTATCATTAGTATAGAAATGAAATTGATTCCTTTCATAGAAAATATTGTTTCAGTATCCAAGTGGGATGTAAAAACATACCTGATTCATTTCAAAGAAAGTATTGTCAAGTATTTGTATCCTAGGATATAAAAATGAATCTGATTGATTTCAAAGAAAAAATGGTCAAGTTAGTATCCAAACAGGATGTGAACGATGGTGATTCTTTAATTAATATACACGCATAAAGTGTCGTTGTTTTCTAGTTATGCTAGCTACTTTCTTGATGTGTTGATTCCATCTTGGGCCTACTATGGAATTTGGAGCTTAAACAGTAATGAATTTTGATGTTTTATTAGGCCTTTGCCTAAATTTGACATTTAAGGAAATGTGAAGTTTATCCAAATTTGACAATAAGAAGTATGAAATTTTTTATTTGTATACTATGGCGGGTTTGGTTATGGTTTTATTTTGTGTTTAGTGGTTCTCAACCCTTGTTACCATTAATCTAGTTGAATCTGGAATGTATGCACTCTTGATACATATTAAATTGTTTCATTGGTGGTAAATTCTCCAAATGTAATTAACATGACACCAAACTAAACTATAAACTATCTGATCATATCAAAAGAATTACACAAATTGAAACAAAATATCTGTATAAATCACTAAAATTGAACCAAACAACATATCTAAACTATAAAAACACATGGATGACCTACTGATAGTAATAAGCATGATAAGAAAGCATTCACCAGTCATTCACCTAAATTTTCACATAACCAGTTAAAGAAACCATCAATACAACATTCCCAACATCATAAGCATAACCCAGACCATGAACATGACAAAGAAAACAAAGCCTATGCTCAAATTGCCACAAGTTCATGATAAAGTTAAACTTCTATGGTATATAAAAAATCTACATCACTCTTTTGAAAAAATTCATTAATAGCTAATCATCATTGCATTTATCAAAATGAATAGAACCAATAACATTAGAAACAACAAGGGAAGATATTATAGCAACAACCCTTCACATCGAAAAAGAAAATCCACCTAGTACTAAATTCAAAACCATGCTCAAAACCCATTGTGTGAGTAACAAGTATAATTGGACAAGGAACAATTAAAATTATAAATATGCATGTACTTGACATCTAACTGTTGTGCAAGTTCACCCAGCTCATAACGTTGGCCAATACCAACATCTAAATGATTGTGAGCATCCCTAATAATCATCTCTTAGGTGTCGGGAAATCACAATTGACTGCGGTGAATTTGGTGAACAAGAATGTGGCAGCGTACTTTCCCAACACCAACATCACGACCATTTCCGTGGGCGGTGAAGTTCGCACAACAATCCCCAACGTCGCCCTCATTGTTGAGCCTCGAATTTGTCAAAATTTTGTTGATGAAACCATCCATTTTCACATAATTCCATTCACCCATTGTCATCAGTTTTAACCATATTTCTTCATAAATGAACCAAATTCCCGCATACATGTTTACATGGTTTATTATTATTATTTCTATTATTTTTAATGAATTAAAGAGAATTATGCATGATTTTACTAATGATAGTTTGACAGTTCAAGTTTCTACAATTTTTTCAGCTGTCTCCATGGTTGGGATAGTAGCACCATTCTATAATGAAATCCAACACATGGAAATTGTTTCTAGAAGTTCTAATATGGATTTTTGTTGTTCAAATTCCACCCATCTCACACATGTGGACCTCCAGGCAAAGATCAAGGGAAAATCATAGCAATTTTGACTAGTAAACTTTAAATGCATTTTCAGAGCAAAATAAAGCAAATCTCACAAAAAAAATAAGGGTTTTGTGTAGCACGGGTCCAATTAAGTTCTGCATGAGAAATTTTCTTAAATTCATTACCATTTGGGAGATATTTCATGTTCTTTGGAGCCCTATTTTGGAGTTGTGTGAGCAAACATTGCGCCCATGTGTCAATAAACGCCTAGTCAAGCAAACAAAGGTTGGAATAGATTGTGCTTCATCAAATTCGTGAAAAATAGGTGTCCATTCAGTTATGATCTTTAGCCATATGAACCTCCATGAATTTACATTGCAACCCCTATATAAACACTCCATTGAAACAAAGCGGGGAGGTTAATTTTCTGAAGCATATTGTGAAGTTTTAAAACTCTGTTTTTCATGTAGGTTTTAACCTTGTACCTAAATTATCTGCAAGCTAATCTTAAAAATAGAAATAAACAATAGAGAGAGAATAAAACATAAAACATATATATAGAGAGATTTTCCCCTTGATCCCAAATCGGAACTACCAGCTTGATTTTTCATTATATTCCTTTTAGTGTTACAACACATATATACATGCCGAAGCATTCATAAACCTCAATCCATTAACCTTGGATTAGAAAATAATTGTAGTTCACTTGACCGGATCTACAAAATACTAGGGGCCAAAAACCATCATGTCCCAAAACCATGTGCAAACCCATGCACAAAACTATGGGTGGGTCCACCCACCGAAAATAGGGTCCAATTTTTTTTTTCTTGGGGTGCTGCCCTGGACCCCGAACAAAGGGGGATACTGCCCCCCCTGTGACACAACGTACAAAGGGGGCTATCTCCCCCCTGTGGCCCCCCTGTGCGTGCAACTAATCGTGGAAAGAATATAACACATACCCAACATTCTCCCACTTGTTGTTTTCTTTCCGCAGGGGGTCATGAGAGAGCTTAGTCATTAGTCCAGCTCTGCTACACCCATTTTTTCTCTAAACCAAGGGAAATTTTGAGTTCTTACAAAATTCATCAATGAATCTGAAACATTCTTCAAAGTGTTCACCTTTACCAGCAACACCATTTTATCCTCAACAATATCTCTCACAAAGTGATATTGAACATCAATGTGCTTTGTCTTTGAATGATAAGCAGGGTTCTTAGCCAAGAAAATTGCACTTTGGCTATAATAGTCTATCCTTATAGCTCGCTACACCAACCCCATACTTGAACACAATATCTGCACCAAACTGCTTTCTTGCTTGCATGAGTGGCTACCATGTATTCTACCTATGTAGTTGAAAGAGCCACTACAAAGTGTCTTTTACTCATGCAACTGATTGCACCTCCAAATAGGCTAAACACATACCCACTTGTAGATCTTCTTTGGTCCACATCTCCCGCTCAGTCTGCATCAACAAAACCACGGATGTCCAAAACTTTGTCCAATCCTGGTCTTCCTTGGTAGCACAAACCATAATCACTAGTGCCACGCAAATATCTAAAAACCCACTTCACTGTTGTCCAATGCTCCTTCCCTGGTTTTGACATAAACCTGCTCAATACTCCCACTGCATATGCAAAGTCTGGTCTAGTATAGACCATTTCATACATCAGGCTACCCACTGCACTTGCATATGGAACACAAGAAATATCCTCCTCTTCTTCTTGTGCCTTGGGACACTGTTCAGTAGACAAATTTACACCTACAGGAATAGGAACCTTCACTGGTTTACTATCCTGCATATTGAACCTCTGCTATATAGTCTCGACATACTTCCTTTGGTTTAACTAGAGCTTCCTCTTTGCCCAATCTCTCTTAATTTCCATGCCCAAAATATAGTTTGCAAAACCAAGATATTTCATGTTGAATTTGGAGAACAATTGGGTCTTCAAATCCTGGATAATTTCTTTGTCATTTCCAATCAGCAACATATCATCCACATACACAACCAAATAAATAACATGGTCACCAATTAATTTAAAATACATAGAGTGATCCTCTTTGCTTTTGGTGAAGCCAAGTCCCCGTATATAGGTATCAAATTTATGATACCACATCCTTGGTGACTATTTTAACCCATATAGAGACCTTTTTAACCTGCATACATGTTCTTTCTTACCCTTCACCACAAAGCCTTCAGGTTGCTTCATGTAGATATCCTCTTAGAGATCCCCGTGAAGAAATCATGTCTTCACATCCATTTGTTCTATTTCAAAATAAAATGCATCAGCAACAAATAAAAGTAATCTAATAGAAGTAACCTTGGCAATAGGAGAAAAAATATCACCAAAATCAATTCCTGGCACTTGGGAATAAAATTTTGCTACCAATCGAGCTTTGTATTTCTCCACCTTGCTTTCTACATTGATCTTCTTCTTAAACACCCATTTTATCCTGATGGGCTTCCTTCCAACCGACAACTCCACCAAATTCCATGCCTCATTTTAGTGCAAGGATGCGATTTCATCAACCATGGACTCCTTCCAGATTTTTCCATCCTCTGAATCCACTGCCTCCCTGATAGTTCTGGGATCATCATTATTTATAGTTAAGGAAAATTTTGAATAGAAAGCAAATGGAATATACCTTTCTATTTGCCTTCTTTCCTGAAGTGATCTTCTCACAACTGGAGTTTGTGGTTCTTCCTCTTTTGAATATTCTTCTGTTGTAGAGTCTGATTCATCCTCCTTTAGCTCAAACTCTATCTTCTTAGGTTCCTTTGGTAGGAATTCATGTTTAAAAACATCTTACACCTCTCTAAACACCACGTCTCGGCTGTATACAACCTTCCTTGTTTATGGGTTCCAAAGCTTGTAACCTTTTAAACCATCCTTATACCCAATAAAGATGCACCTTTCAGATTTATTATCCAACTTGGTCCTTTTCTCCTTTGGAACATGTACATATGCATCACATCCAAATACCCTCAGATGTGAAAGAGAGGGTTTCTTACCAGTCCATATCTCATGTGGAGTCTTTTCCTCTAATGCTAATGAAGGTGATCTGTTAACCAGGTAACACGCAGTCTCCACTACTTTTGCCTAGAATTCCTGTCCTAACCCGGTACCACTGAGCATGCTTCTTGCCTTTCCATCAACATTTTGTTCATTCTTTCTGCAACTCCATTTTGTTGAGGTGTGTATGGATTAGTCTTTTGCCATACTATACCACACTTCTTACAGAATTCTTCAATTTCCTTCTTGCAAAACTCTCCACCATTATCTGTACTCAACACCTTTTTCTTCTTCTCTGTCTGGTTTTCCACCAGAGC
The DNA here is from genome assembly GCA_034641835.2 of Pinus albicaulis. Classification (NCBI taxonomy): domain Eukaryota; kingdom Viridiplantae; phylum Streptophyta; class Pinopsida; order Pinales; family Pinaceae; genus Pinus; species Pinus albicaulis. The sequence goes on along the minus strand of CM076570.1, from coordinate 1,085,610,299 downwards.
CCTAAATTCTTTAAATCTGTCAAAGACTTCAGATTTGTTGCTCAAGAAATATATCCATGTATTCCTTGAGAAGTCATCTATGAATGAAACATAGTACACAAAATTTTCCAGTGATGGAACCGACACAAATCCAAACACATCACTATGCACAAGCTCTAGTATCTTGTTCGCCCTCTTAGCACCAGAAGGAAAACTCACCCGATTCTGCTTCCCATATACACAATGTTCACAGAAATTGAAATCCACAGAGCAATTAGACATACCTTCTACCATACCATTTCTATACAGTATCGGAAGGCCCTTCTCTCCAATATGTCCAAGACTTTGATGCCATAGCTTGGTCTTTTCTCCAGAGACTGCTGGGCTTTCTGTTCCACTTTCAGGAACCACAAAACTGTTGCACCCATTAATAATGGTGCTACCCTGAAGCTTATACATAGTTCCAATATGAACTCCCTGCATTAATACTAGTGCTCCCCAAACCATCTTGCAAGTATCTTTCTCGAACACTGTTTTTACACCTGCATGATCCATCTTTCTTACAAAAATCAGATTTATCGCCAATGCAGGAATATGAAGAACACCAGGAAGTGTTCTAATCCTTCCACCTTGCAGCTTCAACTTGAATTTTCCACGTCTGACGATTTTGGCCTTCCTATCATCCCTTAAGAAGACACCACCACAATCATACTTCTCATACTCGCAGAACCAGTCCCTATGGGGAGTGAAGTGAAAGGATGCACCTGAGTCAATCAACCATGCCTCATTACCTACATTTTTATTTTAAGAAGAAGCCAAATACACATCCCCACCTTCATCCGAGGTGGTTTTTGCCTCTGCAAAAGGAGCATCAACAGATCCCTTTCCTTTCTCAGGAGCTTTAGATCTGCAGTCCTTTTTGTAGTGCCCTTCCTTTCCACATTTCCAGCACACCTTTACAAAATTTCCTGGAGATTTATATCTCCCTTTAGATTTAGATCTCCCACTCGAAACCTTATTCTTGTTTATGTTCTGGGACCTCCCTTGTACAGATAAGGCATATCCATTCTGGCTCTCCATATTTCTCTGTCTCATTTCCTCCGACAACAAGGCTGAGACAATGTCATCAAAATTCAAGGTAGTTGTATTGCTACCTATTGCAATAACCAGACTGTCCCACGAATTTGGTAGAGAACACAAAAAACTGATGCACTTATCTTCATCTAAGATTTTAATATCAACATATAACAACTGAATTACCACTGTATTGAAGGCATTCTGATGCTCTGTCATCGAGTCTCCATCCTTCATCCTCAGGTTATACAACTTTTTTCGTAGGAACAATTTATTCACCGGAGACTTAGATTGGTACAAAGTCTCTAGCTTGTCCCACAAAATATTTGCCGTAGCTTCCCCAGATACATTCAATAATACTGAATCTGAGACACACAACCATATTGTTCTCTTTGCCTTCCGATCCAATTTCTTCCATTCTTCATCAAACATTGTTGTTGGTTTAGTACCCGGATCTACCGTGATCCACTGATCTTTATCCACCAGAAGATCCTCCATCTTGAGCTTCCCCAACTCAAAACTCTAACCATTAAATTTCTTGATCTCTATCTTTCCACTGCTCGCCATCTTATTTCACTGCAAGAATCGATCCTGCAGATCTCCCACTGAACAGGGTATACCACAAGCCCGAGAAAAAAATCTCTCAGCAGCAAAGGCGTCCCCTTGAAGCCGAAACATCTCTGATACCAAATGTAGGTTTTAACCCTTTACAAAAATTATCTACAAATGAATCTTAAAAAAAAAATAAACAATAGCAAGAGAATAAAACATAAAACATAAATACACAGATATTTTCCCCTCTATCCCAAATCGGGACTACCGACTTGATTTTTCATTATATTCCTTTTAGTGTTACAACACATATATACATGCCGAAGAATTCATAAACCCAAATCCATTAACCCTGGATTATAACATAATCATAGTTCCCTTGATCGAATCTACAAAATATGAGGGGCCGAAAACCATCATGCCCCAAAACCATGTGAAAACCCATGCACAAAACCATGGGCGGGTCTGCCCACTGAAAAAATGGGTCCAAAATTTTTATCCTAGGGTGCCGCCTCGGACCCCAAATAGGGGGGGCTGTCGCCCCCCCTCTAACCCCCCTGCTACACCCAACACAATGTATAGGGGGTTCTATCACCCCCCCCTTTAACCCCCCCGCGCGTGCAACTAATCATGGAAAGAATTTAACACATACCCAACAATTTCATTCATTTTTAATGAAGAAGTACCTTGAAGACTTGATGCGCAACTAACTGTTGGAGTAAATATTTGACCGCCTGTTTGTGGAGGGCCCTTGCAAACAGTGAAGGTTCTACATTTTATGTTTTTAATGTAGTTGTTTTCATGTTTTCATTTTATCATTTGATGTAGTTATTTTCAGAATTCCAATTTGTCATTTGACGTAGTTTTTTCTAGAATTCTAATTTGTGATTTGTTGTAGTTACTTCCAGAATTTAATTTTTTTATTTGATGTAGATGATTTCATAAGTATTCTTTTATCATTTGATGTAGATTCATCAATCTTTCCTTTCGAATTGTCAAATTGCAGAGGATTCATAGTTTTACTTCTAAAGAAAAAATGATTTATTTTAGAGTAGTTTTACAAGTTCATGAGTAGTTTATTTCAAGAGCATGGGTGATTTATTTTCAGATCATAAGTGATTGAGTGATTTCCTTTCAAAATATGAGTGCGTTCCTTTCAGTTCATGATTGATTTATTTTCAAGAGTTATTGTGATTTCTTTACAAGTTTCATTGCCATAACATTTCATTTAAAAAACATATAAATGTTTAAATTCCCTTTTCTAGAATTCGATTTTATCTTCATGCACAATACTGTTAGAGAACAAGAATTTTTAGAGACTAACAAATAAATTAGTTAAGATTTATTCATAAGATAGATAATGTTTGTTTCAGCTTTTACAAAGTAGAAAGCATGTTAATTTTTAGAACTTAGTTGTAATTTAAATTTATCAATTTCATTAGGAACATAAGAATAAAAACATCCTTAGAAGTAATCTCTACAAATCCAATCATCACACAAATAAACTAAATGAATAAAAGAGGCTTCTAGCACAGATTGTGCACTTTCACTTCACAAGTTTGCCAACTCCGGTTGATAATTTATGTAATCAATTTAAGACAATTAAATTTACCAAACATTTTGGCGCCGTTGCCAAGGAAGTGTAAATGGGAGCCTTTTTTTATTTCTTAAAAAAAAAACTTCAATCACCTATCACCCCCACTATATCACGTGGTGTAGTAAGAGCCACACATCCACATCATGAATTATTATTTTTGTAGGTAGAAGAAGGGGTGACAAATAAGGTTGAAGAAATGGATGGAGGTGATGATGATAAGGGAGATCCTTTGGGATTTCCCATTCAAGAAACTGATATCAACGTTCAAATGAAGAACATCCCTCCATCCGTACTTCCTAACTTCAAAGGTATGAGATCAGAAGACCTGTAAACATTTCTTTTTGAATTTGAAATAATTTGTAGATCTTATGGATACTCATTACACATTCAAAAATTGAATTTGTTTCCGGCAACATTAAAGGATAGAGCTCTTAGATGGTTCATGACATTGGGAAAAAATTCTATAAGGACATGGGATGAAATGAACAAGTATTTTTGGAAAAATATAAAGATTATTGCATACACCATGACCTTAGAAATGAAGTCTTTAAGATGAACCAAAAGAAGATGAAAGCCTAGAAGATTTAGTGGAGAGATTTACTTATAATATCAAAAGAACTAAATTGCATAATTTAGGATCAACCACATTAAAAAATCTCCTACTAAATGCTATAAAGGATGAATGGAGTGATCTTCTTAATCTGGTGGGAAAAGGAGATGTCTATCAATTGTCATTTAAAGTTATTTGTGAACTGTGTAAGAATATATCAAGAGGAAAAGAAAAGTATGTAAGATCCTCTCAAGGTCCATTTATGGCAAGAGTAACTAAATCGACATCAGGATTGGTAAGTCAAAATGAACTTAACAATTTGCTAAACATTCTTGGTAATTTAAATGAACAAATTGACATGCTGAGAATGAAAAATAAGCAAAAATTTGAAAATGTTGCTTTATTTTTCCTTAAATGTACAAATAATTTTTTTTGCATGAATGTCCACTTGATAACATTAAAATTTGTAAAATTTGCGCAAGATCACATACTACTGAAGATTTACCATCATTACCAGGGTTGAAGGCAGTTTACTAGAACGATAATGGAGTGAATCATGAAAAAGAGAAACTCTTTTATGTAGCTCCAAGAGGACTATGGCAGCCTCATCAACCCAATATGATGCAATATCCTTATGCACAATCTCAAGGTTATGCACAACAATCTCAAAGTAACTGGAAAATACCCTTGCCTTGGTAACCTTGGACATCTCAATCCCAACCTCAAAACCAACCTTGGAAACCTTGGCCATCTCAATCCCAACCTTAAAACCAATCTTCGCAATAAAGTTGGAAAATTCCCTACAAAGGAAATCCACCATATCCTCAATACCATTATCAATCTTATCAATACCATTAACCTCAACCACGACATCAATTTCACCATAAATCGACCTTGATTCAACCTTTCCTATTACCAACCACACAAGCACCTCAAATATCCGTTCCCACTCTACTACCAACACAACCATTTCGAACCCCCAACAATAAAACACCTTAATCCACTTACAATTTTGAGGTATTGCAAAATGGTTCACTAGCTGCCATTGAAGAACACCAACCATAAGAAGAAGTTTTAGATAAGGTCCAAGAATCATGGATGCCTGTTGATAAAGGGCAGTTGTTGGAACTTGAGATTAAAAATTTTCTTGCATGCCTATCACTAGATTCTATGAATGAAGATCACATCTCTGAAGACTTGCATGACATGAAAAGAGGAAGTGAAGGAATACAAGATTACATTGAATCTTAGTTCAGGGTAGTCATCAGATCCCAATGCTCAATTCTTCAGTTACATCTTCTGACATCATCTCAATCAAGGCAATTGGTCTCCCATATACTGGTAAAAATCAAAGAGTATATTTCAAACCTGCATAGGTGTTTAGCTATCATATTGTTACAGACATAGTTCCATTGGAAGTATTCATATACTTGAACAAGATTTCCTTTTTCAAGTAGAGTAGGAAATATAAAAAATAAAAATAAAAAGTAAAGAGAAAAATAAGTCCTGTTGTGAAAACCAGCTTTTTGGCGCAATTGGACATGAGCTTTGCTTGAAAACCAAGCAACTGGCGAGAAAATTTCATAATAAGTCTGCAATTTCATGACGGTTTCAATCTTTTATTATGGTTCTTCAAATCATTTTTGGTTTTATGCTCGAGTTGGATGAGGTGGAGTTCCTTAAGGTCCACCTTCCAATAGATCTTGTCCCATCAACCTCAACACCTTATTTGGGATCAAGATCAAAGATTATTTGGAGTGCCTTGGAACTTGCATACATCAATGGAAAGCCTCCTCATTGACAATAATGGGAATACAACAATGTCTCTTGATTGTCAGATATTGCAAGTGACTCGACTTTAACACATTCATTCATCCCTGTCAAGATGCACTCAGGTACCTTGAAACTCATTTACATTATTGATGAGTGGTCTCGCATTGGTTAACGATTTTCATCATTGATCGGTAATCCAATGATTTCTTCCCATGCTCAACTTCGACACTTTCATTCGCATGGTAAGAATTGTACCATGAAATTTGGCTTTGATGAAGGCTAATGGTTTTATGGAATCAACAACAACTTGCAACAATACATTTTTTTGGTTTCTTGTAGCAACATATTCATCTTTTTTTCATTCAACAATAGCATGATGGCACCATTACAACACTTTTTCATTCATTTTCATTTTCAAGAAAAATAATAAATTTGGGCCTATTTAAGTCAATATGAAATATGTTTCATGGTTTCTACTTCAACATGCAGTACACAATCCAAATCAGCAGTTCAAACTCGGAGAAAACAATTTTCTCCCAAAATTGATATTTTTTGCAACAATTGCAGAAAGTTGCAGTTTTTACAGCTATTGCTGTAGCAACTTGTTCCAAAGGTAGTTTTGGCCTGAATATTGCAAGAGGTTGGAGCAGAAATAAAAAAATCCGAGCTTATGGGTTTTATCAGAATATAGTAAATTGAGTGAGACGTGGGAAAAATTAAAAAAAAAGTGCAATTTTGCAGGACATTTCGGCAAGTTTTAAAGACATATTTTCATTTTTCACCATTTTGGAAAAAATTGGGCAAATTTCGGTATGTTTGCACAAAAAAGTATTTTCTTCATCAAAATGGGATTCTGAAGGCATGTGGCGGTAGGAAATATAAAAATACACAGTTTACCTTTTGAATCACTCAATTTTGCCTTAAAATGAGTTCGTGGCATATGTTTTTGTTGCAACATTGGGCAGCGTGAAGGGAGAAACAAGACAAAAATTGATTTGATCATAACTTGCAAAACGTGCATCTGTTGGGCCTGAAAATTTTATGGTAAATGCATTGAGGTAGTGTAAATGAGAATAGACAATTTCAGAAAATTCCAGTGTGTTATTTTCATGAAATTTTCCACTTTAACTTATAGCCATTTATCATTTTTTTCGAGATCTGTGCACCCATTGGCTTAGCTATTTTGTGGGAAGATGCATAATATTAATAGTAACAACCTCAGAAAGTTTTAGTAGAATCTGATTTACCATTTGAGATAAATTGGAAAAACAAATTTGCTACATGAAAAAGATACATTTTGTGGAGCAAGGTCAAAGTGGAGGTCAACGCATCATGGAGCAGAGTACCTGAGCCAAATCAACACAAAATCAGCCATGAAATCGTGTTCTCTTCTCCAATTCCAAAAGGAAAACTTGAGGTAAAACTAGCCTTAAACTTTTTAATTTGTTAAAAATTCTAGAAATTTTGATGAAAAGCTATTGTAAACATGTAGTTCCAATTTTTCTCCCATTATTTTTTGTCATACCTTTTAACAACCAATCCCACTAGTTATGATTGATTCTTTATAAAAAAAGTCCCACCACCCATGCAATCATCTCATTGTTTTCCATGGTCATAATGATGTTCTTCTAAGCTTTCACCACTCTCTTGTTTAAACTTTCTCTTCTTGTTAATCCATGCTTTCCTTAATGGTCCATCAACATGATGTTCTTGAGAAAAAGAATTATTTTACAAATAGAAAAAATTGACTTCATGGTACATGTTTGTAGCACATGATCAAAAATTACATGGAACACTTAAATTATGTGTCATATTGCTCCTTTTCAGATTTTTAATGGAAGCCAAGAAATCATGAGTACAAAGCCACAAGAAGAAGATTGTAGCAAGGCTTTGTTCACACACTCTTGAAATCACTTGGAAGCATATTTTAGGCTTTGATGATTTGTATAACCCTCAACAAAAACTCTTATTTTTTTGTTATGTGCAACTCATCTTGTCAAAAGCTTCACATTGGGAAGTCTTATTCATTCATTAGTTTGTGAGTTCTTGAAGAAACTATTTGATAACATTCTTGAAATATGATTGGTTGTTATGCATGGAAGATAAGAATACAATAATTATGGCCTGCAATATATGACCATTTCCAGCCATACTAGTGGGATGAACTTCACAAGGATGGAAAGCACATTCTATAGATGGAGTAAAAGTCTTGATGTGTTCTTCGCAATATGGTATTCTACAAGGCTTGAACAGTTTGAGCACAATTAAAATATTGACAAGTACTTGGGCATCCTTTCTGTTATCACTCTGCCAGATTCCCGAGGTTGAAGAAGGAATCCCAATAGAGGTAATCAAAAACCAAGATTTTGAATGGATAGCTAGCCCTATCAAGCTGGAGAGGCTCTCTCCAAAAGGGTCACAACCAGGAGGGCTAGAGCAATTAGGGTTTTTAGGCTAGATATAGAGTGCAAGGGATTGTTTGAATTGATTTTTTTGGGGAATCATTAGATGAAGGAATTAGGTCAAGGAAATCTAGGTCAGGGAAAATGAGTTAGGGTTGCAGGGATCAATGGGGCAAGGTAGGTAAAATGAATATCACTTGAAGAGGATTGTTATGGAATGGTGTTGGAGCTGTAATAAGGCTAAGAAAAACATAGGAGATGTATTTTTCTCAGATAGAAGAAGATGAAAAAAATATGATCAGTGCTAACATGTATTCTGATTATTAAAACTTGTAAAAGATCATAACATAGAAATGAAGTGAACAAGAATACAATACTTTCAAACATATGATACTGAAGAAGAAACAATGATAGATATTCAATACCACAAGTATCCCATAAAAGTAGTTGCAACTCCTCTTTATTAGCTGACCAAACTAAGTACAAAAGTTTCCTTGATCAACTAGCAAACATCAAATTGATTCCAACCCTTCACTAGTGTGAACAAAAGATATAAATAGACATCAAAACAAGCTTCACTCATCCTCAGGGGTCAAATCCATGAGGTGAGGATGAGATCCACTAATTTCTGAATTGAAAACTGAAGTGTAGGGTGGTCCAAGTGACTCACTCCTTATTACATTAAACTGATTCATCATGACTCATTAATGACTTTAACCCTATGAATCTACCCTAGGTAAGTAATCCTTGACATAATTAAATTTTACCATGATCAATTACATGAGTAGAAAGAGGATTTACTGAATACAAGTAAAAAATGGAGAAAAATTTTGAATAAAACAACAAACTTGACATTTGCACCATCCACTATGCATTTGCGCCATTTCTGGACATTTGCACCATCCTAGTTCAGGGCCTGTTTTGGAGGCTTTCCCGGTGTCCAAATGAGGCCCAAGATAGCTTGTTGGAAAGCCCTGCCTATGCTTTTTCTACATCTGCCTCAAGTTCAGAAAATGGAGGTCATTTCCCCCCTCAAAAATCCAATCTCCCAAGACTGGTATTTGCACAGCGCCAAGGTGAAAAAAGGGGCATAACGGTCATTTTTGGTGGTTTTTTGGGCTTTTCACCCATGAAAAATGAAAAACAAGGCTGGAAACATGGTTTTATGATATGTATGAGTCATTATGCATCAAATGGTATCTTTCTTCTCCTAAAAAATTGTGCCAATTAAATGCCCAATTTTCTGCTAATTAAATGCCTCAAAAAACATATAATTTTACAGAATTTGACAAAAAGTTGAAAAATGCTCCAAAATATGGGAATGGATGAGGTAGGTGTATCTAAGCTTGTAGGGAAGCCTCAGAAAGGATGTCCAAATTCTTTTCCTCCTCCTTAGTCAAATCCTCAATTTTAGCATTGGCTCTTTTGAGCTTGGCCAATGCAATTTTCTCTTTCTAGGCACGAAGTTAGGCCTTTCTCCTCAAAAAGTCATTGTCCTTGATGGCCTTCTCCAACAGATTCTCCAAGTGTTGGTTGGCTCTATCAAGCCATTGTTCCCTGCTCTGGTTGATTTCTATGGCAAGCTGCTCATTTAGGGTTAGCTGGTCAACTAGCTCAACTTCCCTTTATCTCTCTAAAGCTAGAGCTCTTTTCAACCCTCTAGTTCTAGGTTTTTGCCTTGGTACCTATTCTTCTTCCTCATCCAGCAAACCATACTTCTCCAATGCTTCATCTAACATGACTTTTGCCTTTTGAGCCTCTCTTTTAGCAGTGAAGTACTTTACCTCATCAATGACCTGCTTGGTTTTCAACTGCTCATTTTATTTCTCAAGAAATTTTATAACATATAGCCCTGTCAAGATTAGTCTGTAACTCTCTAATCTTGGCATCCTTAGCTTTGATTGCTACATTTGTGATTTTGTCTTCTTCATCTTTTCTAGGTCAACAATCTGAAATTCATGCTCAGTTTCATGACTGTCCTCCTCATCATGAATAAGTGGCTCAATGACCCTCTCTTTACCTTTATCTACCTGCTATGTTGATGATGAAGGCATGGCCCCTTTCACTCCAAGTGAAGCAAACACATGCTTATAACCTCTCTGGTAGGTTTTTCGCAATGGCTCAACCTCAACCAAGCTAGCCCACTTAGGCTCAATGTCATTTATCCTGCTAGGTGACCCAAAATCATGATAAGATGGCGAAGAAGTTTCATAATGAGATGGAGATGAAGGGTCATGATGAGATGGATATGAAGGAGGTAAAGGGGACTGATCTAATGATGATGAGCGAATGATGGGTTGAGATGATGAAGGGACACGTTGTGCATGCTGAATGGATGGCTCAATGAAGACATAATTGGCTATGAAGGTGCTCCAAGCAATGTTCAGCTGATCAAGATGGTGGAGGACTATGATTTTTATTAGGGAGTGATGGAACAAGATTTTCATTTGTTGTTCATAATTCTTCTTCTAAGAAATGTAGGCCATATTCTCTATACTCCATAAAATATAATGGGGTATGTTAAGCATCCTTACCCTAGTGAAGTGCATCAAAAGCCGAATGTGATATGAATAGAGCCTTGAAAATATGCCTTCACATGATAAATATTTCATTATAATATTCATCACAGGTGCATATCTATCCAAGGGGTGTGAAAAAGGGAAATATCTCCTTGTTTGATTTTGATGTCTTGGTTTGAGGAAGAAGTCATAATCTTGTTTCTTCAATCTACCTTTCTTGAACCATTTCTCCCCAACATTAGGGATCCCTGTAGCATCTGAAATGACAGTAGTAGATAAGGTGAAAGTGACCCCAGCTAATTCAAATTGATTGTCATGGAGTCCTGATATGAACAGTCTAGTCAATGACTTGACTTCCATGATTGACTTTTACTGAGATAAGACATGGTGAAATGAACTTTTCAAAAGTTTTATTATGCTCAACAAGACATGAAGGTGAGCCAACAAATGTGATTTTCTAAGGGAAAGTGAAGTTTTATTGAGTAGGACTACCATTAGTGAAACAATTTTTAGCATGACTTAATGGAATGATATAAAATTTTTAGAGCGGGACGCCTAAAATGAGAATAAAAAGAGTGATTTTGATCATTGATGGCAGAATGCATATTCTCACACTAACACTTTATTTTCACACAAGTTGCATATAATAAATAATGAAGGGTTGGATAAAAGTGCATTTTACTCAGATAAAGGGTCAATATTACTCTCTTGAAGCTTTGGTCAAGGATTTAGTTGAAATGGCAGAATAAAGGAACGCAATGAATCAGTTGGATTATGAAAATTTACAATGCTTTCTTTGCACAAGGACATGAAAAATCTCCGATGTGGGGGAATGTTGAGCCTCCAATTTTTCATAATTTTGTTGATGAAACCATCCATTTTCGCATCATTCCATTCACCCATTGTCATTATTTTTAACCATATTTCTTCATAAACACATCAAATTCCTGCATACATGTTTACATGGTTTATTATTATTATTTCTATTATTTTTAATGAATTAAATAGATTTATGCATAGTTTTACTAATGATAGTTTGATAGTTCAAGTTTCTACAGTTTCCGCAACTGTCTCCATGGTTGAGGTAGTAGCACTACTCTAGAATGAAATCCAATACATGGAAATTGTTTCTAGAAGCTCCAATATGGATTTTTGTTAGTCAAATTCCACCCAGCTCACACATGTGGACCTCTAGGCAAAGATCAAGGGAAAATCACAACATTTTTGACTAGTCAAATTCAAACGTGTTTTCTGAGCAAAATAAAGCAAATCTCGCAAAACAAAAAATGTGTTTTGTGTAGCACAGGCCCAATTAAGTTATGCATGAGCAGTTTTCACGAATTCGTTACCATTTGGGAGGTATTTCAGGTTCTTTGGAGCCCTATTTTGTAGTTGCGTGAGCAAACAATGCACCCATCTTTCAATAAACACCCAGTCAAGAAAACAAAGGTTGGAATGGACTGTGCTTCATCAAATTCATGGAAAATAGGTGTCCATTCAGTTATGATCTTTAGCCATATGAATCTCCATGAAGTTACATTGCAACCCCTATATAAACACTCCATTGAAACAAAGAGGGGAGGTTAATTTTCTGAAGCATATTGTGAAGTTTTAAACTCCATTTTTAATTCATTTTTAATGAAGAAGTACCTTGAAGACTTGATGCGCAGCTAATTTTTGGATTAAATATTTGACCGCCTGTTTGTGGAGGGCCCTTGCAAATAGTGAAGGTTCTGCATTTTATGTTTTAATGTAGTTGTTTTCATGTTTTCATTTTATCATTTGATGTAGTTATTTTCAGAATTGACGTAGTTGTTTCCAGAATTCCAATTTGTCATTTGTTGTAGTTACTTCTAGAATTTCATTTTGTTATTTGATGTAGATGCTTTCATAAATTTTCTTTTATCATTTGATGTAGATTCATCAATATTTCCTTTCGAATTTTCAAATTGCAGAGGATTCATAATTTTACTTTAGAGCAGCAGTGATTTATTTTAGAGTAGTTTTACAAGTTCATGAATAGTTTATTTCAAGAGCATGAGTGATTTATTTTCAAAACATTAGTGATTGAGTGATATCCTTTCATCATATGAGTGCATTCTTTTCAATTCATGAGTGATTTCTTTTCAAGAGTTATAGTGATTTCTTTACAAGTTTCATTGCCATAACATTTAATTTAAAAAACATAAAATGTATAAATTCCCTTTTCTAGAATTTGATTTTATCTTCATGCACAAGACCGATAGAGAATAAGAATTTTTAGAGACTAAAAAATAAATTAGTTAAGATTTCTTCATAAGATAGAGAAAGTTTGTTTAAGTTTTTACAGAGTAGAAAGCATGTTGATTTTTAGAACTTAGTTGTAATTTAAATTTATCAATTTCATTAGGAACATAAGAATAAAAAAATTCTTATAAGTAATCTCTACAAATCCATTCAACACACCAATAAACTAAATGAATAAAAGATGCTTCTAGCATATATTGTGAACTTTCACTTCACAAGTTTACCAACTCTGGTTGATAATTTATGTAATAAATTTAAGGAAATTAAATTTACCAGACACTCATCCTGGTTCTTGCCATGAGGTTTTTGTATTCGGCCCTAGTGGTGGCCAATCTTGACGGGAAGGTCAAGGTTTCGAATCCCGACGCTTTCGAACTCATCCTGGATTCATTCCTGCCTTCGTATGCCTTCAACTCCTCCTGGAACAACATGATGATTTTGCTTTTGTCCTTCCCGCACAACACAAAGTCCTACCTTATGCTCAACGTTTACCCCTACAATATCTACATGCAGGGAAACTGTGTCGTGCCACTAGAATACACTGTTCTGACCGCTCCCGCCCAACAGGGATGTCATTGACCCCAACATGTTGGTCCAATATACCAACATATTCGATTTTGTGGTTGATGCAGCCTACTATTCCATGGCCTTGCCGAACTTCCAAAACATCCCTGTGGTCATGAAAGAGACCGAGTGGCCCTCCATGGGCAACACCACCGTAGACAACGCTGATAGTTACAACAAAAATCTTGTCCAACACATGCTCAATAGAACCGGAAACCCCAAGATCCCTGGCGTGGATGTCAATACCTACATCTACAAGCTCTTCAATGAGGACCTCAGGTTTGGTGGGACTTCGGAGAAAAAATAGGGGTTCTTCAGTGCCAATTCCACACCCGTGTATGTCCTCCACCTCAATCACGCGGGATGGAATTTGGCCAATGAGACTTCAGACCAGACCTTTTGTGTAGCCATGTACGAGGCCAATACTGAACTCCTCCAGTCAGCATTGGAGTGGGCCTACTATCCTAGGTGGGCTGATTGCGATGTTATTCAGGTCGGTCAGAGATGTTACATTCTTGATAGCATTGCAGATCACACGTCTTATGAATTTACAACTAATACCACAATATGAACATGGCGTCTAGGTCCTGTGACTTCAATGGAGTCGCCACTATAACCACTATTGATCCAAGTCATGGTTTTTGTATTTTCTAGACAGTCGTGGTGTAAATAAGACTCTTCTATTAATGGTATTATCCTTGGCAATGTGACACTTCCTTTGACGGGGACAAATACTAAATTTTTAAATAGTTCTACACCCCACCTTCAGTCACATATTCATCCGATTCTTTTTACTCTTGTTTACCTTCCCATTATGTTTTCTGTTTTGGAATCTTCCCATTTTTTAGAACAAAAGCACTATATTATTGATGTATCTTTGAAAAGAACAAGGAATGCTTCATTCTTCTTTTTAAAAAAGTAAGATTTAAATGTATAGGCTGTATATATGTTTGGAGGTAAATAGGCTGTGGAAATGAGAGATATGATCAACTATCATTTGGGGTAGGGGAGGCTGAAAATTCAATTTTTGCGAAGACTAAAAATTCATTGTGGTAGGAAAAATAGAGGTATCACAGTCTTCTGCCATTCAGTGATAGGTATTATGTATATATATTATAATATATGTACAACTATCACTATCATTGTTTGATTGTAGGCTTGGTGAAAAAAGTAAAAGACCAACAATATGCACTCAATGTACAATGTTCCTAGGTGGATATTATTTTATTCTAATTATTTTATTGCAATGGCATCAATGCTAATGAGTTTGTGTACAAATTTATACACAATTATTACAAACAAAATATTAATTTGTATTCAAGCGAATTGTGACTACTTCTCGTATACATTGTACGCTTAGTTGATTGAATATCACAGATGGCTTATTTGCATCTTGAAGCAAGTGGCATGAAATGTTTATTGAAGCTGAAAATGCATGCAACTGCTTTGAAATCTGGAGGATCCTTGGGCGTGTTTACCCCGAATAGTTTTCTCACTTAGTTTTGTAATAGCATAGAGTTGTTCATTACGTCTATGGCCAATTCACTTAGACGGTAAATACATTTTCATAAGTTGATTTTAAATGCATAACTAATTTTGAATTGTTTTTGATCAGTTTAATTATGGAGAATTAACAGTGTAAATTTGTAAATTTTTATCAAATTTCGAACCAATTCAGTAACCCATTCACTCAATTTTCACAAGTTTATTTTAAATGCATAAAATAATTTAGCGTTCAATTCCTTTTTGGGATCAATTTGATTATGGAGAATTCAAATTTGTAATTTTTGTAATCAATTCATGTACGAAGAACAAGGAACATTCTGATATGCATTTTCATGAGTTGGTTTGAACACTTAGTTTATTTGCAACTATTGATCTCGATATTCTGGCATTTGTGTATTAGATACTGCAAAAGGGAAGGGAAGAGGAAACAAAAGGTTTTTTTTCCCTCCAGGGCCTTATCCATGGCCGATTATCAGAAATATTCACTAATTAAGGCTGCATGTTCATCGTTCCCTCAAAGAGCTCACTGATAAATATGGGCCCATCATGTTACTGTGTTTGGGATATATTCCTAAAGTGGTCATTTCTTCCTATGAGATGGCCCAACACTTTCTCAAAACCCATGATTTCATCTTTTCTACCTGACCTACAACAACTTCAGGAAAATACTTCGCCTACAATTTCTAGGGTGTGATATTCTCTCCTTATGGAGACTATTGAAGGAAAATAAGAAACCTATGAGTAATATAACTACCCACTGCCAAAAACTCTAGTATTTCGAGAATGTGTGAGAGGAAGAGATGTGTGTCATTATCCGTTCCAATTGAGAGGGGAGTCAGAGTGGCGCCATGGCTTGAATGTGAACAATGATTTCTCAACCCTCTCCTGTAACATAATTTGGCGAATACTGGAATGAAAGAAAATTTATGACCAAGATTTGGGTGTTGATGGCAAGGGATCCAGGGGTCTGGTATTAGAGTATGGAACTGCAATGAGAGCATTTAACATTGAATAATTCATTCCATATTTGGATTGGCTTGATTTGTAGGGTATCAACCGATGCATGGAGAAAGCTAGAATAATATTTGATGCATTTACATAGAAAATAATAGAACACCATCTTGATCATTACAGGCCTAAGGCCCCTGTGACCTCCAATGCCCTGGCACAAGAAAAGGCAAAGACATAGTAGGTTAAATTTTTTGTGGATGTGTTTCTTTATATAGTTGAGATTGATAAAGTGGACACCAAAATCACACTAGAAACCATGAAGGAAATTTTATTTGTATGAATCTTGACCCTCCATCATTTTATTTTATATAGAATAAACCAAATTTTAAAAAGTGCATCTATTAAGGCATATAGAATTCAACTACAAAAGATATGGTGCTCTTCCTAGTATCTTGATTTATGTAATTTGGTGGCATGCTGATTAAGCATTTTTCAAGATAAATGGATCCCTCCTGAGGTGTCTACGGATCTATACTCACATATAATATGTTGAAATTGTCCTAGGTTTTGCCCAATTCCATTAGAAATGGAGACTTCTCACTGTAGTTAAGCTTAACATGAGTGCACTATTTTTTTCATTAGTAGTAGTTCAAAAGCCCTAGTAGTAGTGCATAAATGGGGAGCTACAGGGAGAGTTGTGCATACCCGTTCAATCCATATGGTCCTACATGTTAATATAGGAGAGAAAATTTAATGCACTCAATAATGTGGTTTCCAAGTCTATTTTTTGTGTCTAAAAATTTCCCACAGGTGATCCATGCTTATCTAGCAAAGGGCACCAATATGACTAAGTAGTAGTTGGAGGAGATAGCAATATAACTGAGCAGGAATTGCAGGAGATGGGTTCATCTCTTGTGATGTTCGTGGACGAGCTTCTAAAAAGGCATATAGTTTGGCCCAAAGAGGCATTTGTAGGTGCATTAAGCATCAAATACTTCAACGAGTGAAGGCGTCGAAACCCAAGCAACCAAATTTATAGAAATTTACAGTCCAGTTTCAGCCGCGCATGGAGGAAAGTCAGTTTCGAGGGTTTGTAGATTTGACAGGAAGGGTTGTATATAGTTTTGACCTAATTGTTAATGCAGGCTAACTGTTTTTTCTAACCACTAATATGACGACACACAAATCTTCAATAGTCTAACATTCAATCCAATGTTGCAGAGATGTACACTATGGAAGCTGGGGGAGTTATTTTCAAAGGGGAATGTCTTACGACGTAATTATTAAAAGAGTGTTTTATATAAATTTCATTAAGAATAAAATAGAGAAATATAATATCACATAAAACACAAAATACAATTTAAAAAGCATACATAGTCATTATAATCATTCACAAATTACAACTATAAGATACTTACATTTTTTAATGATGTTAAACAAGGAAATTTTTAGATACCCAAACTAAATTTAATATCCTAAAGCACAAGTCTTATTGATTCATTATATATATGGTGATATTTTTGTATTATAGTTTTAAGGATTTTGGAAATTCTTCATAAGAGTTTGTTTATGCAAATTGATTTTATCTTATAAAATTTGAATAAATATTTTTTAAAATAAAATGGAAAATGACAAAACTTAACCCCTATAATTTTCCCATGACCTTAATTTTTATAATGGTATTTTATTTTGGATTTTATTTAGATTTTTGGAAATAATAATTTCACATTAAATTTTCGAAGGACAATAACTGGACTACTTTGAACTTACCAATTCACCAATTATTGTTAAGAAATAAATATTTATTTTCACATTAAATCTAGCCTCTTACCATTAAACATAATTACCTTAACAAATACATGAAAACTTAAAAGACCTAAGAAAATATGCAAAAATTACATCATCACCAATGGTTACCAAATCGAGGTGGTCATAATTTAGTAAAAAAAGACATCAAAACATCCAATGAACAAATATTGTCACTCAACTAAATATTTTTTTAATCAAATAAAGTGTATAAATTAAATGGTTGGTAAATATAGATAGACATCAATCTATAAGAAACTTTTAAGCACTTATTCTCAATTTACTATATAGTTTTTTAATATATAGGTAATTTTTGTTATAATACCATAGTATAATATCAGAGTTGATTAAGACAACATGGCCAAAAAATCATAACTAAATTCATATCACTTGTTCATATCAATTTTTTTAAATTCATCAATTTATTTAAAAGAGAAAAAAAATGTAACTAATTTAAAGGTAAATCACATAAATCTGAATCTTTGATAATAATAATTATTGACAATTGAATTAAAATTCTAGAAACTCTTCTATATACTGTATCTTCTGCCGGGTCTTTTCATCATGATACTCTGCTGTAGTTGTGGCCCCGCATTTTTAAATGCTGCATGCACATAATTAACATGTTCAATAGAATTGCCTTCAATTCTAGGAATTTCAATCTCGAATTGAATTAAGGAAATAATATTAAACCTGCTCAGATGATAGGGCAGTGGGTCTATTCATAAATATTATGAATCCAATGCCTCTTTCACAATTATTCTCTGTAGACATCCACAAAATCTAAAGTTAGCATCATCTTCTGATGAAACAAGGCATCATCAGATGGCATAAAACATAAATTGTGATTATACCCCAGAAGGACATAACTGAAGCATCTTCAAGAGAAGATCCTTTGCATATGGATCCATGGAACTGAATCATCATTGAAACTTCTAGTTAATAAAATATTTTAATTGCAAAGGGGTTCTTTAGATTAATCTATTCATAAATAAGTACCTTGAAAATTTTATCTTAATTTTATTTATATATAACGAACATGGAAATGATATACTAGGTTTTTTTCATCTGAAAAAATGGAAATGATAAATCAGGTTCCAGTTACTACAAAAATAATTTACTTACGAGATTAGTTTTTTCCATTTAAGCTCTCGAGCAGGTGACTTCAAAATCACTTTTCCCCATTTGGTAAGACTGGTGACACCATGCCAGATGGTCTCATTTGACATCCTGCAAGACTCAAATATCTTCTCTAACTACCCTATCTGTGAAGACATTAATGAAAAAAATATAAAGAACTAGGGGAATTTGATAAAATCCACCCAAAATTTTTTGGAAAACGAAGTTGGTCAAAATTTTATATTAAAATTTTGATTTATCTATGGAGTTCCAGAGAAATTTCAAGGTTCTATCATGTGAAGACCTGGAAAAGTTTAGTTGAAACCATTAAGTTCCAGAAAATTTTGAATTTATGAATAGATTTAAAATTGTGTAAAATTTTTGGTAAAATTATAAAGTTTCACCACTAGAAAGGATTAAGAAATTTGATGTTCTTGATAGACTTGGAATTGTGTGAAACCTCTGGTACAAATTTATACCATAACGAAACTATGTCCGAAGTGTATTTTTTAACATAATTTTGAAGCGAAATTTTGGGAGGATAAAATGTTTCTAAAGTACTATTTATTTTTAATGAGTAGAGTACAAACTATTATGGAAATAGTGAATGGAACATAAACGTTCATGCTCAGATGCAAAGTTTCAACAAGCTAAAAATTTGGATCATAGTGTACAATGAAATCGGATTTTTACCGTATGTAGAACAAAATGTTCATGCTCAGGGGCAAAATTTCAAACAACTAAAAATTTGGATCATAGTATACAATGAAATCAATGTTTTTTAAGTATTTTTTTTGTCAAATTTTAGATCAAATTTGCGCACTTAAAAAAATCCTTTTGCTACTAAATTAATATATCACTTTATTTTTAAACTGCTTCTCAAGTGAATTTTAGAGGAAAAAGGATGTTTTTAACTGTGAATTGTTGAGCAGAATACAAAATTTCATGCATACAATGAGAGTTGAGCCAAATTCAATTGCATATTTTGAAAAAATTAAATCAAACTTAAATAGTTGATTTTATTTTGTATCATATTTATCTAGAACTCTGCAATGAGAGTTGAATCTAACTCAATTAAAAGTTTTGGAATTCTGATGAAATGGAACCAAATCAAAATCAAACAATTAACTAACTTCACTTCACGCCTATATCATATTTCAAAAATATTCAGAGAAATCTACAATCTAAAGATAACATTGAATAATAAACAAAAATGCTGATTAATACCTAAGAAGAGACACTCTCAGGGATCCGATAGAAACAACTCTGCAAAGATACATCTAACTGACCAAATGTCGACTTCTGGTCCATAAATAGGTTGACTTAGAAGAAATTTCGAGGGCCTGCTATTCTCTCATACATATGACATTTAGATTTATATGATACATTCCACATGATCTTCATGGGCATTAGAAGAAACAAAAAATAAAGTCAGATTTAGAATAACTATGAGACGTAATGCTTATGTATAATACAAGGTAATTACTTGATTGGTTAGAGGTGTGGCATTCTGATAGCGACAGAGGGATTTGGCTAGGCCAAAATCAACTATCTTTAGAATTCCGTTGTTGCTAATCAATAAATTTTCGCCTAAAAAATATTCATATTTCTTATATCATGAGAGAACATAATGTTTGCAATCGTAAAATTTTGATACTTATGAAAAAAGTAATGACCAAGCCTTGTCCGTTAATAAAAAAAATGCAAATTTTCTAGTTGAACTTAGTTGGATTGCATATTTTGGAATAAAATGCAATTTTTCCCTTGTTGAACTTATCTTGATTGCATATTTCGGAGAGGAGGTCCCACGTGAAGAAGCCCGTCCCCCTATCACAAATGTTGTTTTGGCAGCCGAAGAAGAATTCGTGGGATTCAACATTGAGTTTTTCTAGCGCTATATAGTATGTATTACCTGCAACGCGGTCCCAGATGTGGGAACCTGTTGCCCGTGATGTTTGTAGATTTGATAGGAAGGGTTATATGTAGTTTTTCCCTAATTGTTAAGGTAGGCTAGCTGATCTTCAATAATCTAACATTCAATCCAAATTTGCTGAGTTGTACACAGTGATAATTGGGGAAGTTGTTTTAAAGAGGAATGCCTTCAGACGTAATTATTATTATTATTATTAATTATAAAAATAATTAATATGTGAGTTAAACATATATAGATTTAAAAAAACATGTAACAATATTCTTAAGCATAAAGATTCAACCCCACTTTAATATATATATATATTTTTAACTTCTGAATAGCTTTGTTACAATACCATAGCTTATCAATATCATATGTGTAATATGACATTTTATTTAACTAATTAATTTGAAATAAATTAATTAAAAATGCATAAAAAAATTAGAGATAGACCTTAAACCTTGATATTTGAATACTACTATGAATATTATGGAGTATTCCATGAAGGTTAAATCTCTATAATCTACCTAATAATCGCTGGTAATTAAATTAAAATTATGGAAAACTTATTTTGAAATAGACACATCTATTGCCTAATAAATTGAAGGTGAATCTTCATGTTTAAGAATCTTGTTACATATATATATATATATATATATATCTGTGTGTGTGTGTGTTTAACTCATATATTAATTTGTTTAATACTTAACTAGCAATTGCACCACATGTTGCAAATGAAACGCCGTAAGGCTATACCATATGGAATAATAGCATAGATGAAAAAAAATGTGATATGTTATGTGATCTAGATGTTTCCTAGTTTGGACCTGTTTCCTTTGAAACATAAATTACTTATTAAGAAGAGGTAATAAATGAATTTAACTTTACAATAGGTTTACTTGTGCCTCATAAATCCAGACCCCAATTCCATTTAACAATTATTAATTTTTAATTTATAAAATATTTCCAATCAACGAAATAAATTAAATTAATTAAATTCAAATGTGAAGTTTGAACTTTGAAATTGATAATTGAATCTTTACAAATATAAAATTTACAACAAATTAATGAAATTTAAAATGTGAAGTTTGAACTTTGAAATTGATAATTGAATCTTTACAAATTTAAAACATACAACAAATTTCTTATTCAACATTGAAATTCTCCTTCAACTACTATATTATAGCCATCTAATCTCACAACTCTCTTATCTTCAAAATTTGTATGGCCACATGATTCTTCATTCACAAGTAAAGAATATAGCATAGTCTCACTATACTAGTCAAAGTTACCAAAGTAAAGCAATGTATGGTTGAGAATGGCCTCTCTTATATGAAGTGGGTGATGGAGCATATTTTTCCATATATCATCAATAAAATCCCATGATGTACATGATATTTACCTCCTTACCCAGTCCCTCACAAAGTGTTGGGCTAGATTCATTATGACTCCATCCATGGTCTCATATAGGTAGGGTGTGATGGGCTTGTCACTTTAACCAAGAAATATTTATTAAAGTTTCATTATGAGAAAAGCGCTCCCTTCCTAAAACCCATAAGGATTATGTAGAAACAAGTGAAGGTGCAACCTATCCCCTAGGTTTTTTGTCAAATACATTAGCATACCATTCTATAAAAATGAACATTTTCCTCCACTCTAATTGACAATTGAGAATGGATTGACTGGTAGGGTGATGATACAACACAACAAATTTTTGTTATTTGTGATGTTGTCATGAGGGCATGATCATAAATGGATTTAGTGATGCTCATATTCTCCTCATTTCCTCCTCAATGTCTCCAATATTAAATCAATAGAACATATAAATAAAAAAATAATATGGGCCATCTCTTGATTATCAATTTGTGAAGTTCCACATAATCAACACCTTAGTTATGTCTTGAAGAACATGTTCGACACCTATCTTTGTGTTGAATTTATCCAACAAATTACACAAAATGGACGATCCTCAAATTTTTTTTTTAAATAGCTAAGGTAAATGTAAGTGATTATACAAACAATGCCCCTAAATTACATTTTTGTTGGACAACTAAGTTTCAGATTTCATATGTCACAGCATATAAAATTTCTAGTGACTTAAATATGAAAAGAAAAGTCAAGCTCCACATATTCTGTATTAAAAATGGTCATGTTTCAATTATATGTCACAACATATAAAATTTTCAGTGTCTTAAAGATGCAAAGAAAAGTCAATCTCCACATCTTCTGTATTAAAAATGATCATGTTTCAATCAGTAGTTGGGTGTAGATTGGTGTAATTATCATGACAAAAAATCAATCCAAATCAATCTCTTAGCTCTGTATGGCCATCAAATCTCTTGGCTTCTGCATCAAAGTACATAATAAGGTAGTTTCCTGCCTGAATTATGAGTTCAATTATAACACCAATCTTTTCATATTTCCTGGTGATCTAAGCTCATTATGACCGAAGTTCTTGCAACATGGTTATTAAATAGCAATCAAAATTTCATTTGGCATGTAGTTTACATATAAATTTTTCCATGACTCCCAAAATCCATTAGATTACCCTCTAGAAAATCAAATATTACATTTCTGTTGGAAAACAAATAAATCTTAATTAATCTCTTGGCTCTCCATGGCTTTTAAACCTCTTAGTGTATGCATCAATGTACATAATGAGATAAATATCCTAGGCCATTGAAGCCTATCGATACCAATATTCTCGAAAGGCTATATAAAGGATTCAATCTTTGAAGGCATTTCGTAATTGAGAGACATGAAATCCCATACAACCCTAGTAGTGAAACCACTGTAAGAGGCCATTCTATCACGCTCAGAAGATGGAAAATAATGTTTATCTGACATCTGATGAAAATAGAGCCCATTCCATGCAGAAGCAAGTATTCAGAGTCTGAGATAATACACAAGTAGCAAAATTTAATACCCAAATGGGAAAAATATATTCTAAAAAATTCTGGTTCCTCAATATGTGTTGTACATAAAGCATTTTTTCTACATATGGATATTGGCTGAAGGGGAATGATGTGCAGTGTAAAAAAATCCTTTGCTTGATGTGGTAAGAAAACACTTCCCATTCTTTCCTTGGTGTTAATATTATTGCATATTCCATCTCTGGTGGAATCAATGAAGAACCTTATTTAGGATGATTTGTAAGCAAACAATAGTGGCTTTTGATTAGTGCAGTAACAAGTTTTCTAATTTTTAGATAGGGAAACACTCATTCTCAAGTTTCTAACAAGTATTTAAGTATTTTAAGCAACCAATTCACAATTTTTTTCCTTTTGATCATGAGCCACAATGGAACTTTTTCTTTTACCTCTAATGTGCCCCACATACATTATATGTATATATTCAACCACAATTTTCTAGGTTGTCATATAGTTCTCCAAAATATTAATCTTATTGAAACCCTGTGAGCTTTCCTCATGTTCCAACAAATTAGGTTAAAGTTTTTTGTCATTGTAGGCTTCAACACCAAAGATCCTAAGGCTCCTAGACTACTTGCATCCTCTCTCCCTCAAACATCAAATACTTGAGCTTCATGGTGATGGGTGAACTTCAACATACAAGTTGCTCTACTTCAAACTCTCCCCTCATCCAATAATAATTTATAATTTAGTTAATTTTTATGAATTTTTTGTAATTTAATAATGTAAAATGTATTATAAATAAGTGTTTTGATGTTTATCATAAATTTGTGTTTATGTTTTATTAGTGTTTACTAACTATTTAATTTATATAACCAAATTAATTATTATTAAAATATCATAACCACTTAATGCAAAAAAAAAAAAAAAAACATCAAAATAATTTAACAAAAATTATAACTAAAATTAATGAATTTTTTTATAAGTTATATCCAGTTCTTTGAGTGAAAATGCAGAAAATTAAATGCCCGGTCCTTATACTAACACCATTGCATCTAAATCTAGTGCATCTTGTATATAATTCCAATGTTTACTCCATCATAGGAAGCTTTCCACTGTCATTGCATCGCTAGTGTATCTTGTATATAATTCCAATGTTTACTTTATCATATGAAGCATTACGCCAACTAACAAGATCTGTTGCTCCAACTGCAATTATAAAGACAACTTAATGAGATATAAGTGTAGATTAATTAGAAGCTAATTTCAACTGAATTATATTATACATCTGTAAAGAGAAAATATGAACTCATTTATTCAAGAATTGGTTGGGTATATGAAATAAATCTTGCAACTTATTATTGAAGAGATAAAAGTCATCCTTGAGTTGTTGCAAGTACTTGGCACTGAATACACCTGCGCGCACACACAACATGCCATATTCAGTCACAAAAATGTGATTTCCACTTTAGAAAATTACATAAGAGTAAAACTGGAGATGTCCCAAACTTCACAATATGGAGCTACCCACCCCTAGAATCTATACAGGGCATAAGAATGGGCAACATATCAAGAGATGAGAGCAACATTAACACCTACACCATCGTCATTGGAAAAGAAGGGATTGGGAAATTGGAATCAGGGGAACACGAAGAGAGCCCTCCTCGGGAAAGCCATAGCTACGGAAGAGGTTTATAATGGGGAGACTCCACAATGCCTAAGCAAGCCAACGAAGATACCCTTCTCACCATTTTACCATCTCTTAGGATTCATAGAGGTGTGGGTCGTTACTGTAACTAACTTCCAGGGCATCGTTTACAGTAACCTCCTATGATGATCTAACGGTGGAAATATTTTTAATTTCCTAACACATCAAATAAACAACAACAACCCAAGAGAGTACACAGTGGCACATAGGGGAATTCTTCCTCGAATCACATGGGAGGGTAATAACATAACCTAACTTGTAGTGATGTTAGCAACAGAGAAATTGATATCACCATAGATTGAAGGTCAGACATCCAATTGCTTCTCGCTATAATTAGCTAATGAAAAATCAAAATTGATCTTCTTCCTCTGAGGGAAAAGGGTCTGTAAAACTACTCTTGTCTGCGCCATTCTCATATATTGAATACACATCCCTTTCCAATTCAGTTATCAACCGCGAGGTCGACATCACTATTGGGTTGTTCCAAACCGTATTTTTGGATATTCACCCTTTATGAGGATCTAAGGATGCAAAATTTTCTACTCGTCTAACACATCAAATCCACGATGCAAAATGAAACATCGTGGCATAGAGGGGAGTTTTTTTCAAAGATTAACGCCTTACGACGTAATTATAATAATAATAATTTAAAATAAAGTTATAATTTAGTTAATTTATACATATATATTTTTTGATCTTAGCAATATGAGATGTATCATGAGGTATATACTCTCGTAAATATCATGGATTTGTACCTATAAACATTTACCAACAATTTAATATATTTGGCTTAGTTAGTGTGTGTAGCCTGGAGGGTTAGCTCAATTGGTCAAATATTAGCTGTCACCGATCTCTAGGACTATATTTACCATGGATTTGTACCTATAAACATTTACCAACCATTTAGTTTATTTGGCTTAACTAGTGTGTAGCCTAGAAAGTTAGCTCAATTAGTCAAATGTTAGCAGTCACATTACTGTGATATATATATATATATATATATATATAAAGAGTGCAATCATAGTTTATTCAAAACTTTATAAACATAAATTTTGTAATATTAAATATAAAATAATAAAATACTACGACTACTTTAACTTCGAGGTGAACCATAACACCTACAAGAAATATTGTAGGATTTGAACATGTTACCTTTGTAGTATGTACTCACATTTACTTTACATTTAACAAATTTGTTAAGTAAACTCTTTAAAAAAATTTTATAATATTTAATTATTATTCAAAAATAATCAATAGTACTTCCATTAAAAAAATATTTTTTCACCAATAATAATGTTTTCTTACACAATTATATAAACAAATTAATTTTTTATTTTAATATAAATAATATTAAATTTTAGTTTTGGTTTTTTCTTGCACAATTATATAAGCAAATTAATATTTTATATTAATATATATAATATTAAATTTTAGTTTTAAAATTATATATATAAAAGTCTAGATTTAGACCACCACTATTATAAAGCTTAAGTAAATCACACAACCCCAAGTAAATTGAAGTGATTTGAACCTACAAACTCATATTACTTAACAATTCATTTTCACAACAACTACTCATTAAACTACCTTGAAAAAAAAACTAATTTTAAAATTATATCATTACTATCACATTATTAATTAATATTTTTAAATCCATCTATATTATTATAATTTATACTATAAACTCTTTACAATGTACAATAAATTATTTTAAATTACATAACTTTTATCATTAATTTTTTTTTTCACATAAATCCATACAACATTTAAAATAATATATATTTCAATATCATCTAACATTCAAAATTTTATATTAACATACTTTTCAATATCATCAACATTTAATATATATTCCAATAACATCATTAATTGCACTTAGAACTTCATAAATAACAAGTTCCAATGAAATATGATATAATATTATCAAGTTGTATCATTGAGTTTCAATGAAATATGATATAAGATTATCAAGTTATTTTTAGTGTCAATTTTTTGAAGTATTTTTGGTAGATTTTCTTATTTAATTTCTTTAAAATTAAACAAGAATTTATTGAAATTACAAACTTGATTGATAAATCTGTACAATTGAAATTTTTTAAAAATTTCTTAAAAATTAAATAACATAAATCAAGATTTCATATAAAAATTTATCCACCAAATTCAAACGCCCAAAACTCCCCAAATAAAAAAAAAAAAAAAAAAAAAAACTGATGGATTGCTGTGCAATTAAATGAAAAGGATCAAAGAATTGAAATCCAGCTTCAGACAAATCCAGTTTGCACACATTTACAGGTCTCAAAATGTGGAGGCTGATAATCTTTCAAAACAGGGGCTCCAATGCCTTTCCGGATCTGTGTATTCTGGACGTGCTACACAGTTCAGCTCCTTCCCACTATTCTGATTTATGTCGTCCTGTGCCGAGACTTATTTTGGTCCCTGAAAATTTGCAGGTTTTTGCTGGCTTTTGTCTTTTTTGTTTGCATGGAGTCACATTGTTCTATGTAGTTAGGAGATGAAATTTTAGCTATGTTTTTTTTACTGTGCACATAACATATTTTGGTTTTTTCTAAGAATATAGAATATACAATTACAGTTATATGATAACACATATTTTTTTTAGACATTTTAATTATCAACTTATTGACTTTGGAAATATCTATGTTAAAATACAATTACATTTTGAAGTCTATTAAAACTTTTATGTAATTTAACTTTTTTTTTCTCCAAAAACACAAAATTAAAATAAATGAATATTAAAATAAGTATAATTGGTATATTTGTAAATGCATTTGAAACTTTATAAATAAATGTATTATTATGTATCTATGAAATATAATATAAAGTTAACTAATATATTTATATAAATTAAAGACACAGTTTAATTTATAGATGAAATAGTTCTTTTTACTAGGATCACACATAACAATTTAAAGCAATATTGTGATTTTTTGTTATTTAAAATACAATTTCTAATGCATAAATGAATTTAACATTCTGAAAATCCCCAAAACCTCAGATTCTATAGATTAAATAACTTAAACTCAAGTTTTAAAAATCTGGGCTGGACTTTGGTTAAAATTAACTAGAAAAAGTGGCCTAAAAAATACCATTTCCTCTATAAGTTAGATTATGCTTAAATTAAA
Organism: Pinus albicaulis; assembly: GCA_034641835.2. Taxonomy (NCBI): domain Eukaryota; kingdom Viridiplantae; phylum Streptophyta; class Pinopsida; order Pinales; family Pinaceae; genus Pinus; species Pinus albicaulis. The sequence continues at coordinate 1,085,581,988 of CM076570.1, read as the reverse complement.
TAGCTAATAAATGTTTATAGACATCAGTTTATGATATACATTAAATCATTGAGATTATACGATTAAGGGATAATCAAGTGGTATCTCATTCCTCTGTTTTTCTGTTTTGATGCTTTGCTTTTATTGGTTTCTTTTTAGTATCCTTGGTATTAGCCAAAATCAAGATGTAAACTTCAAAATTTGTGATGTCATTACAGAAGGAATCCTGTAAAATGACCACTTGACATTTGCATCTTTTGATTTTAATAAATAAAAAATATACATTTTTCTTTTGAAAAAACATTAAAATATTGACACATTTGATATTCTCTTCAAATTTAAAAAGATTAAAAAAATCAATTAAATTATTATTAGACTTTGTTACAATATCATGGGCCAATATCACTAGTTATCAATATAATATATCCAAAAAACCATCACTCATTTTATAGTAAAAATATTTTTGTACTGTTTATTTTATTTTATTTTATTTTTTATATTGAATATTTATGAAATATAATATAAAATTAATTAGCACAGCGATATAAATTAAATGGCTAATAAACACCAATAGACATCAAAACACTTATCTCATGATTAATTTCACACTGTCAAGTTTAAAAAAACCACAAAATTAACTAAATTATAATTTTGTTTTAAATTATTATTATTAATTATAAAAATAATTAATATATTTGTTAAACATATATATATTTTAAAAAACATGTAATAAGATTCTCAACTATGGAGACTGTGATGATCCTTGACCTGTGAATAGGCTTTCTTACATTATCATGGTTCAATAACATGACTTATCAATACCATATGCTCATAAAACCATAACACATTTCAGAACCAATTTTTTTTTTTACATATATTATTTTAATTTATTTTTATAACATTTTATTTTAATTATGCCAATAGGCATGTCTTCCATGGAATATTCTAGAATCTGCTTAGTAGTATACACAAAGGGATTCCAAAAATTTAATTTAACCCATGGAATATTCTAGAATATTCTTAATGGTATATACAAATGTAGAGATTTATCTCCAAAGTAGTTATGCTTTTGTTGTTTTTTAATTAAATTAATTAATTAAAAAAATGTCATAGGGAAAGAGTTTTGGTTTTTTGGGATGTGGTATTAATAATCCACGGTATTGACCCATGCTATTGTAACAAAGTTTATTTAGTAATTAAGAATCTCCATAGTAAAGTGTGGGTAAATTTGTATGGATAAAAAGTGTGGGTAAATATTTATGGATAAGAATTTTGTTCCATGTTTTTTTTCAAATATATATATATATATATATATATATATATATATATATATATATATATATATATATATATATATATATATATATATATATATATATATATGTATATATGTATATATATGTATATATATATATATATCTATGTATATATATATATATATATATATATATATATATATATATATATATATATATATATATATATATATATGTATATATATATATATATATATATTATGAACGATAATAATAATGATGATGATGATGATGATGTAGCCCACGTGGCATAGTAGAGACAATGAAATGGTGCTCTATTAAGACAATCCATGGTAAATTGATCATCGATTTGAAACTTCGTAGGAAAAATTCCAATCATGCTAACGGCTGGTGTGGTGTCACATATCCAGGTAACACAAACTTACCATACATACAAAAAAAATTACTTATAAGAATCACCCTAGGATAACATGTGTAATTATACCGTTTGGTCAATGTTCATGTTGGTATTTATATCTCACAATTCCTCCTTAACTGTTTCATGATTAAGTCGAGAGATAACACCATGTTCTGGTGGAACCCCTATGACATTATAATACCATCATACTTTTTTGGTGAATACAAAGGTCGGGTTCCTATTAACTAGCTCTTGTTCTATGATTTTTTTTAGACAAGGAACAACAACATCCCCGGGTATATGTAGCAGCATGTAAGCCACATATACTAGAAAATCATGACTTTTGCAAGGATCGAGGCATCCAACATTGGGGGTGTCTATCCCTCTAGCTTGGTAATTATGAGAAATAGAGAAACCTACCCCCCACCGGTTTTGAACCTGTGACCTCCCAAGTGAAACCACAAGTTCTTAACCATTGAGCCCACTCAGGTTGTCCTAAAGGTCGCGGGCTTGGCCCAGATTGGTTAATCTCTTGTGGTGAGCCACACTCTCACTCATGATCGAGCACAGGAACTATTCGTCTTTATGAGAGTGACCTTACCACTACACCGTCTCCATAGACCTTAAAAGGTTGTGGGCTTGGCCCAGATTGGTTAATCTCTCACGGTGAGCCATGCCCTTGCTCAGGATCGAGCACATGACCTGTTAATCTTTACGAGAGCGACCTTACCACTACACCGCCTCCACAAACCTATCTCTTGTTCTATGATTGATTATATACACAAATTGTGTGCTATGAAAATGTTAGTAATTTTCATAGAGTTGGTCCTTAACCTAACTCATGGAGGAATAGGCTCACATCACTATCGAACTCTCTAGAGTCCCACTGCCAGACCATTATGAATATGAGGAAGGGTAAAATGACAGCTGAGTTGTCGCTCATCCATGAGGCTACTTGTTAGGGGTAATATGAGACGTGGATTCACTTTGGGGATCGTTATGTTGGTAACTGCCTCTCCGCGTTCTCGCGACCCACCACTCATTTGCGCTGACTTGTCTCAGAGGACGGGTCTGCACCTAAACCCTTATCCAACGAATGGGTATGATTTATGCCCCAAATCCCTTAACGCAATTCCTTTATATTTTTAAATTAATTAATTGACCCTTGTAGTTTATGTTTGTAGCAGTGCGAATGTTTCCAGAACAAAGACTGTTGTTTGGTTGCGGGAACCACATCTCCCTTTAATTTAGAAGGTAACTCTATATTTTTTATTTTGATGGAAATAATATGATAGGTTTAAAAATGGGTTTTTGTAGACTCACCATTTTTATCTAATCCCGTGTGGTTGCCTAGAAAGGGTGAAATTGGATCCTCAACATGTCCTATCTTAGCTATATAGGTGAATCTTTCTCCTATACGTTGCACTATAATTTTTGATTCAGGTTTAATTACTAAATACCTCTCTCTATTTCCTCTGTAGGTATGATTACTAAAAAATTATATTTGGCACAAAGGGGTTTACATTCCGGGTTTACATTCTTCTGGCTTGATGTTTTCATTCATTTCCCTTCTTGTGCTTGTTGTAGGTTCTCTCGTTCTTCGCCAAACCTTAGCAAGGGTTTACTCATTCTTGTTGGAGTTTATAACTTTTTTTTTTCCCTTCGAGACCGAGTCGAGGTCATGCTTCCAGCGCAATGGCCATTATATTCTTGGCCATCATGGCCCCAACAGAAACCCTTAGCTTGGGTATGTTAACCTCCATATGATTTGGTGAAGAGGAGGGGGGGGTTTCAACTAGTGTAGGTGATAGATTTTTATGGAAGTTTTCCCCATAATTAAAACTATTGTGCTATGAACGCTATCGAAGTGAATGTCTATAGCTATGTTCCTTATTCAAGCACTAGTCTTATATTAATATGTCTTAGAAGTAGCCATTATGGGTGTCATAGGTGTTGGGATCTAAATCTACATATCTTTACCAACCTTTTTACCTTGTTTCCTTTCCTCATTTTACGTTATTATCAGCCAGTTTGTGTCTTAAACCGCACATATATACATGTTGTCATGTATTTATGGATTGTTCATCAATGAAGCATAGTCGTAGGGGATTGTTACCTAAGCATCTTACTAACTTGATTATTCTTACAGATTTGGAGGCAGAATGACTAGGATTGTGATTCAACGGATGAAGACCGTCGAGCTGGCTGCGCTATCCTTGGATATCAACTGCAATGATGGGACAAATTTTGTTATACCTCTCTACTATATTTTACATTTTGTTTTTCTTTGGAAACCACCATATAATTGTGGGCAACAACTTTCGTAATTCTAGGAGCTGTTGACATGATAGTTTGTATAAGTAAGGTTGCAGGGTTGTGAAAAGAGGTTGAAATGTAAGAGGTTAGCATATGACAGAGTTTGAGTTTGTAACAATAAATCTTATTGTATCTTTATTACAATTAATGAAAATTATGGTTTTTTGATCTTTATGTGAGTTTGTAATTTCACCACAGCCCTGATCAGGGAGTTGGGCCAAATCTCATGACCAGGTGTTGTTAGATTAGTGTGTGTTTAGTTTCTTTTCGTTTCATTGCATCTTCCTTTTATCACTGTGATGGTTTAAGTGTGCTTGCTATGTATCTTAACTGTTGTTACTCCTATTGTTGTTATAGTTGATTGTTATTATACATGGTTTCTTTTATTAATGATCAATACTGAATTGTGTAATCGTTGCCTGCATATACATTGCATGTCAACCTTGCAATAACCAAATGAATATCGGATTGACATTTAATGTGGAAAAGTGTGAATCATATCATTCATATCTGAATACCAACATTTCGGCACCATTTTCAGGGAGGTTATCAAAGGCGCGAAGGTACAATTAGTATTGATCTTAGGATTAATCTCTCATCCTGGGGAGGGAATTTTTCTTACCCTGCTCTAGGTCCCGAGCTTAGATTTGTTAATTGCTTTATTTTTCTTTCTTTCTAGTTTTAGGGACCACTCTCTCATCCCGAGGAGGGAAGTTTTTTTTTTACCTTGCTTCAGGTCCTGAGCTTAAGATTTCCTGATTTCTTTCTTTTTCTTTATTTTTTGTTTTTTTGGGCCGCTCTCTTGTCCTGGGGAGGGAAGTTTTCTTACCCTGATTTAGGTCAAGAGATTTAAGGATTGTTTGAATGTTTTTTCTTCCCCTGATTGCATGAACATAGGTCGGAATAAAAGGGGCAGAGGGGGACCCTCAAAAAGAGGAAGGAAGGATTTAGGTAGAATCACCTATATCCAAGAAATCATCGCAAAGGCCGAGTCAGAGGGATCTTCACGGGCTACTGTGAGAGTGAAATCTCATACAAAATCTAAAGGGTAGTCTGTCTTACAACCAGTACTTTCCTCAGGAGCAGAAGTACTCCCTTCAATGAAAGAACTAGACATTGTAATATCATAAGAAGAAGACTTTAGGGAATTCATTCCATCACTTGATCAAGGAAGTGCTGTCAAATGGACTCAACCACCTATTGTAGAACAATTAGAACCTATTGAGATTCTGAGTGAGTATAAGAAAATATTCATGGCTCCTCCAAATTCCTCGATAGAATTCCCAATTGGAGATATTAGGGGTGATGCGCCCATGAAGCCGATTCCTTTGACGACATTGCGTAATTTCCATGGTCTTTCTTTTGAAGATCTAGACACATTCCTTTCGAATTTGACATTGTTTGTCGGGGGTATGAAAACATTCCTGATGCTCAGAAATTGAAGATATTCCTTGCCACTTTGAAAGGAACGATCCTGAGATGGTTTATGTGTTTAGGGGGAAAGTATATCACCTCATGGGATGATATGAAGATGACTTTCCTGGAGAAATATTAGGACTACTACAAATCTCGAGATATGAAGGAGGAAATCTTTAAGTTTATGCAAAAAGAGGATGAGAATCTGGAGGAATTTGTGGAATGTTTCAAAAATAGTTTACAAAGATCAGACCATAGTGATCTGGACAAGAAAATTGTGAAGATTATCTTTCTCCGAGCACTGAGGGAAGAATCTTTGGAACTTTTGAATATAGTAGGAAACGATGATATATCAAAGGAGGATTTTGACACCATCTGCAAATTATGCATCCAATGTTCATGAGGGGGTGCAAGGAACAAGCAAGGGATTCAAACCCTTAAAGAATCCAACGATGGAGTTATGAAAGTAGAAATTGGGAATTTGTTGGAAAATTTAAGGATTGATATCCTGAGTACATTATCCTCACAATTCGACACCTTACAAGAGAAACAAAAGAAGATGGAATTAGAAAAGACCATGGCAATTTTCTGCCCTCAATGCAGGAAGAAACACCCGCTGAAATAATGTTCATTGAATACTATGGAGACCTATGCAATCTGTGAACATAGTCATTCTTCTAGCTCGTGCCCATATCTTCCTGGACTAAAGGTAGTTTTTCAAGGAGAAAATGAAGAGGTAGATCAACTGTACTTTATGGGATCCAGAAAACCATGGCAACCACAACCACAGAACATGAATCAAGATATGCCTTAGGACATTTCTCAATATTTTAATAACTTAAATATTGGCCCTCATTTAGTACCTTTTTCACCTTCATGGCCATAATATTGTCAATATCCACCTTGGAAGCCTTGGCTTCCTCAGTCTGGTCCAAACCCTTCATGGTCCCAGAATTAGCGTGGGCCTCCTCCTCCTTTTGGAAAATTTCCCTAACCTATGCCACAAAAATAGTTGCATATGACTTCTAATGTTTCCTTCATTAATCCTCCCCTTCGTCCTCAACTTCCTATTCAACCTAATCCAAATCCTAATAATAAGGGGGCTCAATAGGTTGATACACTCAACCTTCCTACATATAGCATTTCTACTGAGAAATGTAATGAGATAAATTTGCGATCTGTTCAGGAAGTGAATGCTCAGACTTCAATGATCATTTTTGAACATGTTGATGATGAAGTCTCAGAACCAGAACCTCAGACAACTGGGGACGGGTTGAACAAAGCTGTTATAAAACAATTCCCTTCTCAATCAACTGTTACTTAGGGATGCCAAGCTGATTCACCTTATCCTGAGAGATTATCTTTGAGTAAATAGAACCCTCGCTTAGAGTTTGACCTTTTAGGAGAATCACACAAATTATTTGTTAAAATCCCCCTACTTCAAGCTATGAAGGACGTACCAATTTACGCTGAAACAATCAGAGAATATTCTTCCAAGAAACCTAGGAGAAAATCAAAGGATCCGCTTACCATCCATGTTATAGGAAAGTTATCTAATATCATGCTGGGAAAGTCTATACCTATTAAATATGGGGATCCAGGGAACTTGATTATGACAGTATATATTAATGGGGTCGACATACCCAACGTGCCGGTAGATTTGGGAGCCACTATTAATGTTATCACTTCTAAGACCATGATTACCTTAGGTTTGCGAAATATTAAACCAACCTCGAATGTTTTAAAATTAGTAGATAGATCCATTGTAAGACCAATAGGGAATTTGGAAGATATAACTATTTTTGTAGACTCATGGCATTACCCTGTTGACCTCTTGGTATTACATACACAGTCCCTTGTTGGTGGCCATCCATTGATTTTAGGAAGACCTTGGCTTGCAACTGAAGACGCCTATATCGGGTGTCGGTAAGGAAATATGGTGATATCTAATGGGTATGTCACAAAGAACCTAATTATCCTTTACCCCCCTGCAGAACCAAGCCCGTCAGTAAAGTCAAAACTCATTGTAACACAAAGTTCCCTACCTTTAGAAGGGCTTGAGGCTGAAAATGAAGACCTTAGACCAATCCTCACTATTGGACATGCCCTTTGTTTTAAGGATGAAATGGAGGATGATGCTATAAGTACTTTTATCAGCAGCCCTCATTTCATTTCTGATTCAACTCGCCAATTGCTAGAATCTATTATGAGTTGTAATATGCAGGAAACCATTGAACCATAAACCAAAGTTGAAGATATTCCTATAGTTGAAGCTTGTGACAATGTTCATGTAGAAATTGAACCGGGGAAAACATTGAATATTAATCCAAACCTTTCATCATCCCAAACTGAATGGTTACTAAGAGTCCTACAGGATCATAAGGAAGACTTTTCTTGGGAGCACATAGACATGAAAGGAATCCCTGCTGATTTATGCACCCATCATATATACATCAAAGAATATTGTCGACCTATGAGACAACCACAAAGAAGAATGAATCCTACCCTGAAAAATATTGTTAAAGACGAACTTCAGAAGTTACTAGATGTAGGATTTATCTACCCTATATCGGACAATCAATGGGTATCCCCACTAGTCTTTGTTCCTAAAAATAATGGCAAGTGGAAAATCTGTGTAGGGAGCTAAATAAATAAATATTAAAGGATACCTTTTCCCTTGCCCGTCATTGACCAAGTCCTAGATACATTAGCTGGAAAGAAGTTTTTCTCCTTTTTGGATGGATTCAGTGGGTATAACCAAATCCAAATAGCTCCTGAGGATCAGAATAAGACTACCTTCACATGCCCTTGGGGAACCTTCACATATCGGGACCTTCCATTTGGTCTTTGTAATGCGCCTGCTACCTTTCAAAGGGAAATATTAGGAATATTTTCTGATCTAGTTTATGATACTGTTGATATTTATATGGATGACTTCATCCCATATGGGGATTCTTTTGATGAAGGGTTGGAAAACTTAGAGAAATTACTTAAAATATGTAAACAAACACATGTTTCCCTAAGTACACTAAAATATTATATGATGATGGAGGAAGGAGTAGTCTTGGGAAACTTGCTTTCAGCTGCTGGAATTGGAGTTGATCCTTCCAAGGTAGAGGTAATAATACATTTTCTTGTACCTAAGACACCAGCACAGGTACGTAGTTTTATTGGTTGCGCTGGCTATTACAAATATTTTATAGATTTTTTTTTTCTAAAATATCATTCCCAAATTTTCTGCTGTTGACTAAAGATGTAGAGTTTGTGTGGACAGATGAATCTGAAACAACATTTGTGAAAATCAAAGAACTAGTCTGCGAAGCTCCGATATTACATGGTCCTGACTGAAAGCTTCGATTTGTGATATTACTAATTAGCTTTTAGCTAATTAGAATATTAATTTTTGTTTTTGTCAACAAGATAGATGAATAAGAGGGTAAAGGGACCCATAAATCCATTTAGTAGGAATAAAACCACTTCTTAATGTGAATGTGGATAAATGCATCTAGATAGGGTCAAGATGAATAAACCGCTTCTTGGTGTGAATGTGGGCCAGTGCATGTGGATGGGGTCAATTTGACCAAATCAACAATGCAATCATGGAGGTAGTGGAGACAATGGAGGACAACACAGTCATAATGGAGGTTAGTGGCCATGGGTGTAGCATCATTATTGTGTGGGGCTAAGGGGGTGAGGTCTCACAAGCACATAAGGAAAGGATGGTAGACATATAAAGCATTCTGAATATAATTTCTGAATTGTCTTTATGAGTTTCTGCACGCTTCAGCTATTTAGCTAAGTTTGTTGTGTTTTTTATCACACAGGTGTTTTCAAGCAAAAATCCCACCCTTATCCTTAGGGGACTTCGAGTGCCCACTCAGGAAAGGTTCTTGAGCTGCATTTCATCATTAGGCATCAGGCCAATCTTCAGCCCCTATCAGCAGCACAATCTCCTTCAGGAATTGTGCAATCCAAGAGGGCATATCTATTGGAGGAGCAATAACCCAAGTTTCTTAGCTTGGCATCTAGTGAGGGGAGAAACCCTTCATTTGGGAAGTTGATTGGATGGAGTAACAACATATTTATCATCATTTCAACCACCTCCCAGCAGTCTCCCAGTTGTAGTGCATAAATCAGCCCTAGGGCTGCATTTTCAGTTATTTTCATTTCTGAAAACCATTTATGGGTTATCTTGGAAAAGTGATAGAAATCCCAGATCTTTGATCCCGGCTATTTCTGAGCACCCAATCAGCATATATACGCATTCCTAGTTTACAACAGCTGTTTCAATAGCAACATATCATGTGCTGAGGTTTGGGGCCACTTCGGGATTTTCTGTCTAGCTTGAGTGTCTTTTCTTCAAGCACTTTATACTTCATCTCTGATATTGCATATAATAAAATGACTTAGCTGATCTGCTCATATGTTTGATGTAATGATGTTTACTTCAATTTCTAGTTTATTGTTCAATATTCCTATTTATTCTATTTTGGGATATTACAGTGGTATTAGAGCATAATCTTGGCTCAGCCTGTGGGGCACTTACATCTATGACATATGAAGAAGAAGAACCTCTTACAGACTGAGAGAAGCGGTATATTAATAGAGGTCACAAATTTTATTATACAACCAACAAAGAAGACCACATCTCAAGAGAAATAGAATATAAAGGCAAGTCTCCAATATCGGAATAAATGGATGAGAAAGAGTTTCCAAAACTTCTTCTCCAAACTACGCAGGATATCGCCAGAGAAATCAAGGAGACGAGAGTGGAAAGAAAAATGGAAATCCCGAGAGGGTTGCAAAATGGAGAAAGTTCTGGTACTTCACATCATTGGTGTGAGCTACTGAAGTGCAACAAGCTTCACAGCACTCCACTATGCCTACCTTCCTAGCAGTAGGAAATGGGGCTAGAGGACCACAAGAGCATAAGGCTCTCAGTGATTATTTTCTAGAATATGAATCTCAGTCTCAAAGATTCAAAGAACATCTGAAATTCCAATAGTTCTTCCATATTAAAGATAAAATAAGACCCTGTAACAACAATAGAGGTGGAGGGTACATGCATAACAATGATCTGCAACGTACTATGGGTAGATTCTTTGTGCTTGTGTTTGATGGGTCCTCCAAATGCACAACAAAGGCTTGCGTGGAAAAAATAGACATTTATTTCCAGCTAAACCAAGTATCAGAGACTGAAGCTATTAAGATAGCAGCGATGCACCTTGAAGGTGAAGTACATGAATGGTGGTTCTATGGACTGTCTACATTAGGACATACAGGTGTGACTGCATATGCAGAGTTCACCTAGAGATTGGTAGAGAGATTTGACAGAAGAGATCGAGAGGCACACTTTTATGAGCTAGCTAAAATCGAGAAGTCGGTAAACCAAGAGACTTATATCTCTGAGTTATCGAAACTTTCCATCATGGTGCCAGATCTGTCCACAGCTAGGAGGTTATACATGTTCATTGATGGACTAGCAGAACCTTTGCATGGGTTAGTAAAGTCCACTAGACAAGCTATGCTCCAATATTCCATTAAACGGGCTAGGGACTTACAAGATGCTTTACCAAGGGAAAGAGCCATATTCCGGTGAAACCCTACATTCCAGTCAAAGGGGAAAGATATAAAGGTTCCACCCCCAAAAGGGAAGCAAGGAAAAGGACCTCTTAGTGATGATATCCGGGGAGATTTGAGGAGGAGGAATCTTTGCTTCACTTGCCAAGAACCATGGGAACTAGGGCATCGATGTGCTGCTGGAAAGGCACATCATATTGAAGTGTTATCTAATAGTGAAGATGAAGAAGAAGAAGAGATAGAATGGGAAACTAGTGCTGTGGCACTAGGGGAGGACCACCAACACCAGGAGGTGGAAATGGAGCATTTGATCCAACTGGAGGGGCCCTTGCAGCTTTGCGGGGAGTTCCCAAGTATCTCACATTGAGAGTCTGAGGCACAGTTCAAGGGAAATGAGTGTCAGTATTGATAGATAGTGGGGCTCCCCACAATTTTATTGACACCTAAATAGTGCAGAGAAGAGGCATACCCACAGATGATTTTGAAGGATTCTCAGTTTTGGTTCTAGGAGCTAGGACCATGCAGTGTGAAGTATGTTTCGACATTGACTGTAACTTTGGGGACATACACATTGACATATCACTTATTTGTGGTCGATATTCCTGACACCAATGTGATATTGGGTGTACAGTGGTTGATCACATCGAGAAGGGTCAGTATGGATTGGGAGACCTTGGAGATGGAAAGGACAGATAAGAAGAGCGGTAAGCACCATATGATCAGGTAGTCTCAACACATACAAATGAGGTTGATTTGCGCAAAGGAGACATAGAATGTGCAGTAGATTTACGTATGTCAGAGGCAGGAGGAAAGGAGAAATCAATCCACTTTGATGTACAGTCTATTTTAGATCACTATTCTACAGTATTTGGGGACATTCCACCAGGAAGGCCACCGGACCGGGGGTTTGAACATACTATTGAGTTGGAATAGGGGGTTTAAGAAGTAATCACCACACCCTATAGGTACCCCAAAGCTTACAGGGATGAGATTGAGAGAGATATTTAGGAGCTCTTGGGTTTAGGACATATCCAACCCAACACTAGTCCCTTTGCTTCTTCTATGGTCTTGGTGAAGAAGAATGATGGTACCTTGAGGATGTGCATTGACTATAGAGACTTGAATAAGAAGACAATGAAGAATAGGTAATCGATTCCTAGGATCGATGAGATGATGGATGAGGTGAGGGGATCAAAGTTCTTTTCAAATATTGATTTGAGGTCGGGGTACCATAAGATCAATGTAAGGGATCGATATCCCCAAGAATGCATTTAGATGTAATTATGGCCACTTTGAGTTCTTGGTGATGCCCTTTGGGCTAACCAATGCTTCAAATACTTTCCAGTCTTGTATGAACCACATCTTTTGTGGTCAGTTGAGGAAATTTGTGTTGGTTTTCTTTGACAAAATTCTCATCCACAACCACACATGGGAAGATCATCTACAACATATAAAGGCAGTATTACGCATTCTAGAAGAGCAAAAATTCATTCCAAGCTCTCCAAATGTGATTTTGAGCTCACAAAGATGCTTTATTTAGGCCACATCATTGGAGTGGATGGAGTAAGGTTCCATGAGGAGAATATTCAGGCTATTCGAGATTGGCTAGAGCCAAAGAATGTAATAGATTTTCGGGGATTTGTAGGCATCTGCACCTACTACTAAAAGTTTGTCAAAGGGTTCTCCCAACTAGCAGCACCACTCACATATCTGACTAAGAAGGGAGCCATTGGTTGGACAAACACTGTGCAAAGGGCCTTTGATAGGCTAAAGGAGGTGATGAGAAATTGTCTGGTGTTGGTATTGCTAGATTTCACCCAGCCCTTTGTGATGGAATGTGATGCTTCAGGGGAGGGTATTGGCATAGTCTTGATGTAGGGGGGGCATCCCATATCCTTTGAGAGTCATAAGTTGCTTCCATATGAGAGGTTGTATTCCATATATGAAAAGGAGATGTTGGCCATTATGCATGCATTGGCCAAATTCAGGTAGTATCTAGTAGGAAACAGATTCTGAGTAAAGACTGATGACAACAACCTTCGATATTTTCTTGAGCAGAAGAAATTGCAAGAGAGGCAACAAAAATGGGTTAGAAAAATCCAAGGATATGACTTTGAAATTGAATATGTCAAAGGGAAGATAAATGTGGTACCTAATGCCTTATCATGGATACCAGCGACGCTGTCCTCGATGAGTGTGGATTCAGATTGGAAGGCCCAACTATTGGTGGAGTATTCCAAAGGCTGCTTCACATGTGAGATACTAGATGGGTAAGTGACCAATGAGAGATATAGCATAATGGATGAGGTCATCTACTACTGGGACCAGATCTTCTTGACTAGATATTCTAAGCTCAAGGAGAAGATTTTTCATGCAGCACATGATTCACTGCTCTCAGGCCACCAAGGTTTCACAAAGACATACCAGGCCATCAAAGAGAGATTCTAATGGAAGGGTCTCAAGGAGGATGCCCTCCAACATATCAAGGAGTGCGTAGTTTTCTAGAGGAATAAAGGAGAGAACATGCATCCTGCAGGGTTGTTACAACCACTTCTTGTTCTAGAGGGGAAATGGGAGAGCATTTATATGGACTTCATTACCTGTTTGCCAACAATACATGGAAATGATTGTTACTTTCTAGTCATTGATCGACTAACAAAGTATTCAAATTTCTTTGCCATCTCCTCACGGTACACTTCTTCACAAGTGGATGAGCTTTTATTTAAAGATGTTTTTAGACTTCATGGTCTTCCTAAGACCATAGTCAGTGACAGAGATAACCGATTCATGGGTGGCTTTTGGTAGGAGCTCTTCCATTTGGTGGGTACCGTGTTGACATCGAGTACCAATTATCACCCCCAGATATATGGTCAGACATAGATAGTAAACAAGTGGCTGGATGGCTAATTGTGAAACTATGTTTTAGGGCAACAAAAATCATGGCTACACTAGCTCCACTTTAGAGAATATTGCTACAATACGAAATTTCATATGTCGATCGGTATGTATCCATTTCGGGATCTATATGGTTATGATGCTTTATCATTTTTTGATGTGATGTTTGGAGAAAGCAAGGCTCCTAGAGCCAAAGGGTGAATCCAAGAGAGTCAGGATATACTCTGTGCTCTTAAGGAAAACATTGCTACAACCCAAAATCAATAGAAGTTATATGTAGATCGAAGTCGGGTGGAGAGACAATTTGAGGTGGATGATTTGGTATATCTTCGTCCTCAGCATTACAAGCAGTCTACGCTGAAGGAGAAGGGGGTTGATAAGCTTAAGCCTCGTTTATATGGGCCATACATGGTGATCCTCCGTGTTGGGGACGTAGCATATGAGTTGGAGCTCCCCATTGGGAGTAAGATCCACAATATTTTTCATGTCTCATGCCTAAAAAATGCCATTGGACATCATGTAGTTTCCACTATGGAGATCCCACCTATTGATGATGAGGGCCATCTGGTTTTACAACAAGAAGCTATCTTGGATACTCGAAAGAGGCAGCTAAGAAACTAGGTGATCAAAGAATATCATATTTGATGGAGGAAGCTTCTGGAAGAGGATGCCACTTGGGAGGGAGAGAAAATTTTGCAACATCCATACTTGCAGTTGCTTGAGGACAAGCAACATTTGAGAGGGGAGGACTGTAATATTCCTAATTAGTTTTTAGTTAATTAGAATATTAATTTTTTTTTTTGTCAACAAGATAGATAAATAAGAGGGTAGAGGGACCCATAAATCCCTTTAGTAGGAATAAAACCACTTCTTAATGTGAATGTGGATCAATGCATCTAGATAGGGTCAAGATGAATAAACCACTTCTTGGTGTGAATGCGAGTTAGTGCATGTGGATGGGGTCAATTTGACCAAATCAACATCACAATCATGGAGGTAGTGGAGACAATGGAGGACAACGAAGTCATAATGGAGGTTAGTGGCCATGGGTGTAGCATAATTATTGTGTGGGGCCAAGGGGGTGAGGGCTCACAAGCATATAAGGAAGGGGATGGCAGCCATAGAAAACATTCTGGATATTGTTTATGAATTGTCTTTATGAATTTCTACACACTTCAGCTGTTTAGCTAAGTCTGCTGTGTTGTTTAACACATGGGTGTTTCCAAGTGGAAATCCCACCCTTATCCTTGGGGGACTTTGACTGCCCACTCAGGAAAGGTTATTGAGCTGCATTTCATCATCAAGCATTAGCGAAATCGTCAGCCCCTATCAGTAGCGTAGTCTCCTTCAAGAATTGTGAAATCTAGAAGGGCAGATCTATTGGAGGAGCAATAACCCAAGTTTCTTATCTTGGCATGCAGTGAGGAGAGCAACCCTTTATCTAGGAAGTTGATCGGGAGGAGTAACAACATATTTCTCATCAATTCAGCAACCTCATAGCAATCTCTCAGCTGTAGTGCGTAAATCAGCCCTAGTGCTACATTTTCAATTATTGTCATTTTCAGAAACCCTTTCTGGGTTATCTTGGAAAAGTACTAGAAAGAAACTACAAGGAAAAGACCCTCTATCAGAGGTTATAAATGAGTTTTTTAGTGTTATAAAATTGGCCAAAATTGTCAAAAAAAAAAATCTACAACATCCGTTTTCGGTAACGGAGGCTTTGGCGGAGCTTCTAATGGAATTTCAACACAATTAAAAAAACTCAGTGGCCGGAGGTTATTACAAATGTTTTTTTCATCAGTGTGCTACTCAGGTGTCAACACACTGGTGCGTGTCATATAGACGGTCGGCCCGAGGCGGTCGAAGGTGCATGCACTGGGTTGTAAAGGTATAAAACCGCACCGGGCGCACTATAGGTGATATAACGCACCGGGCCATTCTAATTGGTATTGGGATTTGTGTGGTGCCCATAGGTCGTATCAACACATCGGTTTGTAGTATTATAGAAACACACTGGTGTGCAGTATCACACAAACACACCGATTTTTCTAATTCGTATTGGTATTTGTGCGGTGCCCATAGGTTGTACAAACGCATCGGTGATTAGTCTCACATAAACACACTGATGCACAGTATCGCACAAACACACCGATTGTTCTAATTCGTATTGGTATTTTTGCGGTGCCCATAGGTCGTACAAACACACCGGTGAGTAGTCTCACTTAAACGCACCGGTGCACAGTATCACACAAACACACCGAGAGTTATAATTGGTATTGGTATGTGTGTGTTGCCCATAGGTCGTAGAAACACACCGGTGTGCTGTATCATACAAACACACCGGTGTACACTAATTGACACACACCGGTGTTCATTTTTCATTTTTTAGAAACATCGACCTGTGACAGTGAAATTATTGTGATTTTTAAAAATTCATTATTCATCAAAAGTTGACACATATCTTATAACAATATTCATATTAATTAAATTTTTATTAATGCATTTGAATGTGATGTTTGGATTAATTTGCTATATCATATCATAATTATTGTGATTTTTTAAAATTCATTATTCATCAAAAGGCGACACATATCTTATAACAATATTCATATCAATTAAATTTTTATTAGTGCATTTTAATGTGATGTTTGTATTAGTTTGTTATATCCTATCATCGGATTTCACATCTCTTCATTATAATATTTAATCATCCATAAAATTTAATGAGTGGTGTTACATTTCACAGCGACGATGGATAACGCAAAACAATAAATTAAAACATATTTTATTATATATATATATATATATATATATAAGACAGTCTTTGTCATAAAAAATGGGAAAATTATTGGTATCCTTTGTCTTTCAATTGGGACACTATGTCCATTACATTAAACAAAATGTCTAATTTCACAGACAAATATTTCAAAAAATACAATGCCTTGCTTTGATATGCAAACTTAATGATCATCATTCTTCGCTTGAATTGTTGTCACTACTCGAGCTACTTCCATGACTTGGGTTATTTTGAGAAATGTTTTGTTCACGGTGTTGATTGTTTTCTTCTTCTTCACCTTCCATCTACAAACATAAAAATAAATTGTAATGAGTGTATGTACATTGGTGAGAATAATGAAAATTGCAATATTAAATAATATACATCATTGTAAATTGAAAAAAAATGACATACCATAGCAATAATTGACTCATGAACTATACACATTATTTCAAAACCTAATTGCATGCCATATTTCAAGATTTCATCTGTTGGCAAAGTTCCATACTTTGTTTCCTACAAGTTTTACACCCCATAACAAATCATATATTTAATATAAAATATTTTTTTTTTTTCTATTAATTATAGACAGAGCTAAGTAAAACGAGATCGATAGATGCTTACAAATTCCACAATTAATTTATGATATGCCAACATATACTCACAACCCATATTTAACCCAATGTCAATCAATTCGTCTGATGGTTCTTCTTTGTATGTTAGCACATGTTTGAATATATTCAATAATGATTGTTGTAAAACAACTTAAAATATACAAAAAAAAATCTAGCTAGGTTGTTATAAGGAATTAACAATTACTCACAAACTAAGATATCAACCCTTTTCTTCCTTGTCGTCTTGTTTTATGTGCTGAATGGGTTCCATTTTCTTTTCCTTTCTGCAAGAAAATACTTGAAAATTAATATGTAATGCTAAATTGTTTATTTATTGTACCTAATGATCGAAAAATTCAATGATTACATATTACATTTGAAGCATGTTGTAGTTGAGATGGCTCCTCTTGCAATGCAATTTTTTCCATTTATCTCCTTGTACACCTTTTTGGACATTTCTACAGACATATTTCTTATATTAGCTCATTCATCTTTTGAGATTTTCATAATCTTCCTGAAAATGTAACATGACAATAAAAAATTTAATTTTTATATTGAGATATGAAAAGTAAATATAACAAAAGTAATATTTATAAGTGATATATTTATAAATAATTCTAGATTTTTTTTTTAAAGGAATATTACTTTTTCATTCCTTTTTTTTGGTTGTTGTACGTTTTTGCTATTAAAAGTTTGACATGTCTCATTAAGAAATTCTATGGAAAATATTCCTGTAGTTTAGATAAAATTTGGGTCTTGGAATCATTGGATTGATTTTTGTATTGTAAGTGGAAAGGACGTCTATACATTCGTTCCACTAGATCCCTCAAACTTTTGTAAAAGTTTTTCCCCCTTTAGTTCACTGCCAACACCACTCCAGATGAGCTAAGGAGCAATTCATTTTCATTTGCATGTTCTATTTTTTTTCTTTTCTTAGAACAACATTCCCTTTCTGAGTTGTTGTTCCCTGTAGAACATTAAACATATGTGAATTAATAGATTGTTTGAAACATGTTATCTAATAATTTTAAGTATATTATTATGAAAATTAAAAAAAGAAACTCATATTGGATCGATAGTATTTTTTCATTTACTTGATTCATCCTTTTGCAATTTTTCCATCAAGATTTTATGCTCTTCTGGTCCTAGATCAGAAATAATCTTATCGAGCTTCGTCGTTTTGTGGCTTTGCATGATACATAGTAAACAATACATATTAGTTAAAATTACATATAGTTCAAAAATAATATTTTTTTGTAAATAATTTATAAAGAACTTGCCTTTTTTGCTTTTATTGATGTGTTATCAGTATTTTGGTTACTTGATCTCTTGGCAGCCATTTATTTATCAATATGAAACATGTACCATATCATTCATTAATATATTTTATAAATAAATCATTAACTTTTCAGGTAAAAAAAAATATCAAGACACTGTTGCACTTTTCATGGTGTACACACTGACGTCGGTGTGTCGTGTTCTTATAAATGCATCGCCAAAACAATATAAAACACTGTATGGTGCTCTATGTCAAAAAGGAGCACTGGTGTGTTATATGTTAATCACCGCACCAATTAACATGCAAAAAAAAAAAAACCGTCTAGTGTTAGTTTTTGTAGCATATGGTGTTGTGGAGGGGGCGGTGAGGCCTATTCTTATAAACACCTCACGCAAACAGGGGACCACCGTATGATGCTCTCTATAAAAATGGAGACCTGATGCATTATATGTTACATGGTGCACTGATTAACACAAAATAAAAAATTATTTTTCCCAAATAGTACGTGTGCGGTGCACTATAATGAAATAGCACACCAGTGCCCTATTTTACATATGGTGAACAGATTAAAAAATATATATTTTTAAATTTTTTATCAAATAGTACGTGCGCGGTGTGTTGTGATGAGCCAGTGCACCGGTGCGCTAGGTTATGTAGGGAGCACCAATTATAAAAATTCAGGTTTTTAAAAATTCAAACAAGGGCCGAGATGGATTGAGATTCGACTATGCAAGTCGTCTTGTGGGTTAGATGTTATAGGCCTATATATATAGCAATACAAACCCTATAAATCTTAAATGAAAAGCCCTAATTCCAAAATCACAGAAACAGGAAGAAGCAAGGGTAGAAACAAAAAAAAAAGAAGGGTTTAGGGTAAAATGGAATTTTTTTGTTTTTTGTTTATTTTTGTTTATTTTTGTGTTTGTTTGTTTGTTTTTTTGTATTTTTTTGTATTTTTGTTTTGTTTTTTGTATTTTTGGTTTTGAAGATGAACCACAAATTTAAATTTTGTAATTACTGCGTAAAAAATACTGCAAAAAATGTAAAAAAATAATAAAATTTAATCATGAGATCATTTGAAATTCAATGCTACAGGGTTTGAATCACTAGAGGTTTGGAATTCCGATCGTCTGAATAGTTTTGTTCGAGTGTATTTCGCTGCTCCATAGTGCTCTCATGCTCTCTTGCTCCAGGTATGTGTTGTGCAAATCTTTGGCTGATTTTTTTGCAAAAGTAGTGAAATAATGAAAATTTTTTAGTAGTTAAAGAATTGTTTTATGAAATTATATTTTCAAAAATATTTTTCCACCCATTTTTCAATTTACCGCTTTTTTTTCACTTAAAATAAAAATAAAGTTGCGCTCTTTTTATTTGTGGCTTTTCATTACTGGTGCGTCAATTAATAACACCGCACCGATGCGTCAGTTAATAATATGGAACCGGTGTGCAGTAACTAAAACACATCGGTGCAGTTATCTATACATAAGCACCGATAACAATAAGTCCATTTTTAAGGCACTGAAATTACTTTTAGGTGTGTGCACCAAAATACCAACTTAATAACATCAATAATGTATAAAAATTTGCAGGTTCATGCAGATTCAAAAGCAAGTTCAGATGCACAAAATATTCAAATAGCTCCAAAATGTCGGAAGCTCTTATCAGGAGCAGCATATTGCAAGGCGCATTTGGTAGATGAAAATGGACAACTGCTTCACCCTGCTAATTGTAACAATATTGTATCTTCTAGCCATAATCCTAGGAAAATGATGGTAATAATAATTTTTTGGTATATTAATGTCAAACAAATTAATCATGCATTGTCAATGTTCTTACTAATCGATATCATAGATTTTGTACTAATCATGTTCAAATATAATTTTTGATATTATTAGGATTCTAGTGATGATGAGCGACCTACCTACTATCTTCCATTGCACCCCACGACAATGTCAAATCAAGAGAAGGCTGAATTAAGAGAAAAAATCAGAGAGGAACGATACCAAGAATGGTTGAATCAACCACAAATTCAATTCCCGCTATGTCCAGATTCACCAATTAGGAATGACTACAACAATAGTAGTTCTTCACAAGATGGAAATGGAGGCAATCAAATAGAGGTTGGTATGGATGATTACTTAAGAGATACAACTGCCATGGAGACAATGTTGTCATATGCATTCCAAAACGATGATCAACTAGGGGATGATGCTCATATTGCTGACACCTTTTTTGAAAGCCTTAAATTTGCTTCCACCTCCCCTCTATTTGGACCTGGCGGTTAGTCAACGTCTACCAAGTTGGGGACAACGATGTTACTGTACAACTTGAAAGCAAATTTTGGCTTGTCGAATCCATGTTTCTCGGAAATTTTGAGGTAAGTTACCATAAAGTCCTCCCTTCTATAAATTTGAGAAATATAATCACACAATGAACATTACAAATGGTCAATTTTATGAATGTTAATAATTATATTGACATTTTTGTACATTTAATATTTTCCATGATCACCAACTACAGGTTATTCAAAGATAAGGTTATTCTGAGTGATAATGTCTTGCTCGGTAGCTGCGAAGAGGCAAAGAAATTGTTGAAAATGTTGGGTGTTGAGTACATATCATATCATGAATGTCCAAATGATTGTATTATATATAGAGGAGAACATGGAGACAAATAGATATGTCCAAAATGTGGGCATGACAGGTATGATAAATCAAAGAAGGAGGGTAAATCACGTGGTCCTCCTTTTAAGATATTGAGGCACATGCCTATAATCCCAAGGATTCAAAGGCTCTTTTGTTGCAAAGAGTTAGCTATGTTGCAGGGATGACATGCCTCACACAGAATTTAGTTGGGAGTTAAGTGAATCCCAACTTATTGAATAGCCATGAAGCATATAGAGGATACATGGCTCGAAAAATTCAAGGATGAAGTACGAAGTCTACGACTTAGCATATCCATGGACGGCGTCAACCCATATTCCCTCCATAACACCAACTATTATGTTTGGCCTATAGTAGTGATAAATAACAATATTCCCCCATGGTTGTCCGTGAAGAATGAACATCTTATGTTGTCTCTTGTTGGGTACCGGATTTGCATACTTTCCTCTCCCATTTTACACTATATTTCTATCTCTTTGAGCCATTATTTATCTTAAAAGCATGAGGTAAAACCCTTCTTCCTATCTTTTATGCGATATTTGATTAATGATGTGTTTTTCATGAAGGTTTTACCTTTCTAAATATTAACTCCAATTTTTCTTTAGATTTGGCTAAAACAGGAGCGTTGTGGCCGCGAGTCAAGGCACAACCCATCATCTCCAGTGTCTTCCTTATTTGCTGCTACAGCATGAAAACCATGGGTATATCAGCACTATCTTAGGCTTTCTTACAGTTTCTTGTTGGGTAATCCAATTTTTGTTGTAACAAGATGTATTTTTGTAAAAATGGAGTCGTTGAGAGGAAACGGGGGTTTCGGGACTATTGTATAAAGAGGCCTATGAGCTGTGAATCGGGAGACCCTTGGACATACAGACTTTGTAACTAATCTTTTTATCATTAATTGAATGTACAACTTATTGTTTCTCTTGTAATATTTGAGTTTCCGTAGCCTTGATCCAAGAGTTGGGCCCACTCTTGTGATCAAGTGTTGCGTTCTTCTTTCTTTTCTTTGCAGTGTTGTGTTTGGAGTGATTCTTTATTTGCTGTTATAGTTGCGTTAATTTCTGTGGATGCCTTTTATTTCTGCAGTTCATTTCATTGCTGTTACAGTGGTTTGTGTTATATATTAAACTTGTGATCTGCAGCGGACCATGTGCTTGCATCTGCATATACTTTGCTGTTAGTCTTGAAATAACTAATGCCCTCGGGTTGATAATTTATGTGGAAAAAGGGTTGAATTCTGTTCATATCCAGACACCAAAATTTTGGTGCCATTGTCTGGGAAGGCTAACAGGTGCAAGAACAAGATCTGCAATAGATCTCAGAGTTGATCTCTCGTTTTAAGGTGGGAATCTCTTGCCCAGCTTCAAGTCCTGAGCGTAAGTGCCTTGTGTTTTTCTTTTTTCTTTCTTTCTTTCCTGTTTCTTTTATCACTTTGTTTTATGTAGAATTAAACCCTCGTCTTGGGGAAGGTTTTTTTTAAAACCTTGCCCTAAGTCCTGGGTGTAGTCCAGTTTATTTTCTATTTTTATTTCCTATTGTTTCCTTTTAGGGGCCAATTTCCCGTCCTGGGGAGGGTATATTATTACTCTGCTCTAGGTCCTGAACTTCAATTTTTTTTTTCTTTCTTTCTTTCCTTTTCCTGTTGTTTAATTTTCTGCGAATCTTTTCTCTCATCCCGGGGAGGAAGTTATCTGTCCTACTTCGGGTCCTGAGCGATTGATTGATTTTCTTTGATGAACCCTCTCCACAACTTGTATGAACAAAGATCCAAACAAGAGGGGCAGAGGAAGACCCCCAAAGAAAGGGAAGGATCTGGGAAGGAAGACGTATATTCAGAAGATTATTGAAAAATATAGATCTGAGGCATCATCTCGTGCTGCTGTTAGGGTTAGGGTTCAGACGAAGTCCGAAGGGTAGTCTGTGGAACAACTCGTGCCATTCATGGTACCAGAAGGTGTTCTTTCTATAACAGAGGTGGAAGAAGTGGCAAGTAAGGGATCAGAAGAATTGAGCAACTCTAACTGGGAAGAAGAACCTCAAAAAGGGTTTTTGTCCCCAAGAGACTAGGGTAGCGCTGTAAAAATTTCCATTGCTGAGTTTCGTGACTCTGACTCAGTAAAGGAACTTTTGAAGGAATTTGATTCACCAAGGGACTGGGGGAGTGTGGTGCAACCATCTTCGGTTGAATCACTCCAGATACTAGCTGCTGAACCAGTCGAAATTCCAAGTGATTATTGGAGGATATTTATGGCACTTGTAAGTTCCTCTATTGATTTTCCCATTGGAAATTTTATAGGTGATGCACCAATGAGACCCATCCATTTAACAACCTTGCCTAGTTTTCATGGGCTCTCTTCTAAAGACCCTGATACGTTCCCCTTCAAATTTGATATTATTTGTCGAGGATATGGTTATATGATTGATGCTCAGAAATTAAAAATATTCCCTGCTACCTTAAAAGGGACAACCTTGAGATGGTTCATGGGTTTTGGGGGAAGCACGATTACCTCATGGGAAGAAATGAAAAAAGCTTTCTTGGAAAAGTACCAATATTACTGTAAGTCCAGTGACATTAAGGAGGAAATATTTAAATTTTCATAGAAGGAGGATGAAAATATGGAGGACTGTGTAGAATGATTTAAATACATATTGTAGAGGTCTAGACATAGTGCTTGGATAAGGACATTCTAAAGATCATTCTTCTTAGAGCACTCAAGGAAGACTCTTTGCAACTCCTGAATATAGTGGGAAAAGGGGATATTTCGAAAGAAAACTTCGAAACTATCTGTGATTACTGTATCGAATGTTCGCGGGGGGCTGCAAGAAGTGGACAGGGTATTCAGTCATTGAAGACCTCCGGTGGAGGGGTCACAAAAGCAGAGATTGGAAATCTACTAGATAATCTGAGAACCGATATCCTGAGCACGCTATTAGCCCAAATGGACACTCTAAAGGAAAAACAAAAGCAAAAGGAGTTGGTTGGGAAAGTTATCCAAGTAGTTGGAGTTTTGACCCAAAGATGTGGGTTTGGACCCAAGACAATTAATTATTTATTCTAATTTAAAAACTGTCATGATCATAAAAACTGTCTTCAAGGGGTATAGTGCCTTTCATTAATGTTATGTGAAGAATTCTAACTGTAGACATCCTTCCTATCTGGTTATGTGGTGTACATGTCTTAAGATATCAACTACTTTCATCAAAATTTATTTTTAAATATCTTCAAGAGAGACACTTGCAACTTTTCTTGGCTCACTGAATTGTATCGGTTTGAGTTGTGTATACATATATACCAATCTTTACATTGAAAGTCTACATAGAACTTATACTACAAATTGTATCTTCTAAGGTCACTTCCAACTATAGCTAGATGATAAGCCTGGTGAGCCTTCTCTCTTGGTATCCTTTATGCTTATAAATAATCTCGGGAATATCAGTTCCTATGATTAAATCCTTTTAGTATACTTATGCTTAGGAGGTGGTCTTATGGTGACTGATGACACTTCTTATAGTCTTAAAAATACTATTTTCTATATATATGCCTAGAATATAGCTCCAAATTTGATGTGACATACTACTGTAATATTAATGAAATACTTTCTCCAAGATGATGACATGAAGGAGAGTGATGGCTCAGTTTATAATTATTGGCTTTGAGTTTATTTTATGCATAAAATTGGTTTCAGTCCTCTTGAAACAACACATAACATAAATTTATGAAACAATACATAATTCAAATATTTTGGAGTGATTCCAGATCATGTCAAGTGTGCTCAGAACTTCGATATATAGATTAGACTAGGACCTTCATTTTTCTGCCTTAGGTTACCAAATTATCCTTTCGGTCCTCTAGAACAAAAAAAATCTCTACCATTTTTGCTAGTGTATGTGCCAAAAATAATTGAGCCTTAAGCCTATATAATGTTATTTCCCCATCCAAAAAAATCCCATGGAGGTCGCATATATATGTAAAATAGATAAGTCTAGCAATCTAACCCCTCACAAAAAAAAATTATTTTCTAATTTCCTAAAATTAGTGTGTGTCCAGACTCTGGAACATAGATACCGTGTTTATTACAAGCACAACATTCTTTATGATTTGTATCATAACCTATACAATGCATCAGGGATATAATAATGGATCCATCCTTGGATATTTGAAAATTTAATTCAAATTTCAAAGTATCTTCTCATAGTGAGACAGGGTATGCATTACTTGTATAAGCCTACAAAACCAAAATTTTAACACTTTCCATCACTGGTGAGTTTTGTTGGGAACAAGAGTTTATGATTTTTAGCATAACCTTTACATGGGGTAAAGGGTATGATAATGGATCCATCTCTGTCTCTCTAAAAATTCAGTTCAAAGTAACTTTTCATAGTGAAGTAGGGCATACATTTACTTGTATAGGGCTAGAAATCCAAACCGTTGACACTTTCCATCACTGGAGAGGTTTGTCAGGAAGAGAAGTTTCAATATAACGTTTTAAGAATCACTTTACCTCAGCGAAAAGAGAAATCGTTTGCATCTGTGATTTGAAAATGGAGTGGACTGATTATAATTTTGTCTCGTAAGTTCTCACGGTTATGTATCTTTACTGGATGCAATTCAAAATGAATGCTTTCTATTGACTTTATTAAAGATTATTTTATAAAAAATATAAAGCTATTTTGTTGCAGATTGGTTCCAGGGTTTTTTTTTGCTAAGATAGACCTTAAAACCCATACAAAACAATTAATAAGCCTATACTTATGTCATAAAGGGGTGAAAACACTCAATGATAGTAGGGTGCGATAGAGACAACATAGAGTTTCATGGTTTGAAACTTAGATTTAAATTTTACACATAAGTGAATTTGGGTCTCTGTTAGTTGAATGTGTCCAAATGTGACTGCATTTCTTATGCTTTGGCCGTCGAGGTGCTGTGAAAATGCACTAGAAGCAACTTATCCCCCTTAAAGCCATACATTTCCTATTTGAGGTGTTGGTGATGAAGTTGCACCAGCTGAATATTCTCAACCTGGTTTACTAGGGATAGTCCAGGACACCTTGGATATGCCGTGCTTACATGATTTTAATATATGTTGAATGCATTTTGTTTAGGAATTGATATTATCATGTTGTCAATATTTGTACATTTGTCATTTGAAATGTGAAAATACTAAATTGAAATTCCTAGAAAAATCCTCAGTGTGGCCATAGAGTTAAGTTAATTGTTTGTTTGAAATCTTTGTATGCAAGAAATATGGGCTATATTCATATTCAGATTCTTGATCAAGGTGCTGTTGGGATATTGTCACTCATTAATTGTGGCTAACCTTAGGAATGATATTTTTTGGAGTGAATCTTTTATTGCATTTGCTATTGGCATTAGGACTACTTTTGTGATAAATAACTTGTTCAATCATAGAACTAATCATGTGATTGGGGATATCAATCCATGGTTGTGAGATGAAGCCTTGGTAAGTTTTTCATTGGTAGAAGATGCCCCCATTGTTGAATGATGGTATTTTCTATTGAACAATGAACTCTCTTTAAGTATATGTATCTAGGTGTACTACAAAACATTAGTCAAGGATATTGAGGTGTAGTCCCCATGCTCCCGTTGGACTTAGTTATACTAGGTATTATAATTTTAATTACGCTTTCACTCGGTTTTTCCAATTTCATCCTATATATTTCATGGGGGGCTTGGTCACATGTGATCACCCACCTAAATATGTATTTTATAATTATAACCTTAGGATACTTGGTTAAAGATGATCACTCTACACCAATGTTGTACCTCTATAAATAGATATTCCAATGAAGATTGTACCATAGGTGAACCTTGCAACAATCTCCTCTTTACTTGCATGCTCGGTTTCTTTGGTTTCTCTCTTTCTTATATGCAATTATTCACATTGCTAATGTGTGCCCGTACCAATATCAGGGTCTCTTTAGCACTTTGCAATTTCAAACTCATTGGGAGTTTTCTTGCTTGGAATTCTCCTTGAGCTTCCCACTCCAAGTGGTTAGAGCAATTTCTTGGCTTGTTGATACAACCAATTCTTATATTCAGGCCATTAGCAACTTGCATCATATTTTTTCTCAGGTTTCCCTCGTCCTTTTTGCACATCCACTCTTTTTATAGTTTTTATTTTTGCAATTTTTCATAACTATTGTTTTTATTCACAATTGGTGTAATCATTGGTCCTTTTGGCATATTCTATGTTTTTTTGATACATACTATTGGTTTTTTTCCATTTCAATTAATAAACCTATAGAAAGGGTCCATTCTATTGATTAAACAAGTGCAAAGATACCATTCCATTGATTTACCCTACAAAGGGTCCATTCCGCTGATCAAACCAATTAGATGATTTAACGCTTGCAATTTCTTTTGCCCATGCCTGTTCCATGCATGTAAACTCAAATCATTGGCCCACCTAGCAATGTGGCCCACTTGGTGTCTTAGTGTAAGAACACTCTTAAAAATCCTTAGCTCCTCGCCAAGCTCATGAAATATTACTTGCAATGATTCCAAATTGTTTTGACAATTGTTCATGTATGAAAATTAAAGGAATTTGCACCTATGATTAAATCATAAATCATTAGGGACTTGGATGTTGTGTATATGTGAATTTTTTTCTAGCTTATGTTTGACAACTACCTCATAAGGAGCTTCTCCTTCATTTGTCCTTGCAATCCATTTAGTCCTCCATCTTCTCTATGGAGGGTGTAAATGTCACTAGTAACTGACTAGTTGCCTTCATCCTCACTTTTATCATGGAAAATGATAGAGGATATGTTTCAACTTCTTATAACCAATTCATCAAGGGAAACATAAGTAAAAGAATCACTAGTAACTGACTAGTTTCCTTCCTCACTTTTATCATGGAAAATGATAAGGGATATGTTTCAACTTCTTATAACCAATTCTTTACAACTTAAGGGAGAGGTGTTTTGCAAAGGATGATTAAAGTTATTGTAATACTTTGTTTTTTTGTTTAAATATTTCAAGTGTTCATTAGGTGATTTGGAGATATGAATTAATTTAGCGGAAAATTTTATATATTTTACATTTGAATGATGTTATTTGTTTTATAGATGATGAATTATGATGTTATTGTTTTGTGTATAATAATTTATTTTTTCTTTTGGGCTTGGGCCTTGGCACAACGTTTTAATAAAAAATTGCATAATGGTTTTTGTGAACATTACACTTATTTTACTTTGAAAGATACCTACAAATCTAGTAATTCTCAACTCTTGAAAACTATTGATGCAGGCTTCTAGATCGATTTGAAATTTTACTTCTGGAATATTTAGTGAGATGTCAAAAGCTAATCCTGGGAAGAAAATATCAAGGCAAATGGATGTATTATCATACTTTAAAAATCCTCAATCCAAGAATACACATTCTCTTCATGCTTCAAGCTCCTTTGAACAATATTTTACTGAGAGAGATGTTAACTCTTGTGAAAATGCATCTGATATCCACATGATGGATGAAAGAATAGTTTCCTCAAGTGATCAGGGTGAGATAAATGTAGTTTCAACAGAAATTAGTGATGAAAATGTTAAAGATATTTCCTTGGAAGGTGACACAAACCATTCACGGAAAAGGAAAAAAGGCCAGTGGACCGTAGGGAGAGAATTCTAACATGATTGGGTCTCAATTTTTCCATTTATTGAAGAAATACCTCCTACAAATGAGGATTTACGAGAAGTTAGATGTATTGAGTGTAGTTGGAAAAGTTGCAAGGTAGTGAAATTTTCAATGAAGCTAGATACAGTAAAAAAGCATGCAGGAAAGGTGTATGAAAAGAAAATTGTAAATGGTAAAGATAAATCTATTGTTAGATGGAAATCTTTGGAGGAATGTCAACATATCCAATGTGTGGAAGAATACAAAAAATATTTAATAAGTAAGAAGAAACTTGAGGCAAGTGGAGGTACCATCATATCTAAATTTGAAAAGACGATGGAAAGAAGTTTGTTATCCAAGACGATACAATTGAGCACTGTATTCAACATCTTATGTAAAGGTCATCCTATGACAGATTATCTAGATCACATGAAATTTCTATCTTTTCTTCACGTGCCAAACTTTCCATCTTCTCATTGGTCCGTAATTAGTGGTTGGGAATGGGCAAGATATCTAGCTCAAGTAGAAAATGATGATTTGAAACAGGAGATTGCAAATGCTAGGTTTTTGGCATTGTCTTTGGATGAGGTTACAACTGTTGATAATACTTCATGGATCTGCATGAGAATTTATATGGTTAATGACCATATTAGGCATTCCTATCTACTTGGGATTAAACAGATGAGAGAGATTTCTACAATTGGAAATATTTATGAACTTGTTCTTAATAGTTTGAAGGAAAGTGGTATGGATCATTTACTGATTGCAAAAAAGTTGGTATGTGTTGGAGTAGATGGAGCATCGGTAATGCAAGGACAAAGGAATGGTCTTTGTGTTAGACTACAACTATCAGCTTCGCCATATATGCTTAATATTCATTGTATGGCTCATAGGATGAATCTTTCATTTAAAATAGTAAGCAAGTTTCCATTAGTTTCAAAAGTTGAAGATCTTGTATGTGAGACTCATGCATACTTTTCTTGCAGTCCCAAATGATATTTAGAGTTTCAACAATTTGCAGATAGTGTTACGGATGGAATAAAAATACTGAAAGATGTTGATACAAGATGGATCTCATTAAATGGACCAGGTCAAAGACTATTTAGTGAGTTCAAATCTTTGGTAGGGTTGATGTATGAAAATCGCTACAATGTAGATAAGCTCAAGATCTTCTTTTTCGACTAACTGATATAGAAACATTATTGAAATTGGCTAGAATTCTTCCCATGCTATGTGAAATGAATGTCCTCGTGAAAATGGCTCAGAATCGCACAATGTATATTTATGAATACACAAATGCGAGAAAGTTAGCATGCCTTGCATTGGATAATTTGTATATGATGCAGGACTCCTTTTCTTGGTCGAGTTTTACAAGTTGGACTAAGATCATCAATATAGAAAATACTGAAATTTTTTTGACGTTTGATGAAAAAGGGATACTATGTATCACAGTGCGTGGGTATATGGTCCCCTTTCATTATATTAGTAAGACGGGATGAATCACCAAAGATTGCCCCGTGTCAAGAGACCAATTTGATAATATTGTGATCTCAGTGAGACAAAATTTGATAGAAATTGCAAGATCACTATCATCAGAGATAAGAGAACGATTTCCTCGAGATGAATTGCTGGAGGCCATGTGTGTGGTATACCCTCAATATTGGAACAATTTTCAATGTCCAAGAAATTTAAAAGCCGATTTTCAAAAGAGATTAAAATTTTTAGTAGACCACTTTTGCAAGAAAGTCTCGATACATGGAGAACAGATTGAAGGTATTTTAGATTCATCAAAATTGTATCAACAAGGTGGACGCTTTGCTGAAAAAATGTGGAAGCAATATCCTTTTTTGGAGAATCCTAATGAAAACGGTGCTATAACAAGATTATGGAATACTTTAAGTGCTAGCCAATACCTGCAAGAAAACATATTAGAATATTTCAAATTAGCAGATTTGTGTCAAACCATGATTTTGGGATCAGTGGAGGATGAGAGAATGTTTAGTGCATTATCATTTTTGAAGTCAAAGTTGAGGAACAAGCTTGATAAACATGTGGATACATGTTTAAGATTATATGTAACAAAGTATGACGTTGACAATTTTCCATCTGAAAGAGCACTAGCGCTTTGGCGATCAGATTGTGATAGAAGGGGAGAAAACAATATAACAAATTTATCTAATGAACTTGATACAGAACATAATGTTTTGGAGGCTCATAATGATAGTACATCTGGAGAAGATCATGTTCACAATGTATAAAATGATGACCAAGATGACAATTGGGAAATTGAAATACCCTAGGACTCTTATTTTGGTATACATGTTCCGTTGATCATGCAAGATTACTACATGTCAAATTCAAGTAAAAATGGGTTCTATATTTTGTATTTTTCATTGTAACATTGCAGCTACATTTCTTTCATGCGTGTTATTTTAAGATTGATGTTTCATATTTAATCCTTACATTGTTTGTTTCTTATTTGTGACAGGAAATGAAGCTGGATTTGATGAGGCTGGGACCTATTTCTTTTCACATAGATAGTGTCTGACTAGTATAAAATGATAAATAAGTAATTTAACAAGACTGACACAAAGCATCAATGGGCTTATTCAAGTACATGAAACTACCTTGATGTCTAGCTTTGACATCTTGGAAAATTTTAATGGTATATATGTTGCTTGTGTTTGGGGAATTTTGCTGAGTTTCGAGTTTTATATTTTCTTGGAAAATAATTATTGATATTTGGAAAATGTGTGATTTTATATTGGTATTGGAAATGAAGCTGGTTTTGATCTTTGATTAGAAATGAAGTTGGATTTGATGAAGTTGGGACCTATTTCTTTTCACATAGATAGTTTCCTAGTATTAAATGATAAATAACTAATGTAAGAAGTCTAACGCTAAGCAACAATGGGCTTATTCAAGTACATGAAATTATGTTGATGTATAGCTTTGATATCTTTGAAAATTTTAGTGGTTTGTTTGTTGCTTGTTTAGAGGATTTTGTTGAGTTTGAAATTTTTGGTTTGTTTTGGTCAAAGATATTTTTAGTCCCTTGAATGATTATGGTTCTCATATCATGAATAGATCAAGAGATCTAGCTTTATTATTATAATCATTATTGTTTTCTTTATATATTTGGTGGTTTGAGGAAATATATTTTATTTCCTTTCACTTTGTGGCATGGTTTCGACATCTTATTCTTATTATATATTTTTCTTGGAAAAGAATTATTGATATTTGGAAAGGGAAATAAACCCTGGGTAGCTAAGCGAAGATAAAAATGGTCTATATACCAGGTTCATGTGCATTCATCGCAGGAGACCTATTGGCATGTGACCGACATTCCTTTTATGCAATTACACTTTTGATGCCAAGGCGGAGCTGAGTTCGCAGACTTGGGAAGAACAGTGGCAGTTGATCATAATGCTAAGGAGATTAGAATGCCAGTTTCACAAATAGCTGACCATGCCACCAATGATGGTGGAACCAAAGGAACCACATCAACTTATTGTGATTCTTTCCAGATTTCTCAGGGTGAAACCGAGGCTATTTTGGGAAGCATGGAAGGTAGCAGTGGTTTCCTAACATTTAGTAGCAAGGTATTCTTATGTTGATTGCAGATTCCCAGAATATCTTGAAATCTTATGGTTACAAGAGGGTCAATTTTTTGACCTTTCTAGTGACAACAAGATTCCTAGATATTCTTGGAATCTACAATCCTCACAAGTTCAGCAATCAGTACAATAACATGTGTTTAGTTTTAAGAGGTAACATTTTTAAATCCAAAAGCATTAAATACCCCTTCCTAAATTCACATATGTATTCCTTAATAGATTTTAATATTCAAATAAATCTTTATTATTGTAATTAACTACATGGAAACTTTTTTGGGCAGTTTGATTGTCTTCTGGGTGTTCTATGTAAATGAATGATTGTATTCATGTCGTTTGTGTGCAGGAGTTCTTGATATGAAATGTGCACTCTCTTCAGGAATACAAAGGGCATGCAGACAATTTTATTTTCTATCTTCTTCTTGGAACACCCTATTCACATGCTCAATATACTCCAGGTGACCTCTTAGATTTTACTGGCATTGAAATATAGTACACTTTCTCTCCCTTCTTCTAAATTTAAAACTATATGTTGTTGTGTAAGCAGGAGGTATTCTTTACACATTGCAGGATACTAATTTGCAATACGTTACATCTTCTTCCTTCTTTCTCTTGACATATGAAAAATACTGGAGCTCCTCCAAATAAGTAGTAACTTGTGGTGGGATAGTGACAATCACTCCTCACAGGCTAAGAGCACTTGAAAAACACCAGGTATAGATTCATAATATCCCAATGCTTAATTTTCCTATTATTTCAAAAATTTACTAATGTATGCCGGATCTAAATAAATTTTGTGTTGATGAAGGTTGATTACACACTGGGAGATAATCCTATGAGCATTTATGATGTCATACATGGTTGGAGATGGTTCCCTCTATCCAAAACTTATTCATCAAAGAGCCTCTTCTCTGCCCTCCAAGGCCAATCATCCTCAACCCATTCCCTGCAAAGAAGGCTTCCAATCTATGTACAACAATGCACCCAATCCCAACATCTTGGTGGGAGCTGTGGTGGGAGGCCTAGACAACATGGATAGGTTTACTTATGTGAGAAAAAATTATGATTAATCTGAACCTTTCACCTACATTAATGCACCCTTAGTGGGTTCCCTTGCTTATTTGGCCCAGAGACTGATGTTATACTTCTAAAATTTCTTTGTGCCAGATATTTCAAGGTGAATGATGCACTCATCATGTTGCAGAATAGTGTGGCATGGAGGAAGGCATTTGGAGCTGAAAGTATAGTTGAAGAGGATCTAAAATTTGATGAGAATCTGAATTCAATGGCCTTCATGCATTGTTATGATAAAGTAGGCCACCTTGTGTGCTACAATGCTTATGGGATTTTTCAAGACAAGGAGCTCTACTAGAAGATATTTGGAGACGATGAGAATCTGAAGAAGTTTCTGAGATGGAGGGTCCAAATTCTGGAGAAGGGAATCAAGCTCCTTGATTTCAAGCTTGGTCGTGTCAATGCGATGATTCAGATCACAAAGCTTAAGAATATGATGAAGAGAGAATTGAGAGCTGCATCAAATCAAATTCTTGCACTTTTTCAAGATAACTACCTAGAGATGGTAGCAAGAAAGGTCTGTAACTACTCAAAACACAAATGTTTTTACCTTTTTTGAGCTTGCCTAGAACAATCTATTTGAATGAATATCAATGATCAGAAGGATGATGTTAGATGTCCTCGTAGATATGGTGTTTTGAGAATTTTGGCACACGAAAAATTGGAATTTCTGATGCATCTCTAAATATTTATTACTTGACATATGGTTGCTAGTTTCAAATGGTGTCAAATTACATATATCTTTAGCCCAGATTGAAAAAGAATAAAATTTATAATATATATATTTTACAGAGGTTCCTTTTATATAGGGATCTAATAGAGATCATTAGGCAGATATGGTTTTATATATTTTGTATTAAACAATACAATAGTTTCCAACAAAATATTTGAGTATGGTCATTCAGTTATTAGTTACTCGTACTGTGAAAATGAAATAGATTATAGTATTCATACAAAACATTATGTATAATGAGCACATGGAAATTTTCTTTCCTTTGCCTTTATCCCTTTCAAAAGGCTTCAAAAAACATGTCCATATGGGCTACATTGCAAGGAGTGGTCTTCCTTTGGCTCAGGTGCATGAAGGATATCTACTTCATCAAAATCACTACAGGCTTCCACCAGGCCTCTGTCTTTCTGAGGTTCCTACCATTTGTGTGTTAGAGCAAACCACAACTAGAATGGAAACCTAGTCAATGGTTTAACACTATGTCAATCTTACCAGTGAAATGGCTATAAGCTACTGTTTCTAGTTCCTATGTCCTCCAATTGTTATTTTATTTTTCCTTATTGATTAAGAGAGTCTATGCAATGCTAAAAGGTATGAGGAGTTAACACGTATTTGTGTGGTGTTTCAGTAAGTGAAAAACATTTCTCTCAAATTTTCCTTGTATCAATGAATTTCCAGTTTTGTTTCTTGAATAAATTTCTTTTAATCTCAGTGGACCTTTGTGACCTTTTAAGTTCAGCCTCATTGTATTTTTCACCTAGAATTACATGGTTTAGAGATGGAGGAGCGTATATAGTCATTTCTTTGTATGGTCACAATCTGCCCTCAAGGGTTTTGTTTTTCATGGTCAATGTAATGGTCACTTTTTTTGTTTAAAAGGGAAATCTCATGGGAAACCCAAGGACGCCTCATCACATTTGAAGATGGTATCTAGATTCCCAAATAAGCCCATTGGCATAGATTAGTGCACCTTACCCAGCGAGGTTTAACAAGGCACGTGCTAGTATGTAACTAAACAAATTCTCAGCAATATGGTGACAACAAGTTGAGATATAACCCCTTGTGTTAAGGTAGCCTCCACTGTCGCATAATACAGTGAGGGAATTAGGCTTTTCACAAGAAACATACGGAGGAAACCATTTCTTTCTATATTATTGTTTCAAAGGGAAATCTCATGGGAAAACCAAGGATGCTTCATCACATTTGAAGATGGTATCCAGATTCCAAAATAAGGCCATTGGCATAGATTAGTGCACCTTACCCAGCAGAGTTTAACAAGGCACCTGCTATTATGGAACTAAACAAATTCTCAACAATATGGTGACAACCAGTTGATATATAACCCCTTGTGTTAAGGTAGCCTCCACTGTCACATAATACAGTGAGGTAATTACGATTTTCACAAGAAACGTACGGAGGAAACCCTTTCTTTCTATCTTATTGTTTCAAACGTAAATCTCATGGGAAACCCAAGGATGCTTCATCACATTTGAAGATGGTATCCAGATTCCCAAATAAGCCCATTAGCATAGATTAATGCACCTTACCTAGCGGGGTTTAACAAGGCACCTGCTTGTATGGAACTAAACAAGTTCTCAACAATATGGTGACAACCAGTTGAGATATAACCCCTTGTGTTAAGGTAGCCTCCACTGTCACATAATACAATGAGGGAATTAGGCTTTTGTCAAGAAAATTACGGAGGAAACCCTTTCTTTCTATCTTATTGTTTCAAAGGGAAATCTCATGGGAAACCCAAGGATGCTTCATCACATTTGAAGATGGTATCCAGATTCCAAAATAAGCCCAATGGCATAGATTAGTGCACCTTACCTAGCGGGGTTTAACAAGGCACCTACTAGTATGGAAATAAACAAATTCTCAGCAATATGGTGACAACTAGTTGAGATATAACCCCTTGTGTTAAGGTAGTCTCCACTGTCACATAATACAGTGAGGGAATTAGGATTTTCACAAGAAACTTATGGAGGAAACCATTTCTTTCTATCTTATCCCAAAAATTTGAAGAAAATGAAATCACTCTATGAATGAAGTATAGTAATGGGCTATTTTATCTTTCTAGGACTTGCATTCCAATCTCATCAATTGTAGACTACAGATCCTCAAACATACTACCTTTGGGTTGTGACTTCCGACTGCCGGTGCCTCTGCCAGAATTCAAAATGATTCGATTTCAAGTACAATGTTGAAGAATTTCTCCAATCTTTCTAATTGTCAAGTATTCCATATGTAATTAAGTCTTTTTGCTATTTTCAGTTTGCAAGCGTGGGATTTTTTTGGGCCCTATAAGGGTGAGGATATTATACTCAGTTTATCAAATAGAAAAATCACCTCTTAATTAGTATTCTCTCTATTTTTCAGGTGTTCATCAATGTCCCATGTTATTTCAGTGCACTGTACTCCATGTTGAGCTCTTTCTTGACACAACGTACCAAGAGAAAATTTGAAATTGCACGTGAAGGAAAAGTCACAGAGACCTTCTACAAGTATGTGAAATTATTTCTTTGATGTAGTGAAAATATGCTCAACCTCAATTAAAGACTCTGATTATATATGATAGAATGAAGGATATATTCAATGAAAATTTCCTAGAAACTTATTTAATACTTGATTTTACTTGCATATTTATATTTCCAGGGAATGTGCCTATACATTATGGGGGACTTAGCAGGACCAAATATGTAGATTTTGGACCTCACAATCCTGCAATAGAGTTCTCCATTAGAGTTGGGGAGAAAACTAATCTTGAGATCGAGGGAGTGGAGGTAATGTACGTAAAAAATTGCTCAAGTTTGCAGATTTTGTGTTAGTTCCTGCATTCAAATTTAGCTCTTTCGCCTTAGTTTTGTTTCCAATAAGATAAATAAACTCATTGACGATTCAACCATAGATGGCCTCATCGTGGAAAATTTTAAATTCAATTAGGAGCCCATTTTCAGAGTTGCTTTGAGTGGTGCCCAATTGATTGAGATTGAAATTAACATAAATGATGATAGGGTGCTGAAGGTTCATACATTACATGAATTTGATGAAGCCCTCAGGCTTGTAGAGAACAAGCTTGTAGTGGTGGAATATGCAGCAAGTCACAACTATTACAACAAAAGAATATACCTATTCATGGCTGACCTCAGCAGGATTTTTCGAGAAGTGAGATTCATTCTAGTAATTGGAGATGATTCTGAGCAGACTAACGAGCTCTGTGCAAGAAGAAAAAGAAAAAAAACAACATAAAATATGTCCCCCTTTTAGCTTTTACAAGAACATGGTGAAGATTCATGAAGAAGAAGTCATTGGCCCAAACTAGTTGGAGGGTGATGTCCTCTACTATGGTGACAATGATGCTCCTATTCATCAGCTCCATAATACGCAAGATGTGGAAGCATTTCTCAAAGAACATACAGAGGACCACAAGTTGGTTGTTCTAGATGTTAGACTAAAGAATTGCAGGCCTTGTGTTAAATTTTACCCAATTGTAGTTAGACTGACCAAGAGAATAACTTACAATGTGGTTTTTTGCAAGGATGAATGGAGATGAGAATGAAGAATGCATGGAGCTTCTGAGACAGATTAATGTCACAAAAGTGCCCACTTTCCTTTTTATCCAGGACTACAAGATCTGTGGAAGGTATGTGGATTCTGGTAGAGATGAGCTTATTGGAGAAATTATAAGGTATCAAGGAGTCAGAGTTACATACTAGTTACTTTCTGGGCTCTCTGATTATGAAAATGGCTATGGATTCTTGTGGGTTCTGGCAGAGGTGAGCTTATTGGAGAAATTCTAAGGTATCAAGGAGTCAGAGTTACATACTAGTTACTTTCTAGGCTCTCTGATTATGAAAATGACTATGGATTCTTGTTTACATTCTCGGCCAAGACGAATATTTATAGGAAGGATATATATTCTTTGTGATATTAGAGCCAAAGTGGAGATGCTTGTCAACCTTATCTAGGGAGGGAAAACCGTATCTCCATGATGCACTATTCTCTATATTCATGTTTACTGAGCAGTAATGGAACACCATGATTGAAATTTGAAAGTTAAATGAAGGATTTCACTCCTTATATGTATAAAATTTTGAATGGAGACAAAGAACTAAAAGTAAAATTGCAATATTTTATGTGTACTATTACAAAGACTTGAAATGAGAGCTGTAAATTCAAGTATGTAATTCAAATTTGTAGATGAGTTGTGGATAAATCTCTACGGGCTATTGGACCTTTTTTCATTTTAGATAGAATGAAAGAAGGAAAGACTATTACTAAATATTTTCCAATTTAATCTTTGTCAATTACAACAGGTTCATATGACATTGAAATGGTTAGGGCCAAGATTTAGATGAAAATATATGTAGCAATTGCACAAAGGGGCATGATGCCATCACTACACCGGAACTGAACTAGTATCCCACGGTCGATCGCATGGAAATCTAATTTCAGTCAGCTCAAGATAGCTTTGTAGCTTTTATGCGTCTTTAATAAGTATTTAATTAATTCTGTAATATATTTGTCTCGTTTTCTTCAATGTCTTTATCAACTTGTTTGCAAAGGTGTTTGATTATATAGTTTCTTCCAATGTGTCTACCCTATTGGCAGATATTTTTGTATTCATATATACTAGAGGCATATGTATGTTATGGAATGACAAAAATATTATTCTAAAATAGTGTTGAAATGTAAAATATTGAAAGATGTTAAGAAGCAAATTTATTTAGACATGGGACAAGACAAATTGGTTCACTTCATAAATTTACACCAATTCATGAAGCAAATAGGGAATTAATGCTACTCAACCATTTGTTGATGACATTTCCTAGGGATTCAAAATTCTAGACAAGTTTGGTTGAAATGGATAATTGTAACCACTTTTGTCAAGTTGCCAAATAAGTTGAGAAGTCTCCGATATGGGTCAAGAAACAACATCCTTTATACGAGTGGTTTATACGAGAAAATAAGCCCTTGTAAGAGTACACATAAAAGATTGAAATTTTCCTTTATATGAGTCTGTAATTCAAATTTTCTCATTAATGGTTTATAAACTAAGGCTAGCTGCTTGTAAGTATGTCTTTTGGCATGGCACATTGTAGCAGAGATTTACTATTTACATATGACTTATATTTCCAAATGAAAAAGGATGCTTAGCTCAACATGTTTTCTTGTTGGTCAAACTAAAGTAAATATTTTACTTCAAAGTTCAGTGTTTTACAATAATTTAGCAGAGCTCTAGCATTAGGACCTCACCTACTTGAGCAAAGAGCTAGTTACTTTCTAGGCTCTCTGATTATGAAAATGGCTATGGATTCTTGTTTATATTCTTGGCCAAGACGAATATTTATAGGAAGGATATAGATTCTGTGTGATATCAGAGCCAAAGTGGAGATGCTTTTAAACCTTATCTAGGGAGGGAAAATCCTATCTCCATGATGCACTATTCTCTATTTCATGTTTATTGATTAGTAATGGAACATCATGATTGAAATTTGAAAGTTAAATGAAGGATTTCCCTCCTTATATGTATAGAATTTAAATGGAGACAAAGAACTAAAAGGAAAATTGTAATATTTTATGTGTACTCTTACAAGGATTTGAAATGAGAACTGTAATTCAAATTTTCTCATTAATGGTTTATAAACTGAGGCTAGATGCTTGTAAGTCTGTCTTTTGGCATGGAACATTGTAGCAGAGATTTACTATTTACAGATGACTTATATTTCCACATGAAAAATGATGTAGCTCAACATGTTTTCTTGTTGGTCAAACTAAAGTAAATATTTTACTTCAAAGTTCAGTGTTTTACAATAATTTAGCAGAGCTCTAGCATCAGGACCTCACCTACCTGAGCAAAGAGCTAGTTATTTTTTGGGCTCTCTGATTATGAAAATGGCTATGGATTCTTGTTTACGTTCTCGGCCAAGACGAATATTTATATGAAGGATATAGATTCTGTGTGATATCAGAGCCAAAGTGCATATGCTTGTCAACCTTATCTTGGGAGGGAAAACCCTATCTCCATGATACACTATTCTCTATATACATGTTTATTGATTAGTAATGGAACATTAGATGATTGAAAGTTAAACGAAGGATTTCACTCCTTGTATGTATAGAATGTAAATGGAGACAAAGAACTAAAAGGAAAATTACAATCTTTTATGTGTACTCTTACAAGGACTTGAAATGAGAACTGTAATTCAAATTTTCTCATCAATGGTTTATAAATTGAGGCTAACTGCTTGTAATTCTGTCTTTTGGCATAGCACATTGTAGCAGAGATTTACTGTTTACTGGAGGTTATCTCAAAATTTATTTAAGGTACCATGGATCTAAATTTCTTATGAACTTTCAACACTATAACAAACTTTGGTGCAAATTGTTGATCAATTCTCAGTTGGTTAGGGTTATAGATGTTAATGGAAATTTTTTGTGCATGCATGAGAGTTTGGTGAAAATACACAATGTTGTGTAGCATTAGTGTCATAAATATGGGATAGTGCAAAGCATAGTTTTGAATATTAGTCTAAGTTGAATCGTACCTAATCAACTTAGTCAAGTTGATTGTTGGTTGAACGGTTAATTTTTGGTTTAATGGACAAAAGATCTTGCAAGCCCAAATACCAAAGGGAAAAATGGAGCCCATCATGGGGTTCTCTTTGTAATTATCCACCACTGCTACCTTCCATGCTTCCTCAAACTCCTCTCCAACCTCAATATCAGTGCTAGTAGTAGCATGAGCAACAACACTACAATTATCAGAACTAGAAGAACACGTTTTCCAAACTGCACGAGAACTAATTCACTGACGAGTCACCATGTTCCATGCTTAGTCTCGGTGGTTCAATTCCTTCAACTCCTGGTTCATTGGAACCAACACCCCGAACTCCACTAGACAATGATTCACCAGTTTGTACTAGTGATTCACCATTTGTACTCGTGATTTTCCATGATTTTACAAGATAATATAATCTCGTGAGAGATTCGCCAAAAAATTATATATACATATTATATTATTAATAAAATCGCCTTCCATTTTTCCTATGTATCATGGGGATTCACCCATTTATTATACATATAAATTTAGGGGGGTTCTTAAAAGTTTTCCTGCAAATGACCCAATGTTTGCAAAATATATATAAGTACACAAAAATAATTAGACAATTTCATTAAATAGTTTAATAAAAACAAGTTAAAGAACATGTTAGAATAAATTTAAATGAAACAGTAATATTATCTCTATCATCTGGCAGGTCATCATATATGAAGAGGATGTTGGCACACCCTCGCCAATCCAAACCAACATATGGATAGGGGACCAAACGAAGTGATGCTCATCAACACTGGCTAGCAACTCCAGTGCATCATGCGGTATCCTTGCGGAAAAAATAGGCTCGCCCCTCTTGGGAATCATCTGTCCCCACATCTGCATCCGTACATGCAGCATCAACCTACGAGGTTGCCGAAAAAAAGTAGGCCTCATCTCTGGAAACCTCTCAAAAAATTAAAAAAATAGTTCTAAAGCAAAAGGGAAGTTCACCCTCCCTTGTGCCTGAGCACGACATCTATCTAAAAATGTACAGAACTGTCGAAAAAAATGGCAGACCACCTCACAAGTCATGGCTCCTGTAATAAAGAATCAACATTAAATAGAATCGGGCAACTAATGCATTGCCCGTCATTGGTATGGTGTGCAGTGGTCACAATCAGTAGTGAGAGGCACCTCACCTCCTCTCCACCAAATGAAGCAATACATAACTGAACTCCGGAGACCTAAAAATCTGAAGGAGATAGTATATTCGTGTTAATGTATGTTTGGGAGTACACCAACTGAATCCTTGCTGTATAGCCAATGAGGAACTCTAGGAACGAGGGAAAATCCACCCCTCTCCTCGATAGGCCAGTAATGAAATATATGCCCTCCTCAATGAGCACGTACCACTGGTTAGGACCAACCTGGAAAGCTTGTAGGTGGGTATTCCACCTGCGGATAAGATGTCGCAAAAACACACCATGGCCCTTTAGGGATGTAGCCTCCTCATAGAACTTGAGGAGGCCTGTCTACCTTAGGGGCCCCTGGGTAGTTGCTGTAATAGGGAAAGGGTACATATCTATCTCCCTCTCTTGTGCCTCCCATAGGTGAGCCATGTTATATTGGTATGCCTGTAGTTGCTGTTGTTCCCTCTCTTCTCTCTGATCACGTCGGTGAATGATTGACATATTAAATACAATTTTTTTATTAAATGAGACATGTATTTAGGAATATACATATACAATTTTTTTTGAAAAAAAAAAAAAAAAAGTCGGTGCGCCACAAAAAACAGGCATGTACCGGTAACGGTGCGCCTTTTTTTGTCGGGCACCGAAGGCATTGCACCTGAAAATTTTCAGCGCATCGGAGACAGTGCACCTGAAATTTTTCAGCGCACCGCCCTCCTGTCATTGTTACAAGGTCAACGGTGTAGTGGTATAATAAACTATATCGTTGACTATGTACCAGTGTCGGGAGGGCAGTGAGTTGACCAAACTATATGCCCCAGGGTGTATAGTTTAGAAAGTCCACCTCCCTCATGACATCACTACATAGTCAATTGTGCAGTAATTTACATGACTGCACCATTAACTATGTCAAGTTTGGGGGGGGGGGGGCGAAGCGCTAAACAAAATTACTCGCCCCAGGGCGGATATTTCTGTCAACGCCTCGCACTCCCAGAATTCGACATGGTCAATGGTGCGGCTGGGTAACCGACTGCACCACACTTTTTTTAAATTTAAAAAAATCATGATGCACTATTTTGGTACCGCCTTGGAACTGGTGTGGATACCATTAGTATTAGTCACGGTGCAACTTGTAAATTTACAGGCAACACTGCAAATTGGTGCGAGCCAAATAGCTCGAGCGCACCATACGATATTTTTTATTTATTTTAAAAAAAGGTGAATTTTAAGCTATTTTAGAAAAATAATCCGCTAAAAGGTTTAATTATGGAAAAAAATGAAAATACCTATACGTTTGGCCGTTGAGGAGGCATATTGGTTGTAGAATTTGCAAAACTAAATTTGCCCACCATTTTGCAGAATTCGAAATGGAGATGGTGGGCAATGGACATCAACAGTGCCTGCAATGTGAACACTGATGTAATGAAACCTCACACAAGGTAAATATGCACCGGTGCTTGAGAGCTCTAGAGCACTGAAAGGTGAAAAATGCGGATTTTGGGTTGTAATTTTCTTTTTATTTAACCCTGTTTCGGTGCGCGGGTTTTATAGGTGCACCGGTACGGTGTCTTAAAACCACACTGAGTTGTTTCAGTTTTGGCATGGGGTTTTAGGATGCATCGGTGTAGAATATTTGTAAAGCACTGGTGATCTACAGTAATGAGATGCACTAGGCGGGTTTGTACTAAGCGCATGGTGTATCGGCGTGCCAATGTTTTTTGTACACTGGTGCTTTCTCTAGTTGAATGTACCAGTGTGGTTTTGGATGATAAACACACCGGAAGGAAAACATCCACAAAAACCTCCACCCGCCAACCTCCTCTAGTAACCTCCGCTACAAAATAATGTCTAGGATATTTTTATAAGGGGTTCCTCAAAAACATCCGCTAGATGGTATTTTCCTTGTAGTGAGCCCAGATCTCTGATCCCGACTATTTTTGAGCACCCAATCAACATATCTACGCATTTATAGTTTCCAGCAGGACTGCACAGTGGCATCATTTCAATAGTTGTTGCAATAACATCATATCATGTGTTGAGGTTTATGCCCACTTTAGGATTTTCTATCTAGGTTGAGTGTATTTTCTTCAATTACTTTGTACCTCATCTTTGCTATTGCATATAATAAAATGACTCAGCTGATCTGCTCATATGTTTGATGTAATCATGTTTACTGCAATTTCTAGTTTATTGTTCAATATTCGTTATTCTATTTTGGGATATTACACTATTTCATATCCATAATGATGCTTCTCATACAATAGTTGGGGTAGTTTTGGGAAAATAGGATAAGAAGAGACCGTATACAATCTACTATGTCAACAAGAATTTGGCTCCTATTGAATTAAACTATATGGTAACTGAAAAAAAGTTTTATTCACTATTATTTATGATATTAATAAATTCTAACAT
Organism: Pinus albicaulis; assembly: GCA_034641835.2. Classification (NCBI taxonomy): domain Eukaryota; kingdom Viridiplantae; phylum Streptophyta; class Pinopsida; order Pinales; family Pinaceae; genus Pinus; species Pinus albicaulis. The sequence goes on along the minus strand of CM076570.1, from coordinate 1,085,537,605 downwards.
TACATTACAAGATATCCCACTTTTGTGCACACTGATCTCACAACGATTAGGTACCTGATGAATAAACCTGTAACCCCTGGTTGTATTACAAGATGGTTATTATTACTACAAAAATTTGATATCACCATTATAGATAAGCCAGGAAAATATAATGTAGTTGCTAACTTTCTGTCTAGGCTGGACACTAGTGATGAAGGTACAACTATAGAAGATAGTTTTCCACATGAACATCTTTTTTCAATTTCTATTCATACTCCATGGTATGCAGATATTGCTAACCATATGGCTACAGGAAAAATACCTCAACATTTTCCATACAGGGAACAACTGAAGATTATCCATCATAGTGCTCATTATTCATGGATAGAAGGATATTTTTTTCATACAATAATCAACCAGGAAACCCACCATTGTGTAGGAGAAGATAACATCTATGATTTCCCGAAAGCTACTCATGATGGACCTTGTGGATGAAATTTTGCAAATAAACGAATAGGTCATAAGGTGTTTTAGATAGGGTACTATTGGCCCTCTATATTTCAATATGCAAGGAATTACATTAGAGGGTGTGATAGTTGCTAGTGGATGGGTCAACCTGGTTTACCAGATGAAATGCCATTACAACCTCAAGTAGTCCTTGAGCCCTTTGAAAAATGGGCTATTGATTTTGTTGTTCCGTTCAATCTTTCCTCACATCAGAAAGTTCAAATTTTGGTATGCATGGATTATGTAACAAAGTGGGTAGAGGACGAGGTTGTTGTGAAATCAATAGAACATGTTATCTTAGACTTATTATTCGAAGAAATTGTTGTTCGGTACGGTGCTCTTAGGGAGATAGTTTCAGATGGGTGAGCGCAATTTAAATCACACATGATAGCAAGGCTTATGAAAAAGTATGGAATTAATCATAGGGCAACATCTCCATATCATCCTCAGGCGAATGGTCAGGTGAGAGCACGAACAAGTTACTAGAAAACATCCTCACAAAGAATGTAGGAAAACATTGCCGAGATTGAGCTGAAAAGCTTCTTGAAGCTCTCTGGGAATATAGAATAACATGGTGGAATACAATAGGATTTTCACCATATGAGCTTGCTTATGGGAAATCGTCGTTGTTTCCAGTAGAATTCGAGATTAATACACTCAGAATAGCTCTTGAAGTAGGATTGGATCTTTCAGAAGCCCATAAACAGTGACTGGAATTGTTGAATGAGCTAGATGAAATTCGTTTAATGGCTTTCTAGAAAATGCCTACAATTCAACAACAATAACAAAAAGTGGCACGATAAATTTATTAAGAAAAATGTGTTTCACAAAAGGGATTGGGCACTACTCTATGATTCTCATTTTAAGGATTTTAAAGGAAAGCTCTGTTCTCATTGGATTGGACCATATGAAGTTGATGCAGTGTTTGATGATGGAATTGTTAGACTTGTCACAATTGATGAAACATATACTCCTTTCATTGTAAATGGGCATCATCTTTGATTGTATCACCACCCAACTTCTAAATATGCCGTCCTCAAACATCTCTCTAATAAATATGGGTTGAAAGTTGTCAGTGCAGAGGATTCCTCCCCTGCATCCATTAATTAAAAATAATAATAATAATAATATGTATATCTATATAAATAAAATATTGTTACTACTTTATTGCTTTTGTGCAGGTACTCCACTAATGCCCATATTCCGCGAAGGATGATTTCACTAAGTACCGAGTGTTGTTACTCCTTCGGTGGTGTTACTCCATGATGCTATTTTTCCAAGTACGCGATGCTGTTACTCCTTCAGTGCTGTTACTCCATGGTGATGATTTTTCTAAGTACCCGGTGTTGTTACTCCTCCGGTGTTGCTACTCCATGGTGATATTTTTCTGACTACCTGGTGTTGTTACACCGTGGTGATACTTTATACAAGTATCTGGTGTTGTTACTCCTCCGATGCAGTTCCTCCTTCGAGGCTGTTACTCCACCAAGATAAGTCGCTTGGTACATCCCTGATCAAACTTTGTGGATTTGATTGATAATTCATTTGACATGACTCGACATGACCGTGGACGGTCATCCTTTAGTTGGGGGGAGGTACTGTCATAAATGAAACGATGATATAATCAAATCACAATAAATATTTTCCAACGTCATCACTGTACCTTGTGCCAATAAGTACACTCCAAGACCCTAACCGTATTTTACACAATTATCTATTTGAATTGGGACTTGAAACAAGTACAGTTATATCAACGAAAAGGTCCTCTCCAATGCTGCAAAATAATTACCATAATCATTACCCATTATTACCACAATATGCCATGGATTTTTCCCATATCCCAATATTACTGGCAGAATTTTACCCCCACTGCACCTTGCTCTTTCCACGACCCTGCCATCACAAATTTACCCGCCAAGTCCTCTCTCTCAATGGTCCTCTGCTACTCCGAAGTTCTGCTACCGAGCTACTTCAGAATGGGTGGGCTAGCCATGAGGTATGAGCTATAAAATACAATTCGAGTTCAACGCAATGAAAATGTATGGTGAATCTTTGTAGACGCAGGTTGGCATGTGACTTTTGAGAGGTTGCATTGATTTGATGAAGTTATTACAACTGAATTCGCATTGAACCTAGAAGGAAACGATTCTAGTGTTTGGGGTTTGGATATCTATGTCACAGAGGAAGTCATCTTAACCGTCAGTGAACTGCCATAGGGCGGGCCTAAATGGTTTTCTCAGAAATATCCTTTTCGAGAGTTCCCAGAATTTTTTTTGCAGGCTTGTGAAATGGCAGTTCCAAAAGGGAGGGGTATGCTATAAATATTTTTTGCACCCATGGGCCAAGGTAGCATATTTTTTCATGATGTATATCACCTACGAAGGACGATTCACTATTTTTTCCAAATATCACTTCAGGCTTCTTGCATGCCTTTGATTTTGGCATGCACATGTTCATTCTTTGGATATGCCCTATTTCCTATGGAAAATTATTCAACTAATGGTGTAGTCCACCCATCGCTCTTGACAGGTATTAGCAGTCCTCACGAATCATGGGTTGGTCAAACTATTGGTGGTTCATGCTCTGACTTGAACTGTTGTGGCTTGGCCACAATTCATTGAGATGGTGGAAGAAGAAATCTAGACTATGATTCCTGCAAGGGAGGATGAGGAAACAAGAGCGATGGAAATAGAAGAAGCCACAAACGACGCTGCTCCATAATAACCAAGGTCGCCTATTGACCCAAAATAAATAAGAGAAATAGAGACACGATAGAATGTATTCGACGTTGCTCCACAAGAACCAACGTCGACTTTCAATTTACAAAGAGAATCATCACCAAAAGAAGAATTCATAAGTGGTGCTACAACACAAGAACCATCTCCACCTTTTCAAGTGAATCAAGAATCCGTGGAAGAATCCACAAGTGGTGTTGCAACACAAGAACTCATGCGACCTGTTCAAGTGAATCAGGGACCCAAGGAAGAAATTGCAAGTGGTTCTGTCACACAAGAACCAACACCACTTGCTTAGAAGAATTAGGAATCCTTGGAGGAAACGGGTTCTGCAATTGAGACTGTTCCACAAGAACCAATGTCGACTGCCAAACATGAGGGAAATTTGGAAGAAGCATAGGAATAAGGGAGCATATAATAACCAGTGAAAAAAGGGTATGGGGAAGGAGAACCTAAGTTAGCAGGCATAGTCAGGATGGAAATTGAATAAGGTGTTCCTCGCTCTCTGCTTCCTATGTCTTTACCGAAGGGGGCGAAGAAATATTGTTCCCCTCGATGTTTGGCGGAAGAAGAAGCCATTCCACAGATTTTAAGGTTTTTCGGAGTAGTTATGGACACAATAGTTGACACAGCCACTTAGGCACTAGTATATACTGGCAAAAAGATTGAGCAAACTGAAGGTTCATAGGTTGACACTATTACACAAGAACCAGTTTCGACCAATGAACAAATTGAAGAAGTAGTGGTCGATGTCGTCCCTATAGGGAAATTAGAGGAAAATGTTTATGATGAGTCTAACCTGCAAGGGTTAGAAACAATTTGTGAGCAGATGGAATAAGATGGCCAGGCGGTAGGATAGTCATAGGGAAAGAGTGTCAGAGACATTACTCCGTAAGAAGCCATAGTGATTCTAGAGCTGCTGAGGCAAGATGTAAAGGTCGCAAGACCTGAGGAAGGAAATTATGGGGATAATACCCAAGATGAGGGATAAGAAACATAATTTAAGGTACTGGAAGAGCCAATTGATGAATTTGTTGATGTCAACCCACCAAACCCCACACCAGCTATGAAACTAGTGGAGGAGGTCGCTATGAAATAGGAATTCATAGAATAATGTGTAAGAAGACCTCCTCTTATGGAAAGGTACCAGTCCCAATTCAGAGAACATATGGAACTGAAAATAGAAATTAGCAGGTTAAGAAAAAGGGTACTGTGCTTACAAAAGAAGACGAGGAGGTACCAGCGGAATGCTGCAAATTCCGGGGACGAAACTGTTTCAGCGACAACACAAATCGAGGAAAAGCCTACATCTTCCGCTGTTGCACAAACTGAGCCATTTGCACAATTATTTGAGTATTAAGAGTTCATTTTGGCTGCACAGATTTAGAAATGGAAGGCTGCTACATCTTGCCTTCAACTGGGGACAATTATTTTTGAAGCCCACCGAAAAGGGGTGAGAGGAATTCGCGAGTAGGCCACACATTTTATTACTGACTACATAGACAAGATAAACAGAGCAAAGCGGAAGTAGGAGAAGCAAAAAAATAAAATTGAGGAACTGGAGGAACATGTGTGGATATTGAAAGCTAAAAAATAAAAAAATTTCACTCTGGCACAACCAATAATAGCTTTTCGACCCCCTGCTCACAGCTATGCCCTATTTCTTCATGAACAATATTTACTCTTTTCTTTGGAAAGCATTCTTCATGAAATAAATCATGAGATAGAAGACCCGATGCAACTTTTGCATATCTTAAGGGGTCATGATGTCTTGAACCAACACTTAATGTGCAAACTTTATATGCACAATAACTTTCTGGGACATGAGCAATCCTTCAACCTAGTTCTGTATTTGGTAGATATTCAATTGAGAGCTTTCACTTCCTACACAATCAATAAGGTTAAGTGGAAGAAGGTCTTCAACACATTCAAAGAGAACCAATTAAATAGACCACTTGTACTTCAAAGGGAACATTGTCAGTCTACAAACTTCTACAACAAACATTACATATTTTTTAATATTGAAGGATGAAAAGGACAGATGTTGGAAACCAAGAAATGGTGCATTGACATGTGCACACAACAGATTTTTAGTTATTAGGATGAGGCTCCAGATAGTTGTCAGGAAATGTGGTTGATATTGTCATCAACCGCCAGGACATGTGAACCTTTTGGGGCTCTTAACTTAGATTGGGATTTAGAAAGGATACCTTGCTATATTTCCTGCATACAACATTGTGGAGTCCAATGGATGGGTTTGAGGTTACAGTTTCCCATTATCTGGTTGCCAACTGATCAATATACACCGGCTTACAAAGTAAATGAGGATTGGTGGAAATAAGTCCTCATGACAGATGGGTATAATCCTTCAGGAAAAAAAATGGCAAGTATGATCTTGGTCAACTTATGCTGATCACAATGGCTCCAACCCAGATTTGCGCAGGCGACGAGATGCATGAGGACATGTAGAAAGACTAGTTGGGGGGAGATGTTGGGAGCTAAATATGGATATATTTACCGACCTTTTTACCTTGTTTCCTTTCCTCATTTTACGTTATTATCAGTCATTTTATGTCTTAAATCGCATAGGTATACCTCTTTTCATGTCTTTTTTCATTAGTGAAGCATAATTGTAGGGGATTGTTACCTAAGTGACTTAATAACTCGATTATTCTTGCAGATTTGGAGGCTGAATGACTAGGATTGTGATCCAATGGATGAAGACCATCAAGATGGCTGCACTATCCTTGGATATCAGCTGCAATGATGGACCAAGTTTTGTTATACCTTGCTGCTATCTTTTACATTTTGTTTTGATTTGGCAGCCAAAATATAACGGTGGGAAACAATTGTCGTAATTTTGGGATCCGTTGACATGATAATTTGTATAAGTAAGGTTATGGGGCTATGAAAAGGGGTTGAACTATAAGGGGTTAGCATGCAATAGATTCTGAGTTTGTAACAATAAATATTATTGTATATTTATTATAGTTAATGCAATTTATGGTTTTTTGATCTTTTCGTGAGTTCATAATTCCACCACAACCCTGATGAGAGAGTTGGGCCCACTCTCTTGAGAATGTGATATTATATTAGTGTGTTTTAAGTTTATTTTCATTTCTTTGCATATTCCTTTTAACGTTGTGATGGTTTAAATGTGATTGCTATGAATCTTAATTGTTGTTACTCTTATTGCTGTTACAATTGATTTTTATTATACATGGTTTCTTTGATTAATGATCAATACTGAATTGTGTAATCGTTGCCTGCATATACATTGAATGTTAGCCTTGAAATAACCAGATGAATCCCGGATTGACATTTATTGTGGAAAAAGTGTGAATCATATCATTCATATCTGAACACCAACAATAGGGTTATAGGTCTTCACGTTGACTAAACAACATTTCACGCTTATCCGAGAATGTTTATTTTGGTACAATAATTATGGGGTTTTTGCTTCATTTTCTACAACATTTGAATCATTATATAAAACCTGATGTTATAGATAATGATAGTAGTGTGCAAAAATTTTCTTCTTGTTCCATTTCGAATGAATTGTTATATATACAATTACAGTAAATGTTGCAATGTTGCAGTAATTGTTTATATATATATATATATATATATATATATATATATATATATATATATATATATATATATATATATATATATATATATATATATATTTGTTAATAATCCAATGTGTAGTGATTTGACATATCTATCCTTTATAAGTATAATTTTTTCTTATGGTTAGTATTTATTTGGGCTTAGATAATGGCATCTCTGGGCCCGTTTCAAGTCCTCTGAGATTTAATGTTGAACCCAAAATGGTCTTGGCTGGATGCTAGACTAAATTGGTCCAAGTTAGCTATTGTAATGTTGTGATGAATGACTCGGTTTTACATTTAGCTATTATGTTTCCACAACACAGTTCCATATATGCAAAGTATTCAATTACATGTTCCATATATTCTTTGGCCCCTTTTCAGAAAAATGCCCTGCTTTATTTTAATCAAAATGGTAACTACACTAGCACCATTATTTTCAAAGAAAACATTTCCATAAATAACTTATCAAGAAATCATGCCTTTAGCTTGTATCAAACTAAGATACTTATCTGTTCCAGTTTTATTAGGTTTCCATAGTAAATCACCAGGGAAGGGAGAATGCTCCTCCCAACCAAAGAGCAAGATAACACCATCTATGCTTCCCCCAAGCCACTTCACTTTCAAGTCAGTTTTTATTCTGGACAAAGACCCAACTAGGCTTATCTAGGGCTTTTTTTCCCAAGATTCACATAGACTCACTAGTTTTTTTAGGAAATTCCATTTGTCTTCCACCAAATCAAGAATATCCTGCAAGGCAACACCTTGCCTACTCTCCAAAATGTCCTGTATGAGATTATTTCCACTCCTCTTTCTCTTGATTACCTCAGGTGTTTTTTTCTCTCGTCACCCTGTTTTTTTCTCTCGTCACCCTCTTGGCTCTCTTTTCCCAAACTCATATATTTATCTCTTAGGGAGGAGTAACTATCCAGTAACTGCCCGTTGAGAGAAATTCTCATCTAGAATTATTAACTTCCCGTAATTTTACATGGCTAACCTTAAAAATCTTTGTTAATGTTATTAGCATAATAAAATAAAATTAATAGCCAAGTTTACTTCAAACATTTTTCTCTGTCCCACTGTTTAACAAATTTTTTTCCAACCAAGGAAATTAAATAATTAAAATTTCCACTGAGGGGTGTTACATCTTCCCCCCCTTAGGTGAAACACATGGTCCTCGGTGTTTTTTCCAACCCTTGTTATAAAAAAAAGGGTATGCTTTATTTATAGAAGCTTCATCTTCCCAAGTTGCCTCATCTAAGCTAAGGTGCCTCCACTACACTTTAACCTGGCTGATAGCTTGCTTCCATAGACTGATTTATCTCCAATAGAATATACGCAGAGATTCGACCAAGAATTCTCCATATTTTTTTATTTACAATCATAATGAAAATAACAATGATTAGTGGTGTATTTCATAATTCAGATGATAACTGGAATCATGAATTAAATAATACATAAAGGTAAATAAAAATAATGATACGTATATATTTCCTTTTTCCCTTTTCCAGCTAGTACTGATACCGAAGTTTATTACCAATAGATAATGTGCCTAAGGCCATAAATGTACTTCCTTAATAAAGAAACATGAAATACATTCTGAACACTTATGTGACTGGGTAACGCTAGCTGATAAGCCACAGATCCAATTCGGGCCAAAATTTGGAGAGGTCCCCAAAATCAGGGGGCTAATTTTACACAACTTACCTATCTTAAGGTGATTTTCTTAGGTTTGACCCTTACACACACACAATCTCCATAAATTGTTGTTTATGTGTCTAGCAAGGGTCATGAGAATGCTTGATAACCAAACAAGGGTTTGTATCCTACACTCCATGAGAGTTAGCAGCATCACTGTCAGTAGAAATAAATCATTTTTACTTATCCAATGACTATATTATTTGACAAAGGTCCCACCATTTGGTTCTATTGTAAATTATGAATCATGGAAGTACCACATCCATTTGCACAGTTTACATAAACGTAATATTATGTCAAAAACCATTTACTGTTCTTGCCTCTTATGATAAATTACAACTAGTGTATTGTTGTACTTGGTAGCACGAATATGTTTCCATTTTAATTTCGAATATTACATATGCGTTCACCATGCATGAGTTTAAGGTAAATTTCTTTTTCCTGTCTTATTTCAAGGCAACTACATCGTCATTTGAGTATGCTTAGTTAGGCCTATCTCGAGATGCTTTCAAGAGTCCACTTAACATCATTCTCTTAAATTTGGCCCTTATCACCCTTATTTATAGGTCGTTGATGAAATTTCTACGTAATTTAGATTTTGTGTTTGACAACCACTTCCACACATCTTATTAGTTTAGTGATATGAACACAATGATTTTGTAGGCATTTTCTCTTTCTAATTATTTCTTTAACAAAACTTCATTTGTGTTTATAGAATTCATTTTGATGTTCTTTAAAGTAATTATCTGGGGTATCCTTGACTGGTGGTATGCTGCACTTACCATGCTAGCATTTCCCAGTACAACAGGAATACAAAAAGCTTATGCCAATATGCTGCCAACAGTATTTCAATCACAATTTCCAAATCTTTCTTAAAGCTTCACGCCACATTTCCTTAGTTACCTTACCCAACTATATTCTTGTTTCTAATCATTCATTTTTCTTTTTTTTACAAATAACCATTATCAATCCTTCAATTCCCATTAGGAAAAATTATTCCTCAAGTATATAATATTCACATTCACTATCTTGTGTATGTTACCCAACATCTTATGCTACCCTTTCTAGCAGATGCTATCTTTCAGAACTCCAACAATGACTAAGTTAAGAGTAGTTTTCTTATTTTTATTTTATTTTTAATTTATTTATAACCTGAAAACTTACGGTTGTCACTACTTGGGCTTAAATTATATATATATTCTGTAGTTCTACTAGATTTCTCATGGAATATAGCCCGCATCCATTTCTGTTTAACCTACTGTACTGACTCAGATCAAATATTTAATTATAATATCTACAATTAAAAGTCAATGACAATTATTTTTTCATCTCGACTTCGATAAGTTTTAACCTTTATAATCACAAGGTAAATTAAACTAATTAAAAAATCATTCATAATTCGGTATCACAAATCTGTAGCTTACAATAATCTTGAACCCCCTGCGCCTACAAGAGTTTGGAGAGCTCTCTAAATTCATTTTCTTGTATTCTTGAAAGTGATCCCAATATTTCTTACTTTATACTTGCTAAATTTGGTATAACACTGCTATCTTTCTGAATATTAGCAATACCACTTCGAGGTGATTCTAAGTTTACTTATTACCTTGAGGTAATCTTAGGTACACTACTCACTTCATTATTTCTAGACTAGTCTACTTTCCCTCACAAGTTACTTTGATAACTTATCACAACTTACTTTCATTTAGCTGTTTTAAAACAGGAAATAGTTCCTAGTGACTTGCCTTTGGCAAAACTCCATGTTGATGGTTTGCACCAATATTCTATGCTGTAGCCAATTTTTGATGACTTCCTTTACAAAATAATTTTAGGGAGGCAGGGTCATTATTTTACAACTTTCCAACAGTCTTGAAGTCCAAGCTTACTTTCACTAATTATATATATATATATATATATATATATATATATATATATATATATATATATATATATATATTATTACCTTGCGAGTACTATGTGGTGTACTCCATACAATGTGTATTGCCAATAATATCAATATCAATAATTTGATATAGCCCCAATTGGCTCCTATTTATACATTGTCTTAGGTTTATAACATTCTATATCTCCATTCAATATTTACAAAATGCATCTTTAAGTATGCTCAATTAGCTTGCTTGGGCATACCAATACACCATATATTTGCTTGATAAAATACAGGGTCTTCAACCCTCTTGTTCCTTTTACTATCTCTTATATACACATTTTAATTTATTCTGCATTGGATTTCCCTATCATCTTTAATGTACATTGCACCCCTTATTATGAGTGTTTTTGCCAACGTTTCTATAGTCTCTTTCTTTTCATCTTGTTTCCCATACACATATAAGTTTTATTCATTTATTGGGATTCATAATTTGTTTTACTAGAAGTATTTCCCTCATTAACTAGGTTACTAGTCAACATCCAATATGCACGAGGATATAGTCAATCCAAATATTAGTTTTTGACTGTATATAGGGTAAAAATTAAATATTATTACCTTGGAACCAATAGCATCCTTTAATCCTTTTTATACCTATATCCATTCTTAACAATCTATATTGGATATTTATGATTATTGATTGCATAAATTTTCTATAAATTATTATTATTAATTAAGCATACTAACAAAAGGATCTTGTAACTAAAAATATGAAATCATCACACAAATGACCCTAAACTTGTCAGGGTGATTTCATATGCGATCCCTGCCTATTTTCTAAACATTCTTATCTAACACTTATAATTATTTAACAATATGGTAGTTTTGTTGTACTTTATTCATACATATATATGTCTCCATATTTGTTTATGCATATTTTTCCACATTGTTCTTTGCTTACTATCCAACAGTGGTGGAGTATAATTTACTAGCTAAATCTTCCAAATAGCCGTCACTCCCCTAAGTTTTTCTCATTAATCCCTATGTTTCTTGTTGTTAGCATTTCTTCATAGGATGGAGATGTTAATCATGTATCAATTCATTTTTTATACCTTCTTTCATGTTAACTTCAAAAATGCTCATGAATGCCAAGTGAGCCACTTGTAAAATTCTATTAAGTGCATCTGCTACTCTATTCTCCTTACCCTTAATATTCTTGATCTCAAAATAAAACTCACTTATTAGAGATTTCCATTTGGTTTTTCATGCATATAATTTTGACTAATCAAACAAGTTTCTCAACCCTCCATGATTTGACATTAGCATTGTAACATCATCCGACTCCTTAGGTTACCATTAGAGGAATGGGGTAGTTATTAAATTTTTTCCTTGTCGAGTTATCATTTCCATATTAATCATCGAATCAATGGTTATATATATATATGTGTGTGTGTGTGTGTGTGTGTCTCTCTCTCTCTCTATATATATATATATTATATGCATATGCATATATATATTATATACATATGTATATATATTATATACATATGCATATATATATTATATACATATGTATATATATTATATACATACATATGTATGCATATATATACATATATGTATATATATTATATAGATATATAGATATAGATATATGTATATATATATATATATATATATATATATATATATATATATATATATATATATATATATATATATATATATATATATATATATATATATATTCGTTATTCCCCCAGAAAACTTAATGTGCTTCCTCTCTCCGCATTCGCCAGCGCCTTCCAGGTGGTTCCTACTGGACATGTCACCCTATTCAATCTTTCCCAGCGGTTCCCCAAACTGTGTTTGGTTACCTGTCAACTTCTTTGTTCTGGGCTTGCATGGAAAATGACCCCTCTACTATCTCCTCATTGGCCCAGGGCCTATCCAAAAATTTCTACCACTTCTAGTTCATGTTATTCTAACAGCTTATCTCTTATGATGACACTTTAGTCTACCGATAACACATCGTTGAGATGAAATAATTGTGGGTCCTCCCCTCTACCAATGGAATTTTTTTTGGGATTGCGTGTATGTCTAGCATAGCCAACCCATGTCATCCCATTGGGTCCCTCCCATCAATCTCTAGAGAGCACCCTTTACCAATCACCGAGACTCTACTATTAGGCTTGCATGGATGGTGGGGTCATATGGTCTCTTTTCCCATTGGTCCACCACCACCAACTCTCTTCTAACACCACGACCACACCCACATCATCCCACTCCCCTCCTTACTAACATTTTTCAAGTCCTTAATATTTTCTGGAGTCATGGTTTTAGGCCGATATGGCTGAAAATACCCTATTCCACCAATCAGATAGGCATGTACCACCGCGTGGCGTGACTTATGGCATCCCACTAGCTTACCTCCTAACACTTTACAATTAACTCCCACTTTAATCTTTCAAAGTTAACTTCGTCAGGCTGACTCGACAAGTGGGCCAGCCTCCAGCCAATAGCATTACCACAACGGTGCAGGCCCAACCACGTAACCTCCTTGTGTCATACTGCCAATAATTACTCGACATTTTCCTTTATGCCTCCCTTTCATGCTTCTGGGATAGGCATCCGAGCCTATGTGGATGTGAGCTAATCTTACAGCCAATAACAATATTGTTAGGCACACATCATCATGTCGCATCATACCTCTTTTGGTCAACCAACCGTCATTTCCTCACATCTTTAAAATGTTCAAGGGTAATACCTTCGAGTTTCCACCTTTGGGCAACGTTGGTTCCCTCATGACCAATCACAATAGAGGGGAATTGAGTGGCACCAATGGGAAGCCTCTGTGAGTAGGGTTGTAATAAAAAAAGGATAAGGCCACCTGATCCTTTTTTATAAGTTTAGTGCTTAATCCCTTTATGTTGCGACAAGTATTGCTTCAATATTGGCCATGGATTGACTAAGGGACCTCAATCTTGCTTTAAGCGATGTTTCAGAAGGCGATATTTGCAATTTCCCCAAAGAATAATTTTTTTGCCACATAGACTTACTCGAGCCAATCTCATTGACCATGACTTTGACTTAGAAGTATGGAAGACCTCTAGATCAACATCAAGGCTTCATGTTGATGCTAATGATTTATTAAGTTGTTCCATAGTGCTACCCCTCCTGAGCTTGGACGAGAGACTCTATAAATATTTCCTGGCCTGCTTGCATTCGCCTTATCGGACAGGGAATTACACACATGCTGGAGTAGGTGCTCCAACAATACCTACCACGGGTTTGGTGTTGACTCTTAAGAGGTTTCAACCTCTCTTGACACACGCCGAAAGTGACAAATTCCATGTCGATCCTATAATAAACTCCATGGTGCTATGAAAAATATTCTAAGGTTGAACTAAATACACCCTGATTCCAGTGGAAGATATATAGGGTGTTCATGATACATGTATGAGAGACCATTGAGGTAAAGCATATGGGGTTCGAACAACCCCAAGGGAAACAAACCCTTAAAAATTAATGTAATTCTTTCCATGTGGAAAAGTAGCTTGTAAGTTAGGAAATAAGATGCTATAAGAAAATGCAGACCTTGCTAAGCAGAGGGTATCCCATGTAAATATTTAATATTAATAAAAGAGTATCCGAACCCACTATTTTCAAGCTCTTTCGACTTCTGCTATGACTTGTACCATGGAATTATATTTCTATGTCATTTATTTATGTGTGGCTTACAACACCATTAAACATTTATTCAGATTGTCATTCAAATCAAGAATATAACGTAGTCCTATTATCATGTGGTTCTTTACACAATTTATACAATAAATGTTCTGTTCCAAATTATTAAGCTTAATCACACAACATTTTATTTCCAAATTCAAAAGATCATGCTTACTTAGTTCATTATCAGTGTCATTCATTTCAAAGAAGCGACACACACACTTATATGTTTGAAATTTTCATCAATGGAATCTCCCCACAAAGGGTTAACCACATGTTCAAGCATTAGCAACACAAATGCAGTCCCAAAAATCTAGAACCATTATAATAAGAAATGCATCATACATTCATAAGACAATAATCGAGTATAAGTAGATACCTATATTTGATCTTGTAAACCAACCGAGTCTGGGAAAAGGACTCTCCACACAACCATAGAAAACTGCAACCACACTAACTTACAACTGTTAACCTTGAGCCAAATTCTAGAGTCTAAGGGGGATTTTTTCTTAAGCCTGGATTAAAACACTAACTTCCAACTGAAACAGGGATTCCAGAGGACCTCCTTCCTCAATTCCACTAGCTGACCAATGCTTCCTTAAAAAACACAGGGAGTCTAGATGTACTCTACCTCACCCCAAGTACTCACACATGGATTTACCCCCTTCTAGGGAGTTCAGATCCACTGCTAAAATAATGCAGTAACCAAAAGTATTCAATAATGTTTTCCTTTAATTTTATTTCAAGATGGCCTCTTCCAAGCTGTTACATAGCTCTAGAGTTTACTATCTCAACCCACAACCTCCAGGAGACCCAAACTGTTACAGGGATCTAGAGATTCCATCCCAACCCATAGCCTCAAGGGACCTAAGTTGTTATAGGGTTCTAGAGACCTCTTTCTCAACCCAAAACCTTTAGGGACCCAAGCTGTTACAGATCTCCATGGATCCTATCTCAACCCATGGCCTCTAGGGACCTAAAGCTATTACAGGTGTCTAGAGACTATCAACTCAACCCACAACCTCCAAGGAACCAAAGAACCAATCCCCTTCTCTTCTCTTCTCTTTAGAGCTACCTACTAATTTCCTCTCTTTGGATCCTCCAATTCATCCTCTCTGTGTGCCTCTTGCATGCCCTCAAATGCTTCTATCCCCTTACCTTCCCCCGAATTTCTTATGCTATATTTTTTTTCCTTGTCTTACAAGGACTTCCGTGTCCTTGCTGACATGTAATGAAAAGTCTCTCTGTTGGACTTATTATCATTTTCTTGTTGTTTTCCAAGTAACATGGGTGTGTGTAATTTCTCTTGCAACCCATTTAATTCAAGAACTAGTCCCTTAAATTCCCACACCAACCAATTTTTAATGGTTGTCCTGAAATTCAGGTTTCTTTCTTTGCACAAGAAACCAAAAAATCCCAAGCAAGAAATCATCCTCCCCAGCTCTAGAATTCATGTCCCTTTGACTCAATCCCATTTTTTAAAATTTCACATGTAGCAGAAATATTTACAATGTATTTTGTGAAAGGGCCATGGGTGGCCCGACTGTCATAGTCCCCTCCCCCTTGAGGGAACAATTTCCTCATTGTTCATCTGCCCATATGAAACACTAGAAACAAACACAACACATACTATTTCATGTAGCTTTATACACACAACTCTATAAATTATTTACAATCTTATACACACTTTATTTAACGAGCAAACAATAAGGGATAATTAACTCTCATGGCATCAAACATTTCCCACGTGGCCTCCTCTGGCCCAAAATTTTTCCATTGCACCTTGAATTCCTCTATTGCTCGATTTTGGAGCATGAGACTCCTTCAGTCTAGAATGCACATTGGTTCTAGCTGGAACTGTCCCTTTGGTTTGACCTATAACACAGACCCATCAATCACATGATTAATATTGTACATATATTTTAAGCAAAGAAACATGGAAAAAATCATGAACTCTAACTGATGGAGGTAAAGCCAACCTATAAGCCATTCGCATGATCCTCTAAAGGATCCAGAACGGTCCACAATACTGTGGTGTAAACTTGTCACATGTCCCAATCCTCAGGGAACTCTTCTTGGGCGTAATGCTTAGATAAACATGCTCCCAAACTTGGAACTCTTTGTGCACTCTGTGCTGATATGCATAGATTTTTTACCTATCCCATGCCGCTTTCAAATTTTGTTTTATGATTTGAACTTTACGCTCCATACCTTGAGCATATTAGGCCCTACGTGAACCCTGTTAATTAAATCAATCCAACTAATAGGAGTGTTGCACCTCCTTCCATACAATTCATTAAATGGGATCACCTTTAGGGATACTTGGTATCCATTGTTGTATGAAAATTCCACAAGTGGAAGATATTCTTCCCACTTCTTGGGATGATGCATCACATACATTCTTAACATGTCCTCAAGGATTATATTAATCCTCTCTATTTCCCCATATTTTTGTCGATGATAAGTTGTACTAAATTCCAATTCTATTCCCATTCCTGCAAACAGTTCCTTCCAAAACATGGAAGTGAACCTAGAATATTTTTCTGACAAAATGTTCTTGGGGATACCATGAAACCTCACAATATCCTTTATGAAGACTTGGGCTACGTCACTAGCAGAATTAGTGGATTTGAATGCTAGAAAATGAGCTACATTTCTTAGCTTATCCACCGCTACCATAATTGTGTCATGCTTCTTGGATGTTTTAGGAAATCCTGTAATGAAATCCATAGAAATTACCTCTCACTTCCATTCCGGAATGGGGATAGAATGCAACAATCCTGTCAGATGCTTGCACTCCACCTTTACTTGTTGGCATTCCATGCATCTTGCCATGAAATCAACCATTTATTTCTTCAATATAAACCAATAATAATACCTTTTAATGGTTGTAAGGGTCTTATGATACCTCGAATGGCCTGAATAAGGCTTAGCCTGAAACTATTTTATTATCAATATTTTTATTTCATAACTGTTAGGCACATGGATACTATTCTTAAACCTGAGTAGGTCATCCATAGTGAGCCGATATTCTTCATCCTTTCCATTTTGCAATAATTTTTCTTACACTTGCTGATATTTTTCATCTTGCTGCTATCACTATTGACTCTTTCCATCATAGCTATTGCGTAGGAACTTACAACTTCTAAGTGATTTACTTGGATTCTTCTGCTCAAAGCATCAAAAACCTTATTTTATTTTCCTTTTATGTACTTTATTTCAAGTTCGAATTTGTTGAGCGTGGCCAACCATATTACTTACCTAGAATTCAAATTTGGTTGTCCAATCAAATATTTGAGCCCACTATGGTTTGTCATCGGCGTAAATTTCTCGCCAAGGAGGTAATGCCTCCACATTTTTAAGGCATGAATGATGACAACCAACTCTAAATCACATGTCACATCATTCACCTCATGCTTATTCAAATTTTTGCATTCATAACATGCAAAATTCCCTTCTTGCATCTAGACTCCATCGCGTCCCTATTTGCAGGCATTTGTACATACCACAAAATCCTTGTCAGGATCTGCAATTCTCAACACTAGTGCATTAGTGAGAAAATATTTTAATTGCTCCAAGCTTTCTCCACATTTTGCAGTCCACTCAAATCATTTTCCTTTTCTCTGCAATATTTTAATGGGATGGGATATCTTGGAGAAATTCTGGATAAATCTCCTATAATATCCTTCCAGTCCCATGAATGATCCAATTTCATCCATATTATTTGGAGTTGGTTGCTCCATTATGGCTTTGATCTTTTCAGGATCAACTAAAATTCCTTCATTGGAAATGATATGCCCCAAGTAATGTATTTGTGACTGGAAGAAGTCACACTTGATAAGTTTTACATAGAGCTTGTGCTTCCTCAACGATTTTGACACTGTAGCTAAATATTTTTCGTGCATTTCTTCTATCTTTGAATACACTAATATTTCATCAACACATATAATGACAAACTTGTCCAAATAAGGATGTAACACACTATTCATTAGGAACATGAATGTGGCATGGGAATTGGTAAGCCTAAATGGTACCGCAACGAACTCATAGTGCCCATCTCTTGCCCTAAAAGTATTTTTCTGAATGTATTCCTCCTTGATTCTTACTTGATTGTAGTCTAACCTTAAGTAAATCTTGGATAAAACTGCTGCTACCCTCAAATGATCAAAAAGATCATTAATCATTGGTAATGGGTACCTATTCTTGATGGTCACCTTATTTAGATCCCTATAATCAGTGCATAATATAAGTGTTCCATATTTATTCTTTACAAACAATACCAGTGGTCCCCATGGGGACACACTAGGCCTAATGTAACCTTTGTCAAGCATTTCCTTTAACTGCAATTTCAGCTCAAAAAAATCTGGGGTGCTCATCCTATATTGAGCCTTAGATGTTGGTGTTGCTCTAGGTACCAACTCAATAGATAAATCTATCTCTTTGTGAGGAGGTAGTTCAAGAACCTCCAATGGAAAGCCAATTGCATACTGCTGTAAAACAATGTACTTTTGCAGCAATTCAACTTCCTCATCTTCTATTTCTCTGTAAGTTTTCTCATTCTTGGAAACTTTCACTACAAATGAAATTCATCCTTGTATGCTGTTGCGTTTGGCTTGCATAGTCGTGATTAAATTCACTGAAATGGGATTTTTCTTGCCCTACATTCTTTTCATTCCTTTCTCATCCAAGAATTCAATTTATTTTTCATAGCAGTCTACCTTGGTCCGATGTAAGTACAACCAGTCCATGCCTAAAAATATACCATATGCACCCAATGGAAATACATTCAAATTGGATGTTTTGGGCATATCACTGATCTTGAATACACATGACCTTACCCAATGGATTATTATTTTGTTTTTCCCAGTTGCCAACTGAACCAACCAATGATATTTATGCAATTCCTTTCCCAAACCACACTTCTCAACAAGCTTTGGGCTGATGTAGCTATAATTAGAACCTTGATCAATTAAAATAGAAATGAATTGCTCTTGTATCTTACATTCAATCTCAATGATGGATGCTTGGTGATTTGCATGGAAGTTATCCAATGATGTGTAAATTATTGGCATACTTCGAGCTACTTCACCCACTGTTCTCGCCTCCTGAGCACTGTAAATATTTGGTCTAACCTTTGTTGGAGCTCCCATGTTTTGGCAAGTTTGGCAATACCAAAAGATGAGACAACATCAAAACCACTTTTAGACCTCAGGATCTAGCCCTCCTGGGTCCAGAGAGGGATCTCTCTATTAAAGACAAGGGTATATGTCTTTGAAGTTCATTTTTAAGGTTTTAGGCTAGTTATAAGGCACAAGGTTTGTTTGTTTTGCTTGTTTGTTTGGTTGTTGGGACATGTGAAGGAAGGGTTCAATATAAGACAAAGGGTGAGCAAAGAGGATTTTAAGCAAAGGAGAGGTAATTCAGAAAACACTTGAGACCATTGGGCAACAGATTCATGAAAGGCTTTACTTTCTATTTAGTATTCAAGGCTTTCAATTGGGCTATTCATCTAAATCATAAGATCTTAAAGATGATAGTGTGGTATGAAATGATAAGGAAGGAAGGTGAATGACAAGGAAACCTCCAAGGTGACCATTTAGGAATCAGATCTAGGGAAAGGGCATGCCATTAAACTCCTATGATCCAACCCCTAAAAGGTTAACTCTTCAGACAACAAGAAACATTAAAGATTTAAACACAAAGGAGAAGGCCTGAGATCAGAGAAAGGCTTTGAACTTTCAATGCTTCGACATCCAACTTAAGGGAACTTAGAAAGGTTCATTTGATTGAAAAATACCCTATTGAGATAGAATCGGCATTCTAAACTCCCAGTATCTCAATTATTTCAACTAAAACCCAACAAGAACATTTAAGAACAGATTCATAAATTCATACATCAGCTAGCAGTGAATAACAGCTACTACACTGGTTAAATTATCCTGAATTAGTTCTCAGATAACACATATAGTAGAAAACATCAAAGGTAAGAAGAGCAGGAGCATTAGGGTACCATTCAAGGGTATATCCTAAGCCAGGTTTCTGATTCTTACCAAAGAAATGAGATGTAATGAATTACAGAAGGAAAACAGAGACAAAGGCAAAAAACATCACTGCAACTTTAAATCAGGATCCAAAGAAATATGCTTATCATATTAAAGAGCAACACCAGTCATGTACAACATTTTCCAACAACTTGATATTCAGTCTAAAAACATCTTCCTCAGCCTATCTTACAACTTTACACAGAGAACTATATCTCAAGAGAAACAACTTACAATTCGCAGTTATCCAATCAATAATCAACAACAACCAACAATGTGTTTTTCCTGAGTTCTTATAGCTGAAAGGGAGACAGAGGAGGTAGATGAAACACTAAATGAAACATTAAAATAAAATCAGAAGAAGAGGGCTCGAGGCCCATTCTGTCTTAATATCTATGCATTAATCTTCAGTACTCTTTGGATGAAAGAGTGGTCTTCGACATGCTGATAATAA
This sequence comes from Pinus albicaulis, assembly GCA_034641835.2. NCBI lineage: Eukaryota > Viridiplantae > Streptophyta > Pinopsida > Pinales > Pinaceae > Pinus > Pinus albicaulis. The sequence goes on along the minus strand of CM076570.1, from coordinate 1,085,516,966 downwards.
CTTTGGGTATGTTCTTTGATGTACTTTAGGCTGCAGTACTCTGTAGTACTCTGGTGAATAGAAAAAAGGTAGATAGATGAATTTAAGGTCTACCATATTGTATAAAAAATGCTCTGGTAACATTAGGACTTTCTGTCAGAGTGGAGATCTTCTTAGGAGCTCGATGTAGAATTGGAAACGGTATGGGAACTTGTCCTTCATGGGAAAGAACCTTTTGTTGATGTGTGACACTGATAACATTGTTTTCTGTGCTTCAGGCCTCATTAGGCCTTCTGTGTCAATCACAAGGTCTTCAGTATAATACATTTTCCCTTTCAACACTGAATTAAGGCTTAAGATCTTCCATAATGGGCAGTTAAACTCTTTAATCCTTCACTGATACTCTTCGCTGCTACTTCGACTATCTCTATCTGTGAATTTGCAGGTTTGATGGTGCTGGAGGTTCTTAATAGAGTTAATACCCCTGATTTGGATAAAATATGTGTTTAAACCCCCAGGAGTCTTCCCTGCAAATTCCGGCTCTGAAAATGCTTCCTCTACACTGCTGTGTCACTAACAGTGACTGTGAGCAATGGCGGTTTCCACCGCCTGTACCCTGAAAAAACACACAAATATGTTAAGAAATCCATGCAGGGGGGAGGATGGATGTAGTGGAAGGTTGTGAGGATGGCAGCGCAACAGAGGTGAATGTGGTGGACGCAATGGAAAATGGTGAAAAAATGCAGTGTAATGGTGAAAATTTGCTCTAATGGAAGTTTGGTGGAGGAACAATTGTGGACCGTTAGATCAGATGGAGTCATGATGATCAACGACGGGGATTCATTAATGAAAGGCTTTGGAGGCCAAGTGAAATGAAATGAACTTTAATGTAAAACATTAAAGTTCTAATGTTTGGGTAGAAGAAATGATTTCTCGTGTAAACATAAAGTTTTGACCATAGGCGAAAATAAAAAGGGAATCAACGAAAATGTAATGAAATGGGCTGATAAAATGGTGGGACCAGTATGGAGGAGGGTGTTTTGATTAGGACTATTAAATCTCAGGAAGAGATCAATGGCTGCGATGATCTGATGAAATTCTATGGTCGTGCGATGAGAAAAATATGAATGGAATGCGAGATGCATTGAGGGCCGTTGATCTATATAGACCAACGGTTGAGATCATCAGAGGGGCTTTTGGGAACAAAAGTGGGGAAGTGGTTTTGGTTGAAGAAACAGTTGTTTTCGCGTGGCCAAAGGTGAGTAAGGCGGTTTTCACTTTTCGAATGCGATACAGGTCTCCGGCTGACACGTGGCATTTTGAAACCGCCTATATCGCGTGATTTCAAACTGCTAAAGTTTGGACGAGGAAACAACACGATATTGATGCTGGCCATTGGATTTGGGACTGCGAGATCTGATGGTGGTAGATGGGGCGCGATATGATAATGTGCATGGTCAGTTAAGGTGGGGTCAAGCCGAAGGTGGTTTGACTGTGGGCCGTCTGATCAGTGCGATGGACGGCTGAGATCTGTAGAGGAGAAACACAGGTGGAGGAGTTGATTAGTGGTCGGGAGCAATCTTGGCTGTTGAATCCAAAGGAATGAATGGTCAGGATCTAATCGGAGGAGCGATTGCATCTAGATCGTTGGATTGGCTGCAAATCAACGGTTGTGATTGGATCAGAGGGTGACCAATCGAGGAAGTGGGGCAGACCAAGAGTGAATCCTGGCCATTGGTTCTTGTGGATTCAATGGCCAGGATCCAATTGGGGATCGGCCAATTGGGGCATCGGAGGGTGGCACATTTTAAAATCTCCGATTGGCGATGAGCGCGGTGCTGCAATGGCCGTCGGATTTAAAAGTGAATCGACGGTGGAGATGGCCATCGAAGGGTTTACAAAGGAGCGTGACGGGTGCGTTGTGAGCTTTATGAAGACCGTTAGATCTTGACAGATCGATAGCTGGTAATGCTCCAAAGGCCGACAGAACAATTCTTCCTTGCATCAAAAGATTTCACCTTAACATAGAAAACGCGCTCCCGAACATCTTCCAATTCCGATAAGCGCCATATGCCTTAGCGCTTAGTCTTAGCACTCGGGTGCATGCAAGGGAAGTGGTTAGGGGCTGGCCAAAAGGGGCTAAGCTTGTTATGTGTAAAAATGGGTTTTTTGGCCTAAAAACAGAGTTTTTAAGGCTGAACAGAGGTTTTCGGTAGAGTGAAAAATTGATTTTTAAGCCAAACAAAAGGGTGTTTGTAAGGTTTAAAGGGGAGATGGGATGATTTAGTAGGCTTGTGAAGGGATTTTTGGGGTTCAAAGGGGAAATTTGGAAAAGGAAAAAAGGGTTAAAATGGAGAAATTTGTAGGGATACAAAGGGCAAATGGAGGCTTTTTTGAGCATAATTTTTTCACAGACAGTGAGGTTTTTTTGGATGGAAACAACAGTGAAGATTTTTTTAAAGTCAAAGGACACACAGAGGCTTCAAGAATGATATATTTTCATAGGAAATGTATCTCTTGAAGGCTTAGAAAAATATCTAGCCACCTGTTTTCTTGACAAAAAATTCATAGGTGGCTAACAGTGGCTCCACATGGGGATGGCATCTTCTTGAAGGTGTTAAGAATTCAGAAAATAATCTTTGGAGTAGGCTAGATGCCCGATCTTTGAACCATATTTCTTCTTTGATTTAGCTGTTACAAACATGATGGATCTTAATCAGCAGAAAAAATTCCCCAAACAATCGACCTACCCATCCTATAGTCCTAACATTTTTTCTTCAAGGTGCATTTGAATTTGTAGACCTTCTTCATCATTTTTTATTGAAAACAGGAAACAACTAATCTAATTCTACCCTTATTCCTCCATGAGACCAGATTAAATTGTTGGTCTCATAGCTTCTCTACCTAATCTAACATATGCTAGGATTAAACTGTCTAGCAGATTTCTTTCTCTACATTCTACAAAAGAAATTTAAAAACAGTCAAACCAGGATTAGACAGTTTGGTTTACTGTGGATTCATGGCATAAAGATAGCTGCACATGAACTGAACTTGTAGAAGATTGAAAACAAAATATTGAAGGCTTGGAATCTTGAAACTTTGAAGCATCCTTCTTTCCTTTGTGAATCAATTTTTGAGCTTGTTAGAGTCAATTTCTTCTTCACTTCAGCTCTAGTTTTGGGCTTGCGAGAGCTGATTCTTCTTTCTTTTTTGCTGGTTCAGATTTTGGGCATATTAGAACCAGCTTCTTTACTTCCTTTGGCTCAGGTTTTGATCATATTAGAGCAATATTTTGCACTTCAGAGGTTCAAGTTTTAAGCATGTCTGAACCTCCTTTTATCTCTCTCTTTTTTTTTTTTGAAACATTTTCTCTTTTTCTTTGAAAACAAAACACAGTAATGGTATTTACAATGGAAATGAAGACCAGAAATTGGAAATCAGCAGTAGTAATTCTTGAGCATCCTGCCATTGACAGGACCCCCAAATAGATCTATACCATCTAACTCTTGCAGAAAAAAGGCATTTGGACCAATAGTGGATTGGATGATGTAAGGACCCTGCCATAGACTGTCAAATTTGCCATGCTTCCCTTTGTCTTTTCTCCTAGAGTCCCACTTTAAAACTTTATCTCCAATTTTGAAGTCACCAGATTTTGTTCTTTTATCAAACAACTTCTTTATATTTTCCTGCACTTTCAGAGCTCTGTTATAGACCTCTTCTCTTGTTTGTTGGAGATGAATTTTTTGATTTATCCTCCTTACCATGTTGTCTTCTTTTGTCTGAATCTCTTGGAATAGTTTGATCACTGGTACCCCAAGGCTGTTTGGAAACACTGCCTCTATTCCATAAACAAGCTAATATGGTGACATGCCAATGGATTTCTTTGTTGTTAGTCTGTCAGCCCACAAAGCATGCACTAACTTTTTATGCCATGAATTCTTATTCTCCTCAAGCAGTTTTTTGATGATGGTCACCAAGCTCTTGTTTGATGATTCAGCTAACCCATTACCTTGTGGGTAATAAGCAGTTGAATATCCGAGTGCTATATGATACCTGTGACAAAAATCAATCATTTTATTGGATCCAAAAGCAGCAGCATTATCAGTGATTATATTTCTTGGGCAGCCAAATCTATAGAGGATGTGGTCTTCTAAGAACTTAATGATAACAGAATCTGTGGCATTCCTAGAAGGTATGGCCTCTATCCATTTTGTGAAATAGTCCGTGGCTGTAAGGATCCACTTGTGTTGAGAAGAAGATGCAGGGTGTATTTATCCTATGAAATCTAGGCCCCATTGTTGAAAGGGAGCCTCAACAGTAATAGGTTGTAATGGTAAAGGGAGGAGCTTTCTTTTGCCCTAAAAAATCTAGCACTTATGGCAGGCAATTATAATTTTATGGATGTCATTGAAAAGTGTAGGCCAGTAATAGCCAGCTCTGAGTATCTTGTTAGCAATGGCTTTCCAGTTTAAATGGCCTCCACACTCTCCTACATGGAACTCTTGTTTGATCCTCTCTGCTTCAGTTTCAGGAAAACATTTAAGTAATAGAACATTTTCATTTTTCCAGTATAAACATTCATTCAATATGCAATAGTTTCTAGCTTTTAACTTTAGGAATCTGGCCTTAGTATTTGATAAATCGGGAGGGGCATTGAGGTTTGTGAGCACATACAGGATATCAGAATACCAAGGAGAGTTTTGAAATTGTTCTTCAACAGTAGGATCAGACAATCCTTCCTACTCATCTAAGGCATCCACCATGTTTATGTCTAGGCATTGCAAGTTAGATTCAACCATTAGTTGAGCTAAGCCCTGACCTTAGATAAGTTTTGCGGGTTTTATTTCCAGGTCATAATCTAATATTACAGCAATCCATTTACCCCTTTTTCCATCAGGATCCTGGGAAAAAATGTCTTTTACCACTATGTTAGGCACGTAGGCAATGACGTGAGAATGCAGTATATACACCCTAAAGTATTTCAAGGCCTTTACCAAAGCATAGGCCTGTTTTTCCATTATGTTATACTTCAAGGGTGCATCCCTTAGAGCCTTGCTGAAGAAAGCAATAGGCTGTTCCATTCCCTATGAATTTTTCTGTAGAAAAACTATGGCCACTGTATGCTCGGAGGCAAAGGAAAATATCAGGAAATCTTTTCGGAAATCTGGGCTAATTAGGACAGGTGCCCAGGTGAGTGCAAGTTTAACTAATTCAAAAGATTTTTTAGCCTTTACAGTACAATTAACTCCTACACATTTTTTCAGCATGTTTGTCATATCCCTGAGGTGTTCAGCTAAGTTGGGAATAAACCTCCTTAGGAAGTTAATTTTCCCAATAAAAGGCTGCAACTCTTTTATGTTTCTCGGGTGGGTGATCTGCAGTATTCCCTCAAATATTTGTGGGTCTATCTTAATGCCCTTATTTGATATAATATGGCCAAGAAGCTTACTTTCTTGAAGCCCGAATACAATCTTCTTGGGATTTAAAGACAGACCGAACCTTCTACATTTTTCAAAAAATATTCTCAGATGTTTTAGGTGCTCCTCGTCAGTCTTGGAATAGACTGTTATGTCATCAAGATAGATGACAATGAAGTGCCCTATTTCCTCTGAAAAGGCTATTTCCATTGCTCGCTGGAAGGTAGCACCAGCATTCATTAGTCCAAAAGGTTGTCTTGAGTTGGTATTTTGGGAGTACTAAAACTTGGTTATAGTTTAAAACACCATCTAACAGGGAGATCCTTTTTGAGCCCACTACCCTCTGTAGGATGTGTTCCATCTTTGGTAAAGGGTAATTTTCTTTAAGTGAAGCTCTGTTAAGGTTCCTGAAATCTATGCACAACCTGATCTCACCTGTCTTCTTTCTCACAGCTACAAGGTTTGAAACCCAATCGGAGAACCTCATAGGCACTATAATTCCTACCTCATACATCTTATTGATTTCCTTTTCTACTAGAGGCCGTTGTTTCAGGTTAATTCTACGAAGTTTCTGTCTGAAGGGTTTTTGGTTCTATGTCAAAGGTATTTTGTGCTGTATAATGTCTATATCGTAGGCCTTTAAGTCCTCATAGCTCCAGGCAAACACATCGATGAAATCTTTAAATAAGTCAATATATTTCTTTTTCATGTCTACGGGAAAGGACTTAGCCAATTTAATCATCTTAGGCTTATCTTCAGTGCCTATGTTGCATTCCTCGACATCAGAGTCTGAGTGTTCTATAGTGGGTTTCTTCGCTACGTCATCAAAATAAAAAAGGTCCTCTAAAGGTGCCAGTCCTCGGGGTATATTCTTATCTTTTGACTGCAACACCTCTATTTCCTCTTTATCTGCATTCTTATATTCTTCAGTTTGATTTCCAAGTTGTTCTATTAAAGTGTTTATTTCTATGTTATGTGGTGATTTTTATTCGTTGGGGGGCTCTTCACTCAAGTAGCTTTCATTAGATTTAGAGTTTGAATTAGAGAATTCAAACTCATTCCTGCCAATTAGAAAATCCTCTATCTTCTTGTTTCCCTCAAAGACCTGCCAATATTTCTCGTTATCTGGCACTGCAGGTCTATATTTTGTCTGAATGATGATTTGCTTGTCACTAGGAGACTTATGATATGAACTAGATATGCAGGCTAATCCATTCGCAATTATTTTCTGACTCCTAGGAACAAACACCAGTTCATACTCTACAAAGGTTTTCAGTAAATCCATAGCATCATTCCTGTATGCTCTCAATCTAGGGTGTTTAGTTGTATAATCTTCGTTCACTTGTTTTATGATTAAGTCAGAGTCTCCATGTACAACTATCCTTTGGGCTCCTAGTCTTTTCAATAGATTCAAGCCTAGGATGAGAGCCTCATACTCTGCGATATTGTTTGTACATTTAAATTTCAAACTGAAGGCATGACTCTCAGCATAGTCACTCTCAGTGTTGTGTAACCACACTCTCGCTCCTGCAGTCTTTCTAGTGCAAGACCCATCGAAATTCATTCTCCATAATGGATCATTTTCAGGTTTATCATCATTTTCATCCCTAACGTTGGTTTCACTAGTCTGTTGTATTGTGGGGTCTACATCATGGTGTGGAGTGTTTTGTTATTTGTGATGTGTATGGAGTTTAGAGAGATGACCAATCAGCTGTTTGTAGTCTTGGTTTTGTTTACTCTGAGTTTTAGATTCAGTGCACTATCCAAAGGTTTCTTCTTCGTTTTCTTCTAAGTCTAGAGTGGCCATTATGTTGAAATCTATGGGCTCTACCCTATTGTCTACATCTCTGTCTTCTGGCTCTGGCTCATTTATGGATTCATCATTACAAAGGATAAAGGAGTCCAGATCTGTGTCTATAGAGTACAGAGGTGATTTTTCAGGATTTTCAGGGCTGCTCACCATAAACTTCATTTGTGCCTCTCTATACAGTCTCCTAAGCTGGCTAAATACAGGGATTGTGGCATATGACCCATCCATCTGCATTGTACCTTGCAGCTTGGCTCCCCATGACCTCGATAGTAACATGCCATACTTAGGTGGCACATCTGCCACTACAACATCCATAACCATACATTTTGCTGGAATCTGGGTCAGGTTCACACAAAGGTCTTTGATTAGGCCAAAGCAATTCACTCTGCTAGAGTCAAATGAATATAAATATTTATAAGGACAGGTTATCTCTGGGCCTAACCTCTCCATAACTACCTTAGGCATTAGGTTGTGTGATGCCCCAGAGTCACGCATTGCGTTGTGAAGAATCTTGTCATGGATATTGAGGCTGATATAAAAAGGAGATACTACCCCTTCCTGAAACTTCCCTTATATCTTTGGACCAAACAGAAGGGCTAGTTGATCATCACTTAGATTGACAGTGTCACTGTTTTCACCTAGATTTAAAGCTTTCAAAATTTGGCCTTTATATGCATCCTGAGCGGCCAGCTTAGAGAGTGGGACAGAGATTTTAATTTTAGCAATCTCACTCTCCAAATTGAAGAGAGATTGACTCTTTGTAAGACTCAACTCTGTTTTGTTAGCCACTAATTTAGTGGCAAAATCAGCTTGCTGATTCTCACTATGTACAGTGCTGGTAGTTGTCTTATCAGGAGCATTAGCTGCAATGCTAGTGCTGGTGGTTTGTTGACTTTTTTTATCAGTATTTTGGCTGTCTTTTTCTTTGTTCTTCCCAGACCTCTCAGCTGCTGATTTGCTACTTTCAACAGTCACTTTAGAATTTTTCTCAGGCCCTTTCTTAATGGTAATCTCAGAAGCTATTGGTTTGGAATTGTCTAAGCTCTTTTTTCTTCTAAGTTCATACTGTTCTCTGACCTGCATGATGGCATTTTCAAATCCTAGCCTGTAATCCTCAGATTCTAACCTTTCCTCATCCCAATGTGAGTGTGAGGTCTGATCTTCTTCTGTGGAACAGTTGTGAATTGAGTTTCCTATTTCCAACATGTTTATTATGGTCTCCTCAGACTCTTCTATTATCCCCTCAACTTCATCTAGAAATTTCTCTTGAAATGGGGGTATGACTTGTTGATCAGAGTCTCTCTGTTTGTTTGGGGGATTGTTTCTCCTAAAGTTCTAGTTCTGGTTATGATTTTGGTTTTTGTTTTGATTATTGACTGTGACAACCATTTTTTCCATTATTTTCTCTAGCCTTTCCATGTTTTTGGCTAGACTGTCATACTTGGGATCGGATGTGGAAGTTGATGTTTCATCCCTATATGTTACCTTTTTTTCAAACCTCATTTTGGCTCTCTTTTCGATCAGGTTAGCCTCCACACTCACTGCTCCTTTTTTCATATCTTCCAATGTGCTGTAATCTCTCTCCCTAAGATGGTAGGCCATGTCAACATCAAAGACTTCAGGATATTTCACTAAAGCCATACCTTGGGGAGGTTTCATATGTGGAGGAAGAGCATTATAAACACTGTTAAACCTTGTAGAATAGTCATGGACACTCTCTCCTACATTTCTTTTAAGATTCTTGTATTCTGCTAAGATTTGGAGAGGGTTGGTCTTGACTTCCCATTTGTTTATGAAGGGTTGATATAAAGAGGGAAGATCATGGATGCTATTAGGAGGTAGGACTTTAAACCACTTCTTCACATCTCCTCCTAAACTCTGGGCAAAGATTCTCATCTTGACTTTCTCATCATCTATCTCCATATAGTCAAAGTAATCTTCTATCCTATCTACATGGTGTTGGGCTGTGGTAGACTCTTTAGCAGTGAAATGTGGGATTTTTGATTGATAATCATTGGGTAGAGGCACTAGAGGTTGTGGTAACACCAGAGGTGCATACCAGGCTACCATAATGGTATTCTGAGGAGGTAAAGGATTGGCTTGAGCAGCAGGTATGTGGATGATAGGAATACTAGGACCAAAAACACTTTGTTGAGCTGATTTATGGTGATAGAGGCCCAAGTTTTGAATGAAATGAATATCCGGAGGTGTACATGGAGGGGTCTCTCTATCCCTAATGTGTTGACCACTGTGAGATGGTGAACTAGGAAGCTCAAGGTCTGACTGGTCTAGAGCACTGAGTGACCTATTTCTAGGTAAGATGCTTTGTGAGTCTAGGTCAAAATGAGTGTCTGATAAAGCTGTAAAGTCTTCCGGTGTAGAGTTAGCTCTATGGAGGTGTCTGGAAATAGTTGGATTCCTAGGGGTGGGATATTTCCTAAGAATGCTCTCAGGGTTGTCAAATATTTCAGGTGGGTTTGGGTTAGGATAAGCTCTTGTATGAATGGTTCTTGAAGCCAGTATGTTGTCTTCAAACAATGTAGCTTAATCCTACTTGTTACTTCTATTATGGCTGATGTTGCAATGAAGGTTAGTCTCCCAGTGGAGTCTTGTGAAAACCAAGATAATCAGCAGGCCTACTGATCACTAGTGGAGTCTTTAATCATTAATGATCTATGGAGTCGCCAGGTGGAAGGTTTAGAATGTCTCAAGGAGGTATACTATCCACCACAGTGATTAACCACAAAACTAAGGCTACTATGGTCTCCTTTGAGCCATTGAAGTGTTTAAAGGTGTGTTTTACTCAAAGTATTCCTCGGTGGAGACGCCATTATGTTGGAGCTCCCATGTTTTGGCAAGTTTGGCAATACCAAAAGATGAGACAACATCAGAACCACTTTTAGACCTCAATATGTAGCCCTCCTGGGTCCAGAGAGGGATCTCTCTATTAAATGCAAGGGTATATGTCTTTGAAGTTCAGTTTTAAGGTTTTAGGCTAGTTATAAGGCACAAGGTTTGTTTTTTTTGTTTGTTTGTTTGGTTGTTGGGACATGTGAAGGATGGGTTCAATAGAATACAAAGGGTGAGAAAAGAGGATTTTAGGCAAAGGAGAGGTAATTCAGAAAACAGTCGAGACCATTGGGCAACGGAGTCATGAAAGGGTTTACTTGCTATTCAATATTGAAGGCTTTCATTTGGGCTAGTCATCTAAAGCATAGGATCTTAAAGATGATAGTGTGGTATGAAATGATAAGGAAGGAAGGTGAATGACAAGGAAACCTCCAAGGTGACCATTTATGAATCAGATCTAGGGATAGGGCATGCCATTAAACTCCTATGATCCAACCCCTAAAAGGTTAACTCTTCAGACAACAAGAAACATTAAATATTTAAACACAAAGGAGAAGGCCTGAGATTAGAGAAAGGCTTTGAACTTTCAATGCTTCGGCATCCAACTTAAGGGAAATTAGAAAGGTTTGTTTGATTTAAAAAGACCCTAGTGAGACAGAATCAACATTCTAAACTACCAGTATCTCAATTCTTTCAACTAAAACCCAACAAGAACATCTAAGAACAGATTCATAAATTCATGCATCAGCTAGTAGTGAATAACAACTACTACACTAGTTAAATTATCATGAATTAGTTCTTAGATAACACATATAGCAGAAAAAATCAAAGGTAAGAAGAGCAGGAGCATTAGGGTACCATGCAAGGGTATATCCTAAGCCAGGTTTCTAATTCTTACCAGAGAAATGAGATGTAATGAATTGCAGAAGGAAAACAGAGACAAAGGCAGAAAACATCACCGCTGCTTTAAATCAGGATCCAAAGAAATGTGCTTATCTATTAAAGAGCAACAACAGTCATGTACAACATTTTCCAATAGCTTGATATTCAGTCTAAAAACGTCTTCCTCAGCCTATCTTAAAACTTTACGTAGAGAACTATATCTCAAGAGAAACAACTTACAATTCACAGTTATCCGATCAATAATCAACAACAACCAACAATGTGTTTTTCCTGAGTTCTTATATCTGAAAGGGAGGTAGAGGAGGTAGATGAAACACTAAATGAAACATTAAAAAGGAAGCAGAAGAAGAGGGCTCGAGGCCCATTCTGTCTTAATATCTATGCATTAATCTTTAGTACTCTTTGGATGAAAGAGTGGTCTTCGACAGGCTGCTAATAACTTTGGGTATGTTCTTTGATGTACTTTAGGCTGCAGTACTCTGTAGTACTCTGGTGAATAGAAAAAGGGTAGATAGATGAATTTAAGGCCTGTGATATTGCATAAAAAATGCTCTGGTAACATTAGGACTTTCTGTCAGAGTGGAGATCTTCTTAGGAGCTCGATGTAGAATGGGAAATGGTATGGGAACTTGTCCTTCACAGGAAATAATCTTCTGCTGATGGGTGACACTGATAAAATTGTTTTTTGTGCTTCAGGCCTCATTAGGCCTTCTGTTTCAATCAAAATGTCTTTAGTATAGTACATTTTCCCTTTCAACACTGAATTAAGGCCTAAGATCTTCAATAATGGGCAATTAAACTCTTTAATCCTTGACTGATACTCTTCGCCACTAATTCGACTGTCTCTATATGTGAATTTGTAGGTTTGATGGTGCTGGAGGTTATTAACAGAGTTAATACCCCTAATTTGGATAAAATATGTGTTTAAACCCCCAAGAGTCTTCCCTGCAAATTCCGGCTCTGAAAATGCTTCCTCTGCGTTGCTGTGTCACTAACAGTGACTGTGAGCAATGACGGTTTCCACCACCTATACCCTGCAAAAACACACAAATATGTTAAGAAATCCATGCATGGCAGAGGATGGATGCAGTGGAAGGTTGTGGGGATGGCAGTGCAACAGAGGTGAATGTGGTGGACGCAATGGAAAACGGTGAAAAAATGCACTGTAATGGTGAAAATATGCTTTGATAGAAGTTTGGTGGAAGAATGATTATGGACCATTAGATCAGGTGGAGTCATGATGATCGACGACAGGGATTCATTAATGAAAGGCTTTGGAGGCCAAGCAAAATGAAATAAACTTTAATGTAAAACATTAAAGTTCTAATGTTTGGGCGGAAGAAATGATTCCCATGTAAACATAAAGTTTTGACCATAGGCAAAAATACAAAGGAAATTGACGAAAATGCAATGAAATGGGCTGATAAAATGGTGGGACCAGTATGGTGGAGGGAAATTTGATTAGGACCATTAGATCTCAGGAAGAGATCAACGACTGCGATGATCAGATGAAGTTCTATGGTCGCGCGATGAGAAAAATGTGAATGAAACGCGTATTGAGGGCCGTTGATCTATATAGATCAGCGGTCGAGATCATCAGAGGGGCTTTCGGGAACAAAAGTGGGGAAGTGGTTTTGGCTGAAGAAACAATTGTTTTCATGCAGCCAAAGGTGGGTAAGGCGGTTTTCACTTTTCGAACGCAATATAGGTCTCCAGCTGACACATGGCGTTTTGAAACCGCCCATATCGCGTGATTTCAAACTGTTAAACTTCGGACAAGGAAACAACGTGATATTGATGCTGGCCATTGGATTTGGGACTACGAGATCCGACGGTGAGAGATGGGGTGCGATATGATAACATGCGTGATCAGTTAAGGTGGGGTCAAGCTGAAGGTGGTTTGACTGTGGGCCATCCAATCAGTGTGATGGACGGCTGAGATCTGCAAAGGAGAAACACAGGCGAAGGAGTTGGTTAGTGTCTGGGAGAAATCTTGGCCATTGGATCCAAAGGAATGAACGGTCAGGATCTAATCGGAGGGAGAGCGATGGAAGGGCCAAAACTCCGATGGGATGAAGGAGCGATTACATCTGGACCGTTGGATTGGCTGCAGATCAACGGTTGTGATTGGATCGGAGGGTGACCAATAGGGGAAGCGAGGCGGAGAAAGAACGAATCCTGGCCGTTGGTTCTTGTGGATTCAACGGCCAGGATCCAATTGGGGATCAGCTAATTGGGGCATCGGAGTGTGGCACATTTTAAAATCTCCGATTGGCTTGTGAAGGGATTTTTGGGGGTCAAAGGGGAAATTTGGAAAAGGAAAAAAGGATTAAAATGGGGAAATTTGCAGGGATACAAGGGGCAAATGGAGGCCTTTCTGAGCATAATGTTTTCACAGACAGTGAGGCTTTTTTGGATGGAAACAACAGTGAAGATTATTTTGAAGGCAAAGGACACACAAAGGTTTCAAGAATGAGAGATTTTCATAGGAAATGTATCTCTTAAGGCTCAGAAAAATATCTAGCCACTTGTTTGCTTGACAAAAAATTCATAGGTGGTTAATACCATCTAGCTGATGTGGACAATCTCTCCTCTTGTGGTTCCCACCACAAGTCTAGCACTTGAGCGTCTTTAAGCCTTAAAACTTGGGTTATTTTGACGTCGATTGCTGCACATTTTTGTTATCAACAACGTTGGCTTCCTACTGAAACTGTCTTGTATGAGCTAGGTGATTTCTTTCTTTCCTTTCTGGGATTTTCTTGGGACAATTCTTCTTGTGAACAACATTGCTTTTAGTCTGCCAATTACTTTTAATATCAGGAATTTTTTTTTCTTACTTATATCAATGTGCTATCTTCTTGATATCATCATCCAAGGTTTTTGGTTCCAACAACTTAATTTTATCCTATAAAGCCATAGGAAATCCATTGATGAATCTCTGAATTTTGGATTTTTCATCCTTGAGATACAATACATACCTCAATAGTTATAGAAACTAGGGGACATACCTATCACTAGTTAACTAATCCATTTTGAATTCATTGAACTCTCTTGCCTTACTATCATAATAGTATTCATACAAGTATTTTTCTTTGAAGATCTTTTCAAAATCATCCCAGGTCAATTATTTCTCAACAATACCTCAAACATTCTTCAAATCCTCCCACCATATTTTTTATTTTCCCTTCAGGCTATAGGTGGTGACTCTACCTTTCATATTTTCAGAATAGTCATGTATTCTGAAAAAATTCTTCATTCCTATCAACCAAGCTTCTGCATCCCCTGCTTTCTTCATATCCCCATAAAATTTGGGTGACTTGGATTTCTTCAATTCCTTAGGCATGTGATCCTTTCCTTTGACTCCTCAATGATGATGATGGTAATGGTGAGAATGGTGGTGCCTTCGGGAAAAATAACTAGATGGTTTTCTTTCATAATGGACCTATGTGCTAGGTCCTCCTTTTGGAGTGCTCAAGGGATCACCTACTCGCACAGTGTCCTCACTTCCTTTCTTGTGCCTATTTCTATACTTGCCACTATATTCTTTGTTGGTTTTTTCTTCTAACTCATGAAGGCTTTTCTTGTCTCTATGAATGGCTCTCAACTCAGATTGTATTTGTCTATGCCAATCTAAGATAATCTGTAGGATGACTGCATTGATCTATGATTTCCTTTCTTGGGATCTTACCAACCTCTCATTATCAGACTTATATCTTCTCACCTCAAGCCTCAAGCTTCTCAGGGTGTCCATCCAGTCTTGGGAGTGATTTCCTCTGGCTTGGCCAACTGATCTCTCTTCTTCATTAGCTTTGACCCCATCACTTCCATGTTTTGATTAGTTATAACTCTACTGAACCATTTCGGTCATAATTGTTGTAACTTATCTATTTTATCATGCTTGTGATGTGTTTTCAACCCCACAAACTGTTAGAAATTTCAAAATAATAAATAAACACATAATCATGACCATGAGCTTGCATTCATGGTTCTTCCATGGGGGTTTCTGCTATAACAAAATAACCATGTTAGTGTGAAAACACAATTAAAAATCACATGCATCAATAATTCAATCCTTTTACCGTTATAATTAAAAATAAACAACATTTTTATGGCTATGGTCATGCTCTCACTGAGTTTTTATCAACCAAACAGTTCACAATGACACAAGTTTACCAACAAAGCAACAATCAACAATTTAGACTGGTTTTTAACACCTAAGTAGTTAATTGGTCAATTTTCAAAATCATAATTTTCCCATTGCGAAGCCCATACAATCCAAGCATTGAACCTAGATGCTTTGATACCATTTTGTAACATCACCCGGACCCTCTGGTTACCATTATAGGAATGGGGTAATTATTAATTTTTTCCCTTTTTGAGTTATCTTTCCATATTAATCGTCAAATCAATGGTTATATATATATATATATATTCACGATGCCCGTTGAAAACCCAACATTCTTCCTCTCTCCACATTAGTCAGCACCTTGTGGGTGGGTCTTGTTGGACACGTCACCCTGTTCAATCTTTCCCAACGGTTCCCAAATTGTGTGTTTGGTTACCCACCGACTTCTCTATTCCGGGATTGAATGGAAAATGAACCCTCTGCTATCTCTTCATTGGCCCAGAGCCTATACACCAATCACTACCGTCGCTAATTCATGTTATTCGACACCTCATATCTTACGAT
Source organism: Pinus albicaulis (assembly GCA_034641835.2). Classification (NCBI taxonomy): domain Eukaryota; kingdom Viridiplantae; phylum Streptophyta; class Pinopsida; order Pinales; family Pinaceae; genus Pinus; species Pinus albicaulis. Next base: position 1,085,501,317 of record CM076570.1, on the reverse strand, counting down.
GACACTTTAGTACACCAATAACGTAGTGTCAAGATGAGATGGATGCGGGTCCTTCCTCCCACCAATGGTAACTATTTCAAGGTTGCGTGTACGAGTTGCACATCCATCCCACGTTGTTCCTCTAGGTCCCTCCTGACACACTCTAGAGAGAACCCTTTACCAATCACCAGGACTCTACTTCTAGGATTGTGTGGATGGTGGGGCTGTATGGTTTCTTTTTCCATTGGTCTACCACCACCAACTCTCTACTGCCACCGCGACCATGCCCACATCATCTTGATCGCCTCCATCCCAATGCTTGCAAATGAATACCCACCTTAATATTGTACAGGGTCATGGCGTTGGGATGATATGGATGGTGAGATCCTAATCCACTAATCGAATAGGCATGTACTGCCGCATGGCGTGACTTACAACATCCTATTAGCTTACCTTTTGATGCTTTACAATTGACTCCCGCTTCAATCTTTTAGGGTGAAATTTGTTGGGATAACTCAATAAGTGGTCCAGTCTTTGACCCATAACATTACTACAGTGGTGTAGGCCTAGCCACATAACCTATTTGTGTCATCACACTAGGCTTTACTCGGTGTTTTCCTTTATGCCTCCCTTTCATGCTTATGGGCTAGGCTTCCGTGCCTATGTAGTTGTGGGCCAATCTTCTAGCCAATAAAAATATTGTTAGTCGCATGTCATCGTGTCACATCATCCCTCTTCCTTTCACTCGTCTATCCTTTGATCATGTCCCTATAATTTTATGGGGTTAGACCTTCAAGATCCCACCTCCAGGCCACATTGATTTTTTGGCAACCAATCACATTAGAGGGGAATCAAGTTGTGCTAGTGAGAAGCCTCCACGACTAGGGTTCTAATCAAGGAAATATAACGTTACCTGATCATTTCTTATAAGTTCATGGCTTGATCTGTATGTCATTTGACAAGAATTACTTAAATCTGAGTTGTGGATTGACTAAGGAACCTCGAACTTGCTTTATGCGATATTTAAAAAGGGGATCTCTGCGATCGCCCCTGAAAAAAGTTTTTCTACCACATATACTTCCTCAATTTAGTCTTAATCTTTGTCTCAAAGGCTGGAAGGCATCCAGATCAATGTAAATGCTTCATATCGATGTCAATGGTTTGTTAAGGCGTTCCATGGTGTTACCCCTCCCGAGCTTGGATGAAATACTCTCTAGAGAGTTCATGTACTACATGCATTCCTCGTTCTCAGATAGGAAATTACATGCATGCCGACGTAGGTGCTCCAATGAACATTACCTACCACAGCTTGGCATGGACTCCTAAGAGGTTTCCACCTCGCCCATCACACGCTGACAATGCTAGAATTCATGTCGAGCCTATAAGAAACTCCATGGAGCTATGCAGAAACTTCAAGGGACGAACTAGATACACCTTGATACTAGAAAAATATATCTAAGGTGTCGATGATACATGGCTGAGTGGCCAATTAGATAAAGCGTATGGGGTTTAAACGAACCTAAGGGAAACAAACCCTTCAAAATTAATGAAATGATTTCTGTGTGGCAAAGCAAATTGTAATTTAGGAAATAAGATGCTATAAGCAAACGCAGACCCTACAAAGTAGAGGGTATCCCATATAACTATTTCATTTTAATAGAAGGGTCTATTAACCCATTGTTTTCAAGCTTCTTCTCAAGATCTTATGGCTTCCACTACAATGTGTATCATGGACTGCTATTTCTCTGTCATAATTTATGTGTGCCTTACAACACCATTAAAAATTTATTCAGAGTATCATTTAGCTTAGTAATATAGCATAGTCCTTATTCTCATGTGGTTATTTACATAGTTTATACATTCAACATTCTATGCTCCACATCATTTTACTTAATCACACAACATTTTATTTTCAGATTCAAAAACTCATGCTTACATAGTTCATTATTAGTGTCATTTATTTCAAATAAGAAACACACACACATATATGTTATACATGTCCCCAGTGATATTTCCCTATATAGGGGTAACCACATGCTCAAGAATTAACCACAAAAATGCAGTCCCAAAAATCCGTAACCATTACAATCATAAATACATCATACATTCATCAAAAAATAGACAAGTATAAGAAGATACTTATTTTTGAGCTTGTAGGGTAGCTGAGTCTAGGACAAGGACTCTCTACCCAACCATAGGCAACTGCAAACACACTTACTTGCAGTTGTCACCCCTGAGTTAGATTCTAGAGTCTGAGGAGGGTGCTTTCTTAAGGGATTAAAACACCAGTTTCCAACTGAAACAAGGACTCCAAAGGACCTCCTTCCATAATCCCACTAGTTGACTAATTCTTCCTTCAATAGCATAGGGTGTCTAGAGGTATTTTGCCTCACCCTAATGCTCACATATGGATTCACCCCCTTTTAGGGAGTCCAAAATCCACTGTTATAGTAATGCAATAAGAGCAATTCTTCAATCATTCCTTCCTTTGATAGTGCTTCAATATGGCCTCTTCTAAGATGTTACAGGGCTCCAGAGTCTACTATCTTAACCCACAACCTCCAGGGGGCCCAAGCTATTACATGGCTTCAAATATTCCATCCCAACCCACAACCTCTAGGGACCCAAGTTGTTACAGGGGTCCATAAACCTCTGCCTCAAAACAAAACCTCCAGAGACCCAAGATATTAGAGGTCTCCAAGGATCCTATCTCAACCCATAGCCTCCAGGGACCCCAAGCTATAACATGGCTCCACAAACTAGCAGCTCAACCCTTAACCTCCAACGAACCAGATAACCAAGCCCCTTCTCTTCTCTTCTCTTATGTTCAGAGCTGCCTATTGATTTCCTCTCTTTGGATCCTCCAATTCCTCCTCTCTATATGCCTATTTCATGCCCTTGAATCCTTATAGCCCCTTACCTTCGAATAAATGCCTCACGATGTCTCTTTTTCCTTGGTTTATAGGGATTGTTGCATCCTTTCTGACCTACAATGCGTAGCCTCCCTACTGAAATTATTTTCTTCTTTTCTTATTTTTGTTTCTCAAGAAACATGGGCTTTCTTAATTTCTCTTGCAGCCCATTTAATTCCAAAACTAGTCCCTTAAATTCCTACACAAAACAATTTTTAATGGTTTTCCTACAATTCAGGTTTCTTTCTCTGCACAAGAAACCACAACATACCAAGAAAGAAATCCTCCTCCCCATCTTTGGAATCCATGTCCCTTTGACTTAGTCCCCTTTTTTTAAATTTCACATGGAGCATAAATATTTACAATGTGTTTTATGAGATGGCCATGGGTGGGGTTGCCACAAGCACACACTTTCTGCCAAACAAGTAGTGTCTCCACATATTTAGTGCATGCATGATTGTTGTTAGTTAAAAGTCATGAGTGACATGCGTGCTCATTTATTTTTATTAAATAATCATAGAATACATGTACTTCTTGAATCATGACTCCACCTAGTCCTTCCTTACTAGCATCTGTGCAGACCAAGAAGTCCTAATTTTGACTCTGATATCCTCAGAATAGGTGCACATGTGAGAAATTTATCGAGTTGTTCAAAACTAGTTGCACACTATGATGTCCATTGAAATTGGACTCCTTTTATTTGAATACTATGATTGGATACCCAATCATTGAAAAATATTGATTGAACCATGGGTAGTATCCTGCCAATCCCATGAAGGACCTAACCTCCAAGACATTTCTGGGAGTGGGCCACTCCATTATGGCATTAATATTTTTGTGATTGAAAACCACTCCTTCCCTTGAAATGACATGTCCCAAATATTGAACTTATGATTAGAAGAAATTGACATATAGCTTGTGTTCCCACAACAACTACGCCATTGCTTTAAAATTCTCTTCATGTTCTTATTTCGTTTTCGAGTAAACCGAAATGTCATCCAAGAAAAAAAAAAAAACATATCCAAATATGATCTAAGGACATTATTTATCATGAAATTAAATTTGGCTGAGGGATTTGTGAGCCAAAATGGCACCACCATGAACTCGTAAAGTCCATATCTTGTCTTAAACGATGTCTAGTGGATGTCTCCATATTTAGAAAAAATGGTAATATGATCTCAAATATATGTTAGATAACATTGTATCCTCTCTCAACTAATCGAATAAGTCACTAACTCTAGGAAACATGTGCCTTTTTTTCACCGTGGATTTATTTAGCTATTGATAATCAATGCACAACTACAACGTGCCATCCTTCTTCTTCACAAACATCAATGGGGCTCACCAAGGTGACACTCTAGGTATGATATATCCCTTATCCAACATTTATTTTAGCTACAAATTTTGTTCCATCAATTATGGTGTGTTCATACTGTATGGAGCTTTTGAAACTAACACTGCATTGAGAACCAACTCAATGGAAAATTTATTTTCCCTCCTAGTTGGAAATCCTAGGATTTCTTTTGGAAACACATTGTTGAAATTATTCGAGATAGGGTGATCCTTGATTCTTACCTCACTTCTCTCTACCATGCTAATCACTTGGATCACATATAGGGAACATCCCTTCCGACTACACTTCTTTACCTATAGTGTTGATATATTCCAAAGAGAGATAATATTTCTCACTCCTTGGAATGTTCTTTCTTTTCCTTCATCACTAAGGCATTCTAGTGACTTGTTATAAAATACACCTTAACTTGGTTGAATGATACTTAGTCTATGCCTATTAGTGCATCATACAAACCCAACTGTAGCAAATTGAGGGTCATATTTGTGGGCATGTCACCCAATTCTAGGTGGCACAATTCCACCCAATTAACCATTTCTTTTTTGTCATCATGTCTAGTTGGACCATCCATGAATTTGCATGGGGATTAATTTGCAAGTTGTAGATCTATGCAACCTTTGGATTTATATTAACTAAAATTTGAACCTAAATTGATTGAAATTAAAATAGGCTAGTTGGAAACCATACCTTTGATTTCAATCATTGAGGCTTACTGTTTTTTTTTTCTATTGTCCAATGCTGCATAAATTTGGGATACGCTTTGAGCTACATCATTCATCATCACTTCCTCTTGGAAAATTTACAACCTCATGCTGCTTTTTTTTTGGTGAGGATATTCATCTACACACGGTTCTCTCCACATCTCCAACACTAGAATGATCCTTTCTTGGGATCCTCAACCTCTTCTCTTGTTGTTTTAAGAGATCGATATCTATTGAAAATAGGGAAATTTCATTAGGAGTCACCCTTGGTAGGCATGACGAACTTAATTTCCTTCCCCATCTACTTCTTCCTAGAGGGTTTTGGCACTCTTACTTTAAGACCAATCCTTTCCTTTTTCTTCTAATCTATTTGGAATTCATCCTTATGTTTAGATTGATCATAGAAATACTTAACCTTTCAGATGGTATCCTCCAATTTCCTTGGATTATAAAACTTAATATTATCTTAGTAGGATTGTGATAAGCAACTGAAGTATCTTTGGATCTCTACCTTTTCATCCTTTATATATAGCACATACCTCAAAAAATCCAAAAATTTATTTGTAGAAGCATCCAATGAACTTCCCTAGCTTATGTTCATGGAACTCTTTAATTTTTTTTCATAGTATCTCTCAAAAAAATTATTTCTCAAAAAATTATTTTTCAAATTTTCTCCATGATAGATCCATAAATCTAATTCCCTTGTCATTTCTTAAATCTTCTCATCATATGTCAATTGTTCCTTTCAATTGAAAATGGCTATCATGGTTGTCATACTTTCAGAGTAGTCAAGGACTTTAAATTATTTCTTCAATCCTAATAGCTAACCTTTTGTCTCTTAAACCTTCTTAATTTCTCCATCAAAGGTATGTGGCTTTGATTTCTTTAGAACCTCTTGCATTTAGATCTTCTTACTTTTAATTTTTTGGTGGTGTCTTCTGGTTGCAACACTTGACAACCAGTTATGGTTGCTTGACTCTTTCTGGGGTACTGAGTGGGGTTTCTCCCCTCACCATGTCTTCACTTTATTTCCTATGTATTTTTCTTGACTTGATACCTTTTTCCCTATTGATTTCAAATCCCTAATTATGGGCCTTGAATGGGATTTTCTTGTATTTTTTCCTGCTTAGATATATTCCATAAATATCATGTTTCTTTCGTCTTTATAGATCTGATAAACTTTGCAAAATCATTGCATTCACCTATGATTTCATTGTTCTCTAAAAATCCTTTAATTATCTACTTTCTGGCTTCTTAATTCATCTCTCAATCTCATGAGGTTGTCCATCCAATCAAGGGAATTTTTATCTGACATTTTTCCCACTAAGTCTTCTTCTTGATGATGATAGGATTTGGGCATTTTGTACTCTAAAATTTTTCTACTCATTCCTTTATTTCTTGTTGGAATTTTTACCTTCTTATGTGCTCTCTCTCCCCCTCTCTCTCTCTCTCACACACACACACACACACAATTGTTATTTAAATTTGACATGAATATACTAATTTATAACCTTAGCTCATGAGCACTAAGCATGTTGATTTGAAGTTGTTCAAAAAATAAAAACAAATGTTAGTTATACACACTATAGAAGAATACATATTATTATTCTATTAAGGTTAGCAACCACATGAATTACAAACCAAAAATTAGCATATACAACAATTAAACTAGCTTATTAAATTTTATCATTTTTGTGTGAGCTTCTTTAGGCCTAGTGCTGAGCCTTTTCTTTGATACCACTTTGTAACAACCCTCCCTTCTACCCCCTAATGGATTCTTAGGTTTTGGGAGGTGTTATGTTTTAAACTCAATCTCTAAGATTTTTTTTCATTTTTGTGATCTTTGCAGATTTTAATTTGCATGCCACCATTGTGATAAACTCGTCGAGAACTTTCCGACGATATAAAATCTATCTCAATCAAAGTTTTGGATTATAATATATGCCTATTATAAATTTATCTCTTTAAAAGAGGCCATGTCATGACATTTCCCACTTGGTGCCCATATGGACTTCATCAGGATGGTGTGACCCTGATCTGTCATCTCTACATGGCCTCGATACCCAATCCATGTTATGTTGGCATGCCCACTCTTCCAGATTCTACCCTGTGGCACATAAAAAGTAACAAGAAATGAGTGGGGGTAGTCTCCCAGTGGGCACAGGGACTTCACTCAATGAACCTCTGACCTATCGCCTGTGTTCGTGGCATATTAAACAATACCATTAATTTGACTATATTGGAAAATAACCCTGAAAATCACATTATTTAACCCCCTACCAATATGAACCCAATACAATTTCCTAATTAAAAAAACCCCTACTTCCACTAAATATTGTAGGTATCCATTTTTTCATTAATTTTGAGATCAATTTTGTATACATGCCAATATAAAAACCCTTTACCCCCTATATATCCCTCAATATATTATGTCATTTTTCCCTTAATATATATCCCCCAATATGAACCCACGTGGTATGGTATTTCTCCCCCAGCGAAGCCCTTGTGCTAGTGGGTAGGCTTCCCACGCTTAAACCTCGACCGAATTGCATGTTTCTTCATTGACATTTCCTGTTACAATTTCACAATAGTCTGATCATGGTGATGGGTGGTGGGTTGAATGCATGGTTCCATGAGCTAGAACCTTGGTCGGATTATCCTAACTCTTTTAAAGTCCCCTCGTTGAATTGTTAACAATGCAAAAGTATTTGGTGGTGCATGGTGGCTTAACTAATTGGTTTCATAGCTGAAACTTCTATTGGATTAGTGATCCAGGTGGATATTGGTGGCCACCCACCTATTCCACTTGGCCCCCCACCATTGTCTCTTTCAGTTTTTCAGTTTCGGCATAACTTACTATTTTTAGTAGTTTTTCGGGTCCTGAACTTCCGGAGCCGTTTTGAGGCCCTAAACGACGTTTTTGGGTATCAAAGCGCCAGCGAATTTGATCATCAAATTCATCCCGAAAGTTGTAGTCCTCGGATAGAGCTTTCTAATGATGTATCATGTGCGTCAAACGGAGATAGTATGCCAAAGTTACGTCCCTGGGAAGTTGAAACACCAATTTACCCAAACGGGGCCCATAGTTTTGGCGCTTCATCTCCTAGGGTTAGGTTTTTGGGATGTTTAGGGTTCTCCATTGTTTCTTAATAATAAATAGGCCCTCGAGCCTCATTGTAACACAGTTCAGAGGCCTGTAGCCTCCACATCTCTTCTCAGAGATAGCTACCAGTGCCCTAGCTAGTTATATTTCCATTTTGTCTGTAAGCAAATTTCAGTTCTTTGATATTAATGAAATGAAGTGTTAATTCCGTTGCATCTCTGTATTTATGGTTATTTTGTTGCGTTCCTGCATAAATTCAGATCAATTAGACCCTTGGAATTTGGATCTCCTTACCTCGTTTCCATTTCCACTTCAATTGCAAATGCCAAGATCTGAGGTTTGAGACCCATGGCTTCCCTTCACCATACTTTGTACTCAAGGTGGAACCCACTGGTCCACATCATACCGGGACCGACGTGTGTCACCTCGGTGTCAGGGTCTATTGGCCTCCTCATACACGTATGTTTTATGGAAAATGAATGATGGCTGATATCAAACCATCGACATTGAGCCTCTCCATGCCAGGGGTCATGTAGCCACCCCAGGGGTTCGAAAACCTAATGGGGTCCATGAATTATAGTTTTGATGGGGCAAGGTTATACCTAAGACCCTCAGTGTTGTCTTCTCCCATAAGTGTGTTATTATACCAATTTATCCTACCAAATCCGATGATCGATCTAATGTCACATTAGGGGTAATCACATGGTAGAGAATGGAAATTCCCCACTTGTTCTTCTATGTATTGAGTAGTAACAAAATTTGAAGTCCCAAACTCACAACCTCTACCTAACCACCAAAAATATAGAATCACACTATGACACATAGTGCGTGCCTTTTTGAAACAAAGAATGGGCATGTCCCCAACATCAAATGTACATATGTTGTGGCATTATGCAATAGGGTAGTGATACTGTGTGAGGAGTAAAAGCACCAGTCACTCCAATTTTACAAAATATCGCAAACTATTTAGACATGTTTCGAGGTAAATATTTATTATATTCAGTTTGGGTAAAAGTATACATGTTTCAATAACATTACAAGAGAAAATTTTGACCCTCTAGCAAGCTACATCAGTCCACTAAGCAATTGATCTATTACACTCTCAACCATGGAAATTTAATGAATGAGCGTATACGCATGATTTATCACATCAATAATGAACAAAGTAATGGGCAATGTAGCTCAAAAATTCATTAAATTCATAACATCCAAGATATCATTCAAATCATGAGCATAACAATGATCTTCACCATTTGGTCATTAACATTCATGGATATGCAAGAGCTTATACCAGACATAAGAAATGCACGAAACATCACATTTCATAACTAAAAGATATAATCACAAAAGACTTATATGAGTCTGCCGTGACGGCTAGAAACTTAAGGAGGGACTTCAACTCTCCATCCAACCATAGGCTAGCTACACCACTATCTTTCTTACAATTGAGGGCCCTCAAGCCAGATCCAAAGTCTAAGGAGATGCTTTCACAAGGGAAATTCACACCAAACCTTGGTAGACACCCATAAGATAGAGTCACTACCCTCATGGTTTAACTATAGCTATCTAGTAGTAAGCATCACAATGACTCACTTACTCTCTAAGTTCAATAACGGGGTTTCATCCAAATTCCAAATGTGATATTGCTAAATTGTAGGACATTGAATCCATTATTTAGGTGTTTTCATAGTTGTATTTTTGTAGCAAGCATTATAGGGGTCTGTAGTCCATTGTATAGGTAGTTTATCAACTCTTCTAGCAAGCACTCGAATGACTCATATTGTGTTTTCCAAGTGGTTTAATAGCCATACAACAAGCACCATAGTGATTTGGTCATCCACTAAGCTTACCATTGACCACATAGGCTTAGAAAGATAATCAAGTGGCCTACAAAACACATCAATGTAAAGTATCATCCTAAATGATTGAGCATTGGGCTCAGTGACAACTCTCACACTACTCCTTCTTGCTTATACTCTAGTAGTCCCTACACTCTAGTAGACGTTCTTTGCTTCTCCAATCTCCTTTTGTCGCCTACCCGATTGACTCCCTTCTTTTCTTCCCGATGTAGTGACTCTCCTTGCCTCAATCCCAGATGGGTATGGGGATGGGTGCAGTCATTTTCCCATATTCCCAATCCTATCTCTTTAATTTATGTCAACACAATGGTTGGTTTGGTTAGGTATGTAGTTGAAGAATTTAATGGGGTCAACTATGACCTACTCATGTCACACAACAAGTTGCCCCTTCTCAAGCTTTAAATATGTTTCCACTCCTTTAGTCATCCACCAATTAATTTCACATTAATTTTCATATGTTAAAAATAAATTGGGTTGATCACCCATATATCCCACATTGTTGTTTACACAACTATATTTACATATATTTCATAAAATGAAAAGAATAATAACATTCAAAATAAAAACAATAGAGAACACTAATATATGCCTATGTTCAAAACATAAAAAATAAAGTAGAAAAAAATAAAAAAGATAAAACTAAATGCTATTCTTTTGACCGAGTAAAAATACTTATCTCAAACTTAAAAGAATATCTCAAAACATCATGAATATGAAACAAAATCTTAATATTATCAACTAATATTTATAATTCAAAATCTTTAAATTTTACATTATTAAAAAACTAATTTTTTTATATTTACCTTTTTCATTTGAGCTTATTTCCATTCCATTTCCAAAACATAATGACAGCTATATTTACCTTTTTTTATTTGAGCTAATTTCCATTCCAAACAAATTATTACATTAAAATAAAATCTCATTTTATCAACAAATTATTACATTATTAAATGATGTTAAATAATGTTAGTCATATAGGTTACATGAGATTTTTGAAAAAGTTCTTACATTTTGGGTGTATGAGAGTGATTGAACATATGAGTTGAGAGTGATTAAAAATAAGTACATGCAGAACCGAAAGTTCAAAAGGCATTTAAGTACATGCATGCGTATTACTTTTCCCATAAAGGCTCAATGGAATTAAATTATCCTTCATGAAATGTTGTTGTCAAATAAGCCTTTTCAATTTCATTAAATTGGCATCTACTAACACTTTTTCAAACATTTTATCATAATATATATATGGTTAATAATAATGAATGTTCTTGTTTTGATAGGTTGTAAATTTCCCATATAAAACTTGTTTTTTTCGATGTTATAAATGGTCTTTAAATTATATATAGTTTTACTTAATTCTTGTGTTCCAGTTGTTAGTTTGTCATTTTCTTCTAATTTGCACATAATTTTATGATTTGTTTATTTATATAATTTAAATGTTTAGTTGAATTTTGATGAGTTTTCAGATAATTACAAAATTCCAAACCATTTTTCATGAATTGTTACTTTTATTTATTAATGAAGTGTTGTCATTATCTATCGATGAGTTGTTAATGGAATCTAGATTTAAAAGTGATCAAACCCTTGTATTGTAAATTGATATCATGAGATGAATATAAGTGTGTAAATAGCTTAAAGCGTCTTGTGACAAATTTAGATTTGGTGTTGTAACTTCTTGTTCTAGTTCTTCACATTGATGTCGTATTTAACCTCATATGTCAATGGTGCATTTTTTCACTAAACCTTTTGTTTGAAGATATATATAGCTAGATTGCAAAAGTGAATTTATTAGAAATATTTGAAGATCAATTAATATTGTCAACAAATTTAACATTAGATTGATTTTGATTTTATAGCATCAATTTTATTTACATTATGTTAGACATATAAGATTTGGGATAATGAAGTCGTTATCATTATCAATGTTGACATAAATATATAATACTTATTAACATTGCCTCATTTATTATAAATAGTCTTGTAATTTTTGCTACAATCCATGTGTATAGGTTATCTACTAGATTACTAAGTTATATATGAATATTTTCCATTGGTAATGGTTAACAGGACAATTTATGGTCCTAAAATCACAAGAACAATCTTTGATAATCTTTGATTTACTATTATGTCTATCTTCAAACCAAAAAGGACTATTTATTTTTCATTTTCATACTCAAATTCAAGTCTATCATTGTTTATTATCAAATTCAAATCTAGATTTAAAATAAAATCATGAGACACAATGAATATACTATCGTGATCCTAAAACTTTATTACCTTAATTTTTTTTTCTTTTTTCTATATGCTAAAACCCGCCCATCCTCTCTATTAGCTGATGACAAAAACACAAATCCTATGCCTCTGCACTCTCTCGATTGGATGATAATGGAAGCACATACCAATAAGCCACCAGAGATTCTTTAAGATCCTAACAATTATGAGTTATTAAAAAAAATCAGATATTAATTTCTATGTGTAACAAACTTAGTATGTTTCTCTTAATGTTTAATACAAGAGAACTATAAAATATCTAATTATTAATGAAGAAAAAACAACACAACCACACTTCACTAATAAAGTTAAACATTTATCCATTTATCGCTTCCTAGTGAATCTTTTAACCAGGTTAAATAATTTTTTTATTTATACTAAATGCAAAAAGGCAGTTTTCTCTCCTTTGTCATCTCTAAAAACAAAACCAATAAAAGTATGTTTTAAGATGTGTTATTCGCATGGAATTATTTTACATATGTAGGATCAACTTCCATATTTGATGGGTTACAAAAGTATTTCCAGCTAGAAGGCATCAGCCACATGGACCACCTTCCTCATTCTCCTCCCTTATGTAGCAAGCCACGCATTGGTCTCTGCAACCCAAAACAAAAAACACAAACCACACTCAGGAAGAAGCCACACTCATTAGTCACTGAAACCCAAAACCCAAAACATAAACAATGAGTTAAAAATATCACATATTAGATTATATTACGTTATACACCAAAAATATAGTTTTTGAAAAATGTTTTTCTTTATTCTAAATTACTAACCAAATTACTAATCAAGCATAATTTACATTTTAGTTGGAAGCTGAGAGGATTGGCATGAATTTACATAATATATGAGACTCTTAGAACCAAAAGGAAAGGAAAAAACTAGGGTAATTAACACACTACATAATATATGAGACTCTTAGAACCAAAAGGAAAAGAAAGAAACTAGAGTAATTAACACACTTGCTTTTTTCTATATAATTCTAATTGGAATGAGTGCACTTGGGCATATACTAGGCTATTTATTAATTGGTTTGGTGTCAATAATACAATTAAATAATTCAGTAGCCAAAATAATATTAATGACCTAATTTGTATTTTGAAAATAAAATTTTAATTTAATATTTTATTAAAAGTTATTGTTCATAATGTTTTAATTTCATCAATTTTATTTTGTTTTTTTATTTAAAATTGTTTAAAAAAAAGAGTTTTATTGGTAATATTTGAACACAATCGAGTAAATTTAGTATATTTATTTTCTTTTGAACCTTTAAATATATTTTTTATAAATAAATAGTCGTCATATTTTATAATTATTTAAAAATAAATAAAAATATATATTATTATAGTCAACTACAATATTATCAGGATGTGAAGGTTATCTTTACATGTGCCATGTTTTTATTGGGAACAAAAAATATAACAATTATCAATCTATGTTAAAATGATGATATTATTTTTAAAACGATGATATTCTATAAGCCATTCACATTAGAGATAATATTTTTAATATTAAGGAAATAAGCTACCCCTCATACATGTATTCATTATGCCCTCATACATGTATTCAATATGGTTTTGATGTGTTATATTTTATGTATGTATTCTATTATCTAATAATATTATTGAAACTATTTGATTTTAGTAGAGTGATTTATTTGTAAGATTGAATTGATTTATTATACTTTTGTGTTAATTGCTTGAATATGAATAAATGCTCAACTTAATATTAGAAATGTTTAGGTTGAAATATTCATTTTATGATTGGCCAACATTTCTGAATTCAAGATTTTTTAATTATTATATAAGTATTTTTAGTTTTAATCACTAAAAAATAAAAAAATATTCTTTACATAAATACATATATATTACTTAATTTCACATAAGATTAGAAATGACTACTTTACAATAATATTTATTTTTATAAATATTTATTTTAATTTGGGATCTATCAAGCTCTAAGAAGAATCAAATTTCTGAAAATACAATTTTTTTTTTGAAATATATTTCTCTCGACCCTTATACTAATTCTTAATAATATTATTTATGTTAGATCTAAGACTTTTGTGATCCATAGTATAAATAAATGTCTTTCACATTAATCACATCATTTATCTAATATTATTTATATTTATATAAATTTCAATTTCTATATGTATAAATATATATATGTTTATTAATTAAATATAAATATTTAGTTATGAAATTTACAACAATTTTTTTATTATTAAGTCATATTTAAATATTTATATTTATTTATGAACACTACAATACTTTCTATCTTACTTATACCAAAGTATAATATAATAATATAAAATTATTTATATAATAAAAAATTATTTATTTATTACTAAAATCTACTTACAATATTAATATATTATCTTCTCATTTCTTTTAATTTTTAAAATACCTTCTTAAAAAATACATTAATAATAATAATAATAAAATAATATAAATAATCCATTATTACATATCTCTCACACAAACTATTTGAATTTAATGTATGTTTATATATTGAGTACGTTATTGTAATCCTCCCTCATAATATATGTTCACTATCATTACAATTATAAACTACCGACATATATATTCATGAGGTGTTAAGATGGTATCTCATCTCTCACACAAAATATTTGAATTTAATGTATGTTTATATATTGAGTACGTTATTGTAATCCTCTCTCATAATATATGTTCACTATCATTATAATTATAAACTACTGACATATATATTCATAAGGTGTTAAGATGGTATCTCATATTGTCTCCTTAACTCCCCCACAAAACTCATGTGGGGCCACATGATATTTAGATCATCACTAATGATGATGACGTTGACATTTAAATTATTAGTAATATTTTTGGCATTTTGGGTTGAATTGAGAGTGATTGAAAATGTGTGGTTAGCATTGTAAGTGCCACAAAGGATTTTGGGTTGAGTGTTGAGTTGAGGGTCAAAAAGGATATATATATATTAATTTATCCATTAAAGTTTAATAGAGTGAATTATATATATTTTTATATTTAATAAATATATATATATATATATATATATATATATATATATATATATATATATTATATATTATATTCTATTTATAAATGTGTTTATTAAAATTATGATTTTTTTATATGGTTAAGTAGATATTAATATAAATTTATTTAAATAGTAAAATAGAAAATAATTAAAATAAATGAAAGTGCAAATGTATTTATATTTAAAATAATTTAAATTAAAATAAATTTAAGTTAAAATAAATGTAATATGGTATGTTTATTTATATATTAATTAATTATGAGTATCACGAAGTTCAATTAAAACTCTAGATTGATAAAGAACCAACAATAAAGTTGTCCAATAAATTTACATTCTGGATGATACTTTTAGCAAAAAAATTATTTAAATCCATTTTTTAGTTGGTGAGATGTTTTATTTATATAATGTTGTTTTTATCTATATATATATTTGTAAATGATTATTATTTAGAAACTATTAAGGTTATTATTATTTTAATTTTAATTTCATATAAAATATTATTCTATATCCGCTATAATGATATTAGAGTTATGTTTAAAATAAATATTATAATATTTTTTAATATTGGAATCTAAAATACACCTCATTTTCTTTGGTGTAACGATGACGTTATCGTAATGATCAATTTCGGTGACTTCTATTTACAGTAAATGATACCTCTTAGCAAAAGATTCCTCCAATCCCTCCTCTTTCGATCATTAAGATGATTTCAATTATATAATGTTTCTTTTACATATATAAATATTTGTGATTGATTGCTATTTAAATAATATTCAATTTATTATTACTTTATTTTTTTATTTTCTATAAAATACTATATTGGATTGGCTGTTATGTTATAGTATTAATGTTATGATTGGAATGAATATTACAATGTTTTTCATGTGGGTTACATAATGAAACTCTCTTTTTTTTTTTTAGTGAAATGATGATGTGGAAATGAAATTTATAATAATGATGGATTGTTTGTTTGTTAGTTATCTCTATTTACAATAATCCTCCCATCTCATTTCTAAGAGTAATTTCTATGATATCCTCTTTCTAAGTCAAGGCTTTCATTTCATATAGGGATCTATGAAGACCACATCAATATTGTATTATAACTTTTAATTTGTGATGTTTTTAAATGATAAGTGGGGTTTTTTGTGTTGGGAAAAATATTGAGGGGGGAGAGTGAGTCAGTATTTTCAATAATCAAAATCTTTTACTTTTCTCTTTCTGATTTCTATACGCGACTTTGATTAGCCCAACTAGTATATATATGCTAATACACTAACAAAAACTTGCATATACTGAGATGACTTTATTGTTAGATAAATTTTCAGAAACATTCTTTAACCCAGATTATCAGTTATGCATCAGATAGTTAAGCAGTAAATATGTGCAGTAACAATCGAATAAATCATCCACAAGAGCATCACACATGAACACCAAGATTTAAGGTGGAAACCCAATTTGGGAGAAAACCACTGCTGCTATCGTCTCTGTCTTCAATATTTATTATATGGAAAAATGCTTACAATATTGTACTGATGCAGACTCATATCAGTACACAGGCATCTACGTGTAGAAGGCTACAACCTTCTCTCGTTCTCTAGCTGCTACTGGAAGGGAGCTCCAACCCCCTGATCCCATTTACTAAGCACTACTAAAAGCGAGCTTCAACCCCCTTATCAGAACACTAGCTTCTACTGGAAGGAAGCTTCTACTTCCACATTGAAGGCTTCAAACCTCAAAACCATTGCAGACCATGTTTAATCAATTTTCACACTGGATCCCACAGCTTCAACATAACTCATCATAAAGATCATCAATAATAAAATTAACCCAAACTTCAATCAAAACACTGAGATCATTGTAACTAGAACACAATAATAAACCCATATTTCAAAATTAGTATGAAGAGTCAATCTCAACCCTAATCATTCATTATCTTAAAATACATACGCTACTTCACTTTACTGATCTAGCATGTTTAGGTGCTTTCCTTCACACCAACCTGTGTATATATATGAGAATACTGAATTTACAGAATATGATCAGTCTCAGAACTAGATTTGAGGCTTTTAGTCAGATATCTTTTCAGTATTGCAGAACCCTTATTTAGTCAGTCATCATTAAACATATTTACTCACTCATTCATCATATTTGTACATATTCAACTTAGCAGCATATACAGTATTCAAGCAACCCAGATCTACATGAAGACTTCATTGACATATAACAGAAATACAACAAAAATAAACAGATAACCTCTCCAGTAAGCTTCAGAAAACCCTGACTTCCATACGCTCTTCTTCTGAGACAAAGCCACGTATATAATCGCTTTCATCAAGACGAACTAGCGTATAGATCTGTAAATATTAATTTTGCATAATGTTTCAGATCTATAGACTTACCCAATTTTATTCACTTCACTTCAGCAAATATGCACCAGAACATAGATCTAATCATCTCTTCAATAGATCAAATACATAGTCATTTCAGGTCTAGAGATCCAGAACCATCATTGTATCCAAGGGTGCATCATAGTTTCAGATCTACCAATGAAAAGAGTCCATCCCATGCAGATATACTTCATAGAGAAGTATTCAGTAACAACACTTACACATGCACACACCTTGCACTATGATCTTTTTCTACTTATGCAGATTTAGAATTTACCAACACCATGAGCCAAAATCACACAACTGCCGATGGTATTCTTGGACGGAATCAAATAGACAACACAATGCTCGATACTATGGGCTAATACCATGGTAATGCCCCCTAGCATCATAATTTTAGAGCGCAAAAGGTATACATAACTTGGCTTCTTCATACCCATGTGTATACATGAATTCTCTTCATAAAAACTGCATATATACTATTCTGGATGTATACGTGGGTTGCCTGTATACCAATTTGCGTATGTATGTGGGTTGCCTTCATCAAACCTACATATACATTGATAAATATTTCATGTTTCATTTCTCTGGCACTTACTGGAATTCCTTTCTCTCTCACATCTAAACTGACTTGTAGAAACATCATTTTTACATCTTTAACAAATAGGTTGCTATCAAAAGGAAAATCATCAAATAGGTTTCCATAAAGGAAAACTTCATCGAGTAGTTGCCATCAAGGACAACATATTACATCATAATGCCAACAATCTCCCCCTTTGGACTTGATGACAACCATGTTGGTGTTTGATCACAACAACATGTAGATACCTGATAGATGCATCAATCAAAAAATTATTATTAAAACACCAAGTTACTCTCCCCCTTTGACATCAAGGGAAAAGAGCGGGTCAATACCAAACCAAGGTTTCTCTTTCTTTGTATAAAGAAGAGCTCTGTAGATATGATGTGCATTGTATTGACCATGCTCCCCCTGAGTTCATGCTAAATATTCAGACATATTTTTCAATGAAGTACATGAATTTATAACTCAACCGAGTATGACCATCCCTATCACCAAGGACTCATATTTACATCAATGATCCAACCAAGTGGAATTACATATTTGACTCAAATACCCAACCAAGTGGGTTTACAAATTTGAACAAGTCATTGCATGACTGAATATAACAAATTTACATCGTAAGTCTCAACATGACCTTTTCATCAAATAACATATATGACTTTGTATAACCAAGACCAAATAATCTCAAACAAGAGATCATAACACAAAAACCAATCAGATTGCCAACAAGGTAGGTGCTCCCCCTAAACTTGTGCATCCTGAACATCTTCAACAATAAATTCATCAAAGCATCTTCATCAAGGAGATAAATATCAAAGAAAGGAACAGTAAGATGAATAATGGAACAACAACAGAGATTACCCAACAACACCACAGTCTGTTCTAAAAACTGACCCAGATAATTTCTGTCAGCAAAAACCATACACGGTTTTATGCACAGAAACTCCCATATATACGCGATTCACCTTTATGAAACCAGCGTACCAAATTTAATATTATGAAATTAAGTAGATTTGATAAGAGAGGCAGAGACAACTCCCAAATTCTGTCTGAGATATTTGAATGCTTCCCTGGGAAGAGGTTTAGTAAATATATCTGCAACTTGTTCTTTGGAGGGAACATACTCCAATTTAACCTTTTGTTCAAGCACTTATTCACGCCAGAAGTGATACTTGATATGAATGTGCTTGGTCTTGGAATGCATAACAAAATTTTTCGAGATTCTAATGGCACTTGTATTATCACATAGAATGAAGATGGGAGGTGAACATTTGATTTGAATATCCTGTAATGTCTGCATCATCCAAAGAAGTTGTGTGCAACATGATTTGGCAACCAAATATTCTGATTTTGTTGTAGATAAGGCAATAGAAATTTGTTTCTTGCTGAACCAAGATACTAATCGAGGCCCCATATAGAATGCACCACCACTAGTGCTTTTTCAATCATCAACATTTCCAGCCCATTCTGCATCTGTGTAAGCATGAAGAGTGAGATCAAAATTCTTTGGATACCATAGACCAAAGCCTTAAATCCCTTGTAGATATTTGAATATTCTTTTGACAACCTGAAGGTGAGACTCTTTTGGATTAGCTTGGAATCATCCAACAATCCCCACTACATGCATAATGTCTGGTCTTGTCCCAGTTAGATAAAGCAGACTTCCAATCATGGATCTATACTCTGGTTGACGCACCATGGGAGAATCATCATGAGAAATGAGGTTACATCTAGTTACCATTAGAGTACTCACAGGTTTGCAGTGTTCCATCCCATACTTCTTTGGAATTTTCTTGAGATATTTTGCTTGTGATAGAAATATGCCATCTGTTTCTTGTTGCACTTGTAAGTCAAGAAAATATGCTAGTTCCCCAAGTAATGAAATTTCAAATTCTTGCTGCGTAACAGAAGAAAATTTCTAACTCATGGAATCTTCATTACTTCCAAAAATGATGTCATCAACATACACAACAATAATCAATAGTTTATCATTCTCAATTTTTGTGTATAAGTTACTCTCAGCAAATCCCTTTGTGAAACCTTGTTGTTGAAGATATTTGTCAAGATGATAGTACCATGCTCGAGGAGTTTGTTTGAGACCATATAAAGCCTTTTTAAGTTTGCAAACAAGTTTTTCATTATTTCCCAGAATGAATCCTTCTGGTTTTTCTATATAAACTTCTTCTTATCGATCACCATTGAGGAAAGAATATTTTACATCCATTTGATAAACTTTGAATTGTTGAAAACTTGAAAAAGCAAGAAACATTTTTATGGCTTCAAGTCTGGCTACAGAAGAAAATGTTTCTTCAAAGTCTATACCTTCTTATTGAGCATACCCTTTACAAATAAGTCTACCTTTGTTTCTAATAACATCTCCATTTTCATTTAACTTGTTTTTGAATATCCATTTTGTTCCAATAACATTTTTATCATGAGGTCTTGGAACCAATTCCCAAGTATGATTCTTTTCAATCTAATGAAGTTCTTCATTCATGGCTCGAATCCAACATTCATATTTATTAGCTTGATTTACATTATGTGGTTCAATAGTGGATAAGAATGCCATATAGCTAGGGGATCCTACAAGAGTTCTTCTTGTTTGGACACTTGATCCCTTTTCTCCCATAATTTGAGATTCTGGATGATTCTTTTGAACATACCTGAATGGAGCCTTTTTAGATATATCTTCTTCTAGTGCTTCATTGTGTTCTCCTTCTATATTGTTTCTATTTAATGAGGGAAAATATACATCATCATCATCTTCATTTGTTATTGTTATTTCCCTTTTAGGAGTTCTGAGAGTCTCATCAATTACAACATCAATACATTCAACAATATTCTAAAGTCTTTTATTGTAACATTTATATGATTTACTTCTAGAAGATTAACCAAGAAATATTCCTTCATCTACTCTAGGCTTAAACTTACCAAGTTTTTCATCATTGTTCTTGATAAAACATTTTCTTCCAAAAACTCTAAAATGCTTTACAGTGGGAATATTACCATACCAGAGCTCATAAGGAGTTTTATCACTGTTCACACGAACATGAGCCTTGTTAAGAATATTTACAAGAGTATGTGCTGCTTCTCCCCAAAATGTATCGGGAGTTCCAGATTCATCAAGCATAGAATGAGCCATCTGTTGAACTGTTCTATCCATTCTTTCTACCACACTGTTTTGTTGTGGGGTTACAACTATAGAAAACAATCTTTTTATGCCATGATGTTCACAGATATAAAATAATTCATCTGATATATATTCTCATCCTCGGTTAGATCTAAGAAATTTGATTTTTAGATCTAATTCATTTTCAATTTTTATGAATATAATTCATAATGAATATAATAAATATAGTTATTAATAGTCAAATAAGGATTATGTACGTAGTCATTGAGTTAGTGAAAGGGCATGTCTAAAATATATGCCCATCCATGAAAGGCCACCTGCATAGGTATATAAGTAGGGCCTCATTGTAACATTTTATCATCATCTCTTATACATTTTATATATAATATATTATTATTACAATACCTCTTGTGTATTTTACAATTTAACTCAACAAGCCTACAACTTTGTTGCTCCATTTGGTATCAGAGGAGTGATCTTCTCGCCTGGAAGGAACACCTATGCCACTGTTGGCTGCCTTCAGCTATTACATGTGGTGCCTTGAAATCACCCGCTCGATGTTTTCATCAATGACGATGGACAATTTCAACAAAAAGTTGATCTATCTTGAGAGTAATATCAATAATAATTTCGATAAATTCACTAAAATATTAATTAATCTTAAGGATAAGGTTACAGGAAATTCTGACAACATAAAAAAACTT